>OZ020518.1:18387345-18852233 GCA_963971425.1 Bryoerythrophyllum caledonicum | reverse complement strand
AGCAGGCCATGCCCGCCATGGCCATGGCCGCGAGCAGGCAAGCCATGGCCGGGGCTCTATCTACTGCACGAGCTGGTGGAGGCCAGCGTTGCATCAAGGAAGGGTAGGTGGGATGGAGGTGAAGATGAAGGATGTCTTGGAGGACGTTTTTGGAGATGAAGGATGGAGCTACAGGTGGAGGGTGTGCGCGCGCACACCTCTGGTTTACGAGCTTCACGGGATGGAGGGTGTGCGCGCGCACACCTCTGGTCTACGAGCTTCACGGGATCATCTAGGACTCTACGGGAACGCGGCCACTAGGGTTTGACTTTTTAGGGTTTGGGTTATTGGTTGCGGCGGCTAGGGTTTGGGTTGTTGGTTGCGGCGGCTAGGGTTTGAGTTAGGTTGGCGATTTTTTCTACATGGCTGCTAGGGTCTAGCTTTGTGGGCCGGTGTGCATAGTTGCAGTCACAGATTAATTGTCACACTATGGACTACCTCACCGTTTCAGTTCTCAGTGGTTTCGAAGCCAACATTTCAGTACTATGTTGTGGGCTGCACTCAGTAGTTAATGGCTATTATCATGTGTAAATACTGGACTTCTAATGGATTTGAAATTTTAGAGATATTGAAGTTGGTGTATTTGTTTCTGTGATCAATGATTGATATTGCCTCACCTCATTCTGACCTATACTTTGAGTTTCCTAGTTTTGATTCTGCAATGAGTCAGAGTTAGAGAAGCTTACCAAGCTCGTGTAATTTGCCTTGAAGCTCCACTTGCCTCCTCCAATCTACACACCACACAAAGCTAACTGTAATTAGTAAATGAACTAATGAAGACACTTGGTTTTGATGTTGCGATTCCAGGAGAGCTCACCTTTGAAAGTGGGAAGAGAAGTGAGCAATTAGGTTTGTACGGAACCTTATATGCATGTTGAAACCTTGTGCCTCAGGTTGAATAGTCCAATTTTTACTTTTGGACTTTCGAAATTTTACTTTGTTTTCTATTTGTTTAAACTTTTAACTTATTATATTAAATTATTCTGGTATATAAAATATATAGATACTTGGGAGTTTTCATCACATAGTTTCAACAAAGCACTGTATAAAATTTATGCAGGTTCCACAAGTAGGAAAGAGTGGAAGAGCATGTCTACCAACAGTGGGGGAATGGTGATTTAATGTTAAGCGCCATCAAATATCGGTGTTTGTATCGCAAATACTTGCAACGTATCTTGAGGTGAGAAATTATACTTGCAACTTATTTTGAGGTGAGAAATTACTTTGTTATTCATTTTTGAAATTTTTCCCGATCAATCTTTTGTTTTGTGTTGTTAGAATGAACTACATTTGGAATTAGAAATCCTTTCTTGTATTAGCGGTTGTAACCCTTTCAATGGTGTCAATAATATCAAGTAATATTATTTCTACATTAACCCAAGTCAATCATTTGCCCACACAATCACGCATTGTAAGGCAAAGAACCAAAAAAACTTCTTCTTTTCCACATAAAACTTAGAGACCTTTATATTAATTTCATTTTATTTTCTCTCTCAAATGATGTGGTATAAACCTTCTCTTTCACCATAATACATACGGATTCTCATTCTAAGACATGGTTATGTCACAAAAAAATAAAGCGCAACTTGGTAAGTTTTGAATCTCTACCCCTTCTACAATGGTTTTGAATATGCTTCACCCCTTTTAAACCTCTAAAAATTCATGTACAAGAATACAACATCATCATTAATATAATGGTAATGTACTTAAACATTTTGTAGTGGAAAGACTCGACACCAAGTAAAGTCAAAGAAAATTTCCCTCAACCTAGGAAAGAAAGGTAACCGTGTTGTCTACTTAAAACTTTCATCTTTTCATTCGTGCGGTTAATCTTTGTACTTAATAAGTATGAACTAAGGTCGTACGCTTAGACGTATCCAAAAAACCTTTTTGTTTCCAACTTTACTCATGGCACTAGAATGAGCGGTTTTGAAGAGATTTTGTTGTGAAAATGCCTGTCCTTTAGGGATTAATCCTTAAGAGCCCAAGTGTACGTGGGGGGTACGTTTTAGATTTTGGGTAGGTTATTAAAAGTCTAAACTAAATATTTAAATAAAAAATATCTTATACTAGATTGTCCCGGATAAGATCTCCATGGAGATATTTTTAATTTGATTTTTGGATTCATGGTGTGAAAGTTAGTACCACTGAAAGTTAGAAATGGGGACTCCGGGGAGCTCTAAAATTTTGCTGAGAGTGTCTATTGACATTGAGATTTTCCATACAAGTAGATAATATTACCTTCTTTGAAAGCAAAAAAAAATCTTGTCTATAGTGTAAAAAATAATTTTAATTGAAGTCTAACATTTTTACACATTTCGTGCAAGCGGGGAGAAAAACTTATTATTTTCTACATAAAACCTAGAGATCTTCATATTTTTCACTTTATATTTTTTCAACAAGAATATGTGACGTAAACCTTCTTATTGACCGTTTGGAATATCATTCTAAAGTACATTAAATTCTCAAAAGAATATATTGTGAATTGACAATTTTTGAACATCCACTCCTTGCACACTTGTTTTGAATATGCTACACCCCTTCTCTACCTCTGAAAATTGGTGTAATAGGAACTAACATCATGCTTACCACAATGGTAAAAGATTTAGACCTTTTGTAGTGCAAATATTTAATACAAAGTGAAATCAAAGTCTGCTCATCCACTCAACGCAGGGAACATAATCAACCATTTTCTTGACTTGAAACACTATAATCTTTCAATCCGTGAGGTCAAAATATATGAATTTGTATGAGTATGTTACTTAGTAAGTCTTGATGGAGATCCTATGATCAAAAGGATAAATTTAAGGTTTTATTTCCTTCCTTATCCATTGCACTAGAATGAATAATGTTGAAGTGTTTTTGGTGTGAAATTGTCACGGGCTTTTAGGGGTTAAGTAACATACTCACAAAGTTTCATAAAATTAACCGTACGGATTGATTTATTTTTAATTTTATAGTAGACAAAACTGGTTCATTTTTTCCCTAGATTGAGTCGATCACCGGAATTATACTTTACTTGGTTTCAAAAGTTTGCGTTACATAGGGTCTAGATTCATTACCATCATGTCAAGAATGATATTAGTTCCTTGTACACCAACGTTTAGGGATAGAGAAGAAGTATAGCATATTGGAAGACACTTTGCAAGGAGTTGACGCTCTTCAAATATTAAATTTTCTCATTTCAAAGAAGTTTATCAAAAGGTTTAGTATCATCATCATATGATGAACACTAAATATGTGATCAGAAACATATCTTCTATCAGATGAATGGTGCTTTGGAGGTTAACAATTAGTATATGTATTTTGACTAATGTGCAACTATAATGTTTTTTTTCTTCTCAATAGTGATAATGGAGAGCCGCACGATTCAGACTCCTTTGATACGGCCACACATCGAAAGTAACAATATGCCTTCTAATAGCTCTGTGGGGGCCCGATTAGTACGAGCAGCACGTGCAAGGCAAATTCAACAAAGATCTGTTGGGATGATGACTTCTGAATTGGAAAGGGCAGTAGAATTGCTTTCAGAAAGAGGAGATGTGGTGGGCTTAGCAACTAGGGAGCATTCATTCGAAAGTGGCATGGAATTGAATGGGTCGAAGTTGTTCCCATTCGAGGTGGCGGTGCGTATCACTAGGGTAGATGATACATTGCATTGGACCGGAGAGATTGTAGGAGAACGCCTTGGCATGTGTGTGGGCTTGATCATTCGTTGGCATCGATCTTTGCTACGTGTAATGGCAGTAGAACCTGATATCACAGGTGTCCATGGTGACATTGGATCACAGATAGCGCCTACAGAAGTGATGGCCCCAGAATTTGATTTTCCTGAGTTCATCAACACACCAGGATCCACCCAGAGGTCTCGACGTAGTAGTCATGCTTCAAACACCATAGATGAAAATTCGCCATTTTCCCAATCTACTCCCTCAAATATCCGAGATTTGCCCCATGTAGATGGATTTGCTTGTGTTAGACCAACACGTCGTCCATATTCTATGCAAAATAGGAGAAGGAGAGATTCAAGGGAGCCATCATTGACAGAAGCTGCACCATCTAAGGTATCGCTTAGAAGCGTGCAAATTGCAATGGCACAAGGAGGATGCAAACGCAATTGTTTGAGGGACGTTCCAGCAAGGTATCTATTGGACATGCGATATAATGCATGGGGTAATGAGTTTTCAGTTCGAAGTACGTGGATGAGACAGATGCTGGTTTCTTTTTACACTAGGACGGAAGGAACTCGTCGAGACAAGTTTGTAACAAAGTTAGATGGGAAAGAAGTTTGCAATGCTTGCTACGCTCTTGGGGTTGGATATTCACAAAGGCGCTTTAAGCAATTGAAGAAGGATTGTCTAATATATGGAAGAGTGACATCGATTCACGGCAATACCCTTTCAGATCCGATAAGAGAGAGTACTAGAATGTCTGCAGCAGAGGCTTGCTTTAAATCGTTTGTCGATGAAGCTGGTTGTCCTCAACCTCATCGTTGTATTCGCCGTAAGAGTGACAACGAAGTGGTGACTCTTACTCTCCTTCCTATGAATACAGCCAAATTTGATGTATTCAATTACGTGAACGAGGAGGTCAAGAGAATTTGTAATGGGGAAACCATTTCTATGAGTTCGTTCCGGAGGATGTGGCGCATGAAGTATCCCCACGTTCAGGTACCTCCATTCTCGAGATTCTCAAAGTGTTATCATTGTTGGGAGTATAAATGTGCCATGGAAGGAACCACCAATGCGGATGCAAGGATAAAGATAAAGGAGTTGTTTATGTTGCATCTGCGCAACCAGATGGAAGAACGTAGGCATTATTGGATATTTAAGAGGTCGTGTTATATTAGCCCTGAGTTGTACATGTGCATCATAGTGGATGGCATGGACCAAAACACGACCATGGTACCGAGGATGCGTCAGACTGTGAAGAACATTGAACATCGGTTTGTGAAGACCCATCTGTGTGGTGCTCTTGTACATGGGATTGGTTTATATTGCGACGTGTGGTTTGGGGCTCACCACAAACACGATAGCAATCAAGTCGTGAGTACATTGTTGTACGTGATTGGAGATGTGCTGCGGAGGAGGGGCTTTTTGCCACCAACATTGCGAATTCAGGCCGACAACTGCACGCGTGAGAACAAAAATATTTATATGTTTGCTCTATGTGCTACATTGGTGGGATTGGGGTTTTTCCAGGAGGTGGAACTATCTTTTCTTATAGTGGGCCATACCCACGAAGATATTGATCAACGCTTCAGTTGTATATCAAATACGTTGAAGAGGTCGGACGTCGACTCGTTGAAGGAAATGATTAGTCTTATAGAACGAGGAACATCCCCTACGGAGGCATTTGTTAACGCCCGGCTGCTAGAGAATGTATGGGATTGGAAATTGTTCATAACTCCTCACTTACTGACAGGTCAGGATTCATTGGTGGGCATAACATTTCCGCACCACATGCGATTCTACATGGACAATCGGGAAGGGACTCGTGAGGTTCGAGTACAACACAAGCATTATTGCAAGGATCCATGGGGACCGGAGGCAGGGACGAAAACTTTGAGGTCGTTGCCAAATAGGGATGAGCGACCATCGTTTGCGGAAGTATTTGCAGCGGACGAACGGGAGTTGAAGGCGTTGGATGACTTCATTGCATATAAACAAAGATGCATTCAAAGGTTGCAGCATGAAGACAAGAATCGTGAGGCAATAGTAGAGGCTGAAAGATTGAAACTCTATTTAGCTCAATTTCCACACAAAGATCGTAGCAATGAGCATCGTACCTCACCGTTTTGGCCTTCAGAGTTCTCGAACACCGGACCTATAGGGAGTGCATCTTTGGATGTAATGGATGATGCAAGTGAAGAAAATCGCGAGGTAAATGTCGTAGAGCAGGTAGTGGCTATGCTTCCAAATGCCGAGGCTCGAGGATACTTTGGTCCTCGTAGAGGAAGACCCTCTAATCAAGCATTACGCAGGGCACAACGAACAGAGCGCAACTATGTTGAGGAAAGAGCCGAAGAAGGAGCAATGTATGAAGGTAATCACGATCCATTTCCACCATTTAATCCACAATCTGATATCTGTTGTGGACAATTTGTAGCCTTGAGTGTTGATAGAGCAGAAATAGAAGGTGGTGTACCATTCTATGTAGGGAAAGTGATTGAGGAAGGAAAAAATCGATGGAGACTTAAGATTAAGGTTTGTTGGTATTGGCCCAGCATCCAAAGGGGGGTTGTTGATGGACATGGGTCTTCTGCACAGCGGTATGCTAATTGCATGGACTCAATCTGGGAGCCATCTGGGGAGAGCCATAGTTGGGTAGAGAAAGATGCATGCATTTTTTCATGGGCAGACTCTCCGGAAAGAACCATGTCAGGGGCCGGCGGGTGGAGAAAGCGCAATGTATTTGGAGTGCAGGTTGAAAGCGGGATTCGCATTCTTCAATCGGCAAAGGCTCACATCCTGCAATATATTGCAATGCAAACCGAAGCTATCGATGACGACCGTTTGCAAGCAGCCCTAAATTCTATGGAGTAGATAGTGTGCCTTTTTGAGAGTATACTAGTTGTGTATGGTAATTGATATATAGTGTATGTGTAAGAGTAGTATATTCTAAGGGTGATGTAAGACGTTATGTCATTAATCCTTTAGAGTAAAGTTGTGTTTAGTATTGGTGCTAAGTCCAATTGTTGAAGCATCTATATTTAGTTTGCACCATTGTATGCATTATGTACTACGTAGAATATATTTTAATCAACTATCAACCCTTGCATAAAGTATGTTTTTTTGTAATTCGCCTGTTTATATACTACAATCCTTCAAATCTATCTTTGAAATATTGTGAAACTATATTAAATACATATTTATCTAGTATTAACGAGGGGCCACCACAAATTAGTTGAAAATGCCAAAAAATTGCTTCCAATATGAACATCCATGATTGTACGTAATATTGTTGCAGAAGCTCAATTTTTTTTCCTTTGGAAACATTTTTTTTCTTTGATTTTTTTTTTTTTTTTCAATTTTGCCACTTTTGTTCGCAAAAGCCGCCGTTGTACCCAAGTGCACTTTTAAATGGCCAAGTGCATAATTGCTTAATTGCGTGTTCTATATGTTCTAGTTTCTCATCAAATATAAGTGGAATTTTTTTTTAAAAAATTCAGAGATGAGATCATATGTCTCAATTATGTTACAAAAATCACAGATTTTTTTGTGGAAATTTGAATTTATTGTGATTTTCTAAAGAAAAAGTGAAGAAAATTCATATTAAATACAAATTATGCTAAAAAATTCTTAAAATTTTACCAAAGGTGGACATTATTGTGCCAAAACTTGTGGTGTAAATGAAAGTTCCGTGTTTGGCTAAAATTAGAACCACGGTTATAGGTCCAAGTTCAAATTGCAATAACTTATTCAATTTTACGTATTTTTTAAAATTTCAAAATGGTATGGAAACTAGACATCATTAGCTTCATTTCATTAGTTGGACTCAAATTCAAAAAATATCATTTTGATGGCTTGAATTCAGATCTAGAGCTAAAGCTAGAAGTTTCTCAATTTCACTGTGTTGAGATCCGTGTCACAAGCATTTTCTTTCTTAGATAATACATGATTACCTCACTGAGGCGAGTATCATCATCATCTAATGCTTGTACATACAAGGAACTCCCCTAAAAAAAATTGGATGCTTGTGCCAAAGTTGTTTATGTTGATTATCATCCAACAATGTCGTCCGAGAAGCCAATTTCTGGCTGCTTCGGCATTTAAGGGTTAACTAACCAGAGTGTTGTATGAATGCCTTGTGGCCTCAATGCACAGGTGCAATAACTTACCCATAGTAATGGGCAGTGTTAATTTTATGTTTTAAAATTTGGTGCTGGTGTGGCAGACGAAAAAAAATTCGTGAGTGAAAATATGACTTTCTAAGAAAATTTTCTGGAGAAGAGTATTGGTGATCCCGTACTTTGAACCGTTGATTTCTAGCTCACCCCAAACAGAAAGTACTCCTCATTACCAGAAAGGTAGGCTGGGTCATTTCTGGCAATTCCCTTCCTATAATGCCCATCTATTTGGTGCTCAGTTTGGGCCCCAAGTAAATAAAAGTTTGCCATCTGGCAATATTTCTGACTATAGCCCAAAAAAACACTGGTAATGGGGATATGTCGTCACATACTATGCCCAGTACAATTTTGGATCGGATACATTCACTTGGAAAGGTCTTTTCAACAGCATACATTTAACCATGGGACTTTTCATGCACACACTGAGGTACTTCAAGCAGTCTGTATGTACAGTACCCTCACATAAGTATACGTACTTTTCCAAGTGAATGTACTTGTGTATGTTTCCACACTACACTGCTGCAAGCTTTGGCACCCTCCTGAGAGCTGAAAATTTGTCAATTTACCATGAAAATTTTGGCACAAGATCACTTCTGTGTTGACCACATGTGTGTCAAATATCAAGTCCAGAAGATGCATACAAATAAGATATTCTAAATCTACCAACATGGGGTTGCTGTGAGAAAAGTTTCACAACTGCCAACTTTGACACCCTCCCAAGGATTAAAAGAATTTTTTTGCCCATGGAATTTTTAGCCCGAGACCATCTCTATGTTGATTACACATTAGAAAAATTTCAAGCCCAAAAGATCCACACAAATAAAACTAATTCAAAATCAAGCAACATGTGTAGTTGTGAGAAGCATTTCACTCCTAGCCAACTTTGACACACTCCCAAGGATTGAATTTCTTGTTTTCTCCCATGAAATTTTGACATAAGACTATATGTATGTTGATCACATGCATGCCAAATTTGAAGGCCAAAAATATTGACATATCAAAAGATTTTTGAAATCTACCAACATGTGTAGTTGTGAGAAACATTTCACTGTTGCCAACTTTGACACCTTCCCAAGGATTCAATTTTTTTTTCCCATGATATTTTGGACGTAAGACCATATTTATGTTGATTATACCTATGTTTAATTTCAAGTCCAAAAGATCCACAACAGGAAAGAAACAAATCTAAATCTACCAACATGTGTAGTTGTGAGACAAATTATTGGCACAAGATCACCTTCATGTTGATAACATGTGTGCAAAAATTCAAGGCTAGAAGATGAATACAAAAAACCATCTTCAAAATCTACCAAAACATGTAGCTATGAGAAACAATTTTGAATATCCTTTTTTTTATTCATCATGTGGCCTTGGAATTTGGCACACTTGTTATTCTCATAGAGATGATCTTGTGCCAGAAATTTCACCATAAATCAAAAAAGAATGAGCCCTAGGGAAGGTGTCAGAGTTGGTAGCTGTGAATGGCTCACAACTACACATCTTGGTAGATTTTGAATATCATTTTTTGTAATCATCTTCTCGACTTGAAATTTAACACACATGTTGTTAACATAGAAATGATCTTGTGCCAAAATTTTCATGGTAAATTGACAAATTTTTCAGCCCTCATGAGGGTGTCAAAGTTGGCAGCAATGTAGTGTGGAAACACACACAAGCAAAAAGTACAAATACTTATATTTGTATTTGAAGTACTGTACTGTAATTTTTGTGTAATTTCCTTAAAGATTACAGTAACATTTCCTTGAAGTTTTACAAATTTAAAAAAAAATCAATACTTCAATTTCCGCATGGACATCTATACTTATATTTCTTTTTCAAAATTATCTTGATTGCACTAACGCCAATTGAGGCTGTTGTTTAATTGTATATTGTATTTTAGATGTACCAAGGATCCGAAGCATAACAAGAATCACTAAACTCTTCATATCGATTTAGTGAAGTTTAAGTTTCCAAAAAATAATCTCATAATCTTCTAGTGATTAACCTCTCAAAGACCATTTCTCTATGTCAATACATACATATATTATGCAACTTCATATAATGCCAATTTTACTACAAGTTTTGTTTTTAAAACTCTTTCAAATAAAGTTGTGGCACATAAGTGGCTTTATGGAATAATTGTTCTTACATCACATTTTTTTATTTTTTTTTCTGTTATTCTAAATTGTACATTTCCAAAAAAATATCTAGAACATTTTATTGTCATTGAGATTTTTTTTTACAAAACCAATTTTAATTTTTTTTTGGTGTTAAATGTGAAAAATAAATGTTTCTCCAGTGCAAAATCCCATCTAAAGTTGAATTGAAGGTCTTTACAACTGATCAAGCTGTACAAAAAAAAAATTTTCCATATAAGACTTAAATTATTGATTTGCTCAGTAAGATGATACTTTAAAGAAGTAGTAATTGTTTTAACCATATAGGTTTCTATACTGTAGGATATTGTATTAAAAAATTATTCAAATATTTATTGGCAATTCTTGAACATCTCGAGATCGCATCATTTAAAAAAAAATGTTACACCCTATTTACTACCTCAAATAATTGGTTAACCGAGAATGAACATTAGATATATCATAACAAATATAAATTAAGATTGTATGTGGTGCAAAAAGTTTAAACCTTGGAAAGCCAAAGCCCATCGATCTTGTAAGAAAGTAAAATCCCTTTTGTAATGAACTCAACATCAACAATGCAAAAATGTTAAGATATACTCAATGCATTAAACTACCAAGGGCTTAAAAATGGCTCAACTTCCCAATCTTTAAGGAAATTACACAAAATATTGTAGCCTAACCTCAAGTTTGGCTCTTATTAAATTAAAAGACATATGCCAAATTATTGGAAAACTATTAAGTGAAGATGCAGGAATTGAAAATAGCAATTATAAACAAAAATTGCCACATAGAAGGATATCAAAGGGGAGTGGGGCTTGGAAAACACTTTGACTTTGGTAAAATATGCATGAAATATACTAGTTGGAGCCCCAAGGTCTTGGGTTCAAATCTCATGGTTGCTTATACATGCTAAATATAATAATATGTATTAACCTGCCAAAAATTCCATTGTTGTTTCTTTGAAAGCTAATTTTGAAAATCATTTTTTTCATTGTTGGAAATTTGGAAGCTATGGTAGTTTTTTTCCTTATAATTTTGAAATTTATTTTTGGAGATTTTTATTTGGAATAGAAATTTGGACAGCTTCGTAGGATTTATGTGGCAGGAATTAGTGAAAGAATGTTCTTGGTAGCCCTCCTGGTTTTCAATAAAAATGCATTTAAAAAGGTAATTTTTTATAAAAAAATCAAAACTTATTTTTCCTCCTAATAAAAGAAGGCATGATGAATTTATCTATTGTCTTGATTCTACAATTAATTAATATGTGAATTAAAATTCATGTGTCAAATAAATGGCTGCATTCTATACGTGTAGGCATTGCATGAATGTTTTCTTTATTCTAAAACCCTGAATTACTTCAGATTTTTGGCAAGCAATGACATATCTCATGATAGAACATAATTCCTATAAATTATGCAATGTGTTGTGAAAATCTATGCCATTATTTTTAGTCAAAGTACGTTGACCATGTCAGTGCAAGGAAGGAAAAAGCAATATAGCACTCTTCAAATTCATGTATTTACAACCCACACAATCTAAGTTTACCAAGTGTTTTGATTATCGATTTGTAGTAAGGTAACCACCATCTTCTTATTAGTGCCACTTGACAAATAGTGCCATTTCTGGCCCATCTCCCCTACATTTTGCCCCATTTCCACCCTTTTACTCTTTCACACCTCCAAAGTAAGACTTGCTATTGGTCAAGATCCCTTACTAATGATTGGTGTTAATGGGTAGTACCTAGTGGTAGTAATAGATTAAATATGGCAGACCACTTTTGAAAATTCATAACTAATTCATTCTATTGGGAAAATATGAAATAACTTAGGATGAAATTGTGATACTCAACACTATCATTGATTTTAATTTATCACTGTGCGTGTACTCCAAATATGCACATTGCTTATTGTGGCAATAATAGGCTAGGTTATCATAGTCAACTTCAAGATTTTATAGTTGAAAAGAGCAACACGTTTTAAATTAGTCTCATAATATCTCATCTCAACCCTTTAACCCCGGAGGTCTTCACTAGGCACGGGAGCTAGTATCCACACATAGGATACATTTCACATAAACCCCACTTCACAAAGATCATTGTAGCTCTTCAATTCTTGCACCAATGCGTCTGAAAATTGTTCTATTTGAAGCATATAAGCCAGTGCCAAACACTTTTCCAACAAGAAAAGTGCATCAAACTACATAGAAGGAGCTATACCTCCAAAAGCACAAGAATTGACCCAGAAACAACCACCTTGGCACTTAAGGGTTATAGGAGAAGTTTTGAAGTGGCTCTACTAAAACATAGTCACAGGGCCTTTAGCGATTAACAATGGCCTTGCTAAACCTTGCCAAGTTTTCTTTATGCACTCATTTTCTTCTATAGTAATGGTTTCCTTTATTAGTATCAATATTAATATAAAATTTAATTTGAAATACTTAAATTTAATTTAATTTAAAAATAATTTAAAAAATTCCATGATCATAGTGAAATACAATAATCTAGTTTTCAAATTCAAAACACATACATTATTATCTTTTTAAAGATGTACATTTAAATGTGTTAGTTAAAATTTTAATGATGTAAACTTAAGTTAGAAACATTTTAAAAATAAAAACTAAACATGTAATTAAAATATATATATAAACATAAAAATTCTTAGACTGAAGTCTTTGAATAAGAATTTGTACTATTATCGTTACTACATACATAAAATTTTGGATAAATGATGGAATTCTTAGAAAAGTATTATTTGTACAAAATGATTTATTTATTGAAAAGAAAAAAGTTCTAAAATAACGTCTAAATAGCTCTATGAACATGAATTTGTTTTAAACCACAAAGCTATAAATTAGGTGTTATAATTTTTCTTAAGAATCAGCTTTTGTCATAGTGAAATCAAATTTTTCTCATTAGGGAATTTTTATATCCAAGTCATACTGAAATTTGAATTATAACTTGAAGATCTCATATTATTAAGATATTCATAAAAATACCACATAAGTTTTCAAAACCAAAATCAATTCAAACAATAGAAATTTAATTCATCATAGAGAATTTCCTTTTTAAATTGTCAAGATTCAATTTAAGAAGATGAAAAGATTGATTAAATCATCATTCTCTATAAACAATCTTGTGGATACATGTTGAAACCCAAAATTCAAAAAGCATAACATATTATTAAGTTTGGTTTTTGTACTATGGTAAATAAATGAATATTTAGTATTATATAGTCAAAAGGTAAACAAAAAGATTCGAGGCTAAGTTTGAGGAACTCATGTCTTATTTTGTAAAACTATAAAATATGAAAAATAATTTCTATCTTATACTTAACATAAAAGAGATCTATAATATTTTGTTGCAATTTTATTTTTCTATAAAATAAAATTATGGATTGGCTTTATATATTTTTATATGTATTGATAAAACATAAGTTTTCATATTTTAAATAAATTAGGTTTTGCCAAGGGCCGCTTGCCATTGCAAGTATCAAAATATGCAACACTTATATATAGGATTTAATTCAAGCAGAAGAAGAAGAACTCCGGTCTCCGAAGGAAACCGGCGTGAATATAGTGTTTTTTCATTCTATTCACTAAGCATATGGCCACGGGACATAGGCTAGTGTAATAGAATTACTCCCCCCTCTCGACAAGAACACTTTTCTACCCTAAGTGCTTCCCTATACTAATTGCCTTAGACACAACCGACATGTCATTTCCCCCAAGGGCTTTGTGGGTCCCCATAAAACGAGGCCTTGGAACCCCCCCACAATAATTGGGTGGACTATGGTGGTAGGCACCATGCCGGCAATAGGACTTGAACTCACAACCACCTCATGGGTGTGCCATGACCCAAACCACTACACCAAGGTTCTGGTGCCTTTCTTTTAAAATGGACGGTGGTGTGTAGGTATATGCCAGGAAGGGTGATCTGCTGAGAACATTCAAGCCCGTTGTCCCTCTACTACACAGAGCGGGACGTGAACGTTGATTGATTACCCGCCTCACGTGGTGCCCTCGACTCTAACGTCAAGACAACCTCTTTCTCCGAGGAGGTCGTAGCAAAGACTCCATGTTTGGAGCGGACAAGCCCTCAACACGCCACAACAGGCCATGACCAGGTGCCCTACATCCACCCCCTCCTACCCCTGTTAGGAAAACAAACGGTCGCTACCCCGCCCAGATTTTGATTCAAGCACTACAACATTGGTGTGGCGGTTTAGATCATGGCACACTGGTGAGGTGGTTGTGAATTCAAGTTCCCACGCGGGCGTGTTGCCTACCACCATAGTACATCCAATTATGGTGAGGTTCTCAAGACTTCATTGTATGGGCATCCAAAATGCCCTTTGGGGGATGACATCTTGGTTGTTTCAAAGGCACTTAGTATAGAAAAGTATTTACTCTTGAAAGGAAGAAGTACTTTTAATACACTAACCTATGTCCCGTGGCCAATGGCTTCGTAAAGAGAATGAACAAACACTTTATTCATGCCAACCCTCTTCAAGGACCAAAGTTATTTTTCTTAGATATATTTCAAATATAACCTTAAAACCTACAAATTACTAAATAAATAAATAAATTTTTATAACATCCTTTAAAAGTCATTTTATTTAATTGGATTTAGATATATTACTATTATATTAGAACAATATTGACTTGTCATTAACTAGTGTAGATCTACATTGTCTCAATGAGGCAAGGGCAATGCCCACTTCCCTCAAGTCTTTTAAGTCCCCACTACCTTCAAGTGTCTACTTCCCTCAAGTCCCTTAAGTCTCCACTTCCCTAAGTCTCCACTTCCCTCAAGTCCCCTATGTCCCTCTAATATGTTCAAAAACATGAATCCATTCGACAACAATGTCTCAGAAGTCTCTATTTCCCTCACGTCTCCCAAGTCCCGAATTCCCTCGAGTCTCCAAGTCCCTACTTCCCTTAAGTCTCATATGTCCTACTTTCCTCAAGTACTCCATGTCCCAAAAAATGGATTCATTGGGGATCAAGATTTGAAAAGGAGCTTGTATGACTTGTCCACCACCCCCTTTTGCGCACTTTTATAACCTTTCATGAACCAACCAACCATAAAGCATGTCATATATGTGATGCCAAACAATGCACTCCGAATATCACCTAGGTATTGGTTTCACCGGACGGATATCAAGACAATATTTCTATAATTATATAGAGATAAAGCAATTAAGAGAAAACAAAGTATTTTTTTTTATCATTTATAATTTCTTTTTATTACTTAATATTGTATTATATGATGATATGTTATATTATAATACTATAATTTATAAACAACTTTTTGAATTTGGATATACAAATTTCACATTTAATGTTTTATATTAAAAAAATTAGATATGTTTAATAGAACAATACATAAAAAAATTCAAACTCTGAGAAAATTTCATGCCTTGGAAAGACATCTTGTAAGGTATCATTTAATCCCAAAAGAACTAAGTGTACCTCCACAGTCAGGGTTGTCTTCATAGACAAACAAGGGCCCAAAGACAACGGACAGGATGGACAATCGGACGGACGAACGCGTCGGACAACACTTTTTAGCAGACAGTTGTGTGAATTTTTTTTTACAAATGCTAAATCGAATTTACAACTTACCGAATGGTAAAACACATCTGCTAACATGTCATACTACTTTCTACGTCACGTCATAGGGTCGAGCGCGCACCTTTGGGCCAAGTGCGCAACATTTGGGGTCGGGTGTGTACCATTGTGGGTCGGACGCATACCATTTAGAATGAAGCACGCACCATCGAGTGTCGGGCACAAACCACTAAAAGTCGAGCGCGTACCATTGAGGGTCGGGCGCGCACCGTTGAGGTCCGAGCGCACAACATTTGCGACCTGGCGCGTACCATTGTGAGCCGCGCTCACACCAACTATCGTGCGCTTGTTGGGCACATATCAATAAGGGTCGGGGGCGTGCGCATAGGGGGTTGGCGGCGTACCAATAGAGGTCGAGCGCGCGTGCGCATAGAGGGCTGGTAGCACATGCTTGTAGGATCGCACGTGTGCGTGGATTGGAAGTTGGGTTCTTTATTGACATGAACTTCACACCACTAACACCACTAAATGGATCGGGCGCGCGCGCATAGGGGGTTGGGCCCGCACGCTTCTAGGATCGCGCATGTATACAGGTTGGAAGCTGGGTTCATTGTGGACATAAACTTCACACCACTAAAAGCGTGTTATCTCCTTGTACGCCAACTTGGCGCAACTTAAAATTTCTTGAAGAATTCAAATCCACAAGTTCCATCATTTTGACTAATTTCATATATTATATATTTTCTGGGACAATACACATGATATATAGAGTACTTATTTAATCCAACGCAAGTTCATCACAAAACAAAAATATAAGATTAATGGAACATTTATATACATTTTTCCTTTAGGAGTTTCATGAAAATTGGTGTATTTTAAATTATTTGTTGTAATTTTATGATCTACTAGGGGTCCCCAAGTGGCTCAACTGGGGCCCCAAGTCATTTACTTAGGGTCTCCAAGTGGCTCAATTGGGGCCCCAAGTGATCAAGGATTTAGGATTTAGGGTTTAGGGTTACAAAGGTATTTTAGGGTTTATGGTTTCGGGTCCCAGGGAGATCTTCTGTTCTAATTGTTTAGCATTTTGAAATCATAGCCTTAGAGAATCTTATAACCAACACTTTGTTTCTAGAGGGCTTGAGTTTTTTACAATCTTATATCTAATTTTGCTACCTATGTAGGAAAACTAATTAGCAAAGGAAATAAAACAATTCAAAGAAGTAAATTGTCAAGTGCATTACTCTTCTCTTTATTTTGTGCATTAAGCCCAAGACTTCATTGATCCTAATCAATTCAAGAGCTTTGATTATTGTTTTTAATCCAAATGGTTTATATTAATACATTGTACAATGCTATCATTTATGATGTATCATAATTCTTATTATATTTCCTTACGTACACAAAGTTTTGCTCAATCTCAATGTCTTGTAGTGGGTCAACCACCAAGATTGCATTGCAATGTGATAACTTGCTACCTTTGTTGGAGTTTATGGATGTTACTTCAAATATATTCTTAAAACCTAATTTACATCATAGATATGAATTTACAAATTTTAAATTTATTAAATTTATATTAACAACTATATTCTATCTAAAAACCTTATAAAATCATTGCTTGATAAGGTCTTCTTACAATCATGGATAAATAATCCACAGTTGTAAGAAAATAACCTTTTAAAAAATTGATTAGCCTCTAAAGGACCAACGCATTTTAGAAGAATCTCTACTCTATTCATAAAAAATTGTCAAAATGAACTTTTTGAGAATGTAATCATAAGATCTTCTTTAGGTACTTGAGATGAGTGGGGACTTGAGGAATGTGACGAGTTGAGGTACTTGAAAAAGTGGGGGCTTGGCCCGAGTATAAACTTGTTGCTAGATTAAACATGGGCTACAAAACAGCGCAAGCCTCTACTTCGGCACGTCATTGAGACTCCTAACACTTCTCATATCAGACATAAACTGAATTGAATATAATAAAATATCATTAATATCCTCTAAAGTCAAAACCTAGGTGTATCCTTTGGAATTTATGGAATCGCTTTGTATTTTGGATGTGCGATATGAATCAAATGTGCGCATCAAAGGAATTCTTTGAATGTGCCCTTTCACTAGAATTTGGCTCATGTTAGAAAAATCATTAAGTTCCAAAATGCTTTTATATACAAAAAATTGATATTTTGCTACATACAATTCTAAATTTACAATAAATCTATCAAAATTTAAGTTGATTTCGGCATATATGATATGAGCACATTTTTATTTAAAAAAAATCCAAAAATCAATAGTTCAAATTTCAATTGTAAAGCATGTCGTGCACAAACACATTGTGCAAAGATAACATTGTGCCAACAGGTGAGAGTGCACAATTAGCAAGAAACCCGGAGCAACGGTGATTAAACTATCATTGTTGCCTCCGTAAACAATGAAAACAACTGAGGTGTCAAAAGACGTGTAAACAATGTAAACAATGAAAACAACTAGAGAAAGATGAGTCTCCCTCAACCACACGTAGAGGTCATTTAGGCTCCAAGTCCCAAATGAGGTGTCAAAAGACACCACCGTTGACCTAGCCGTCACACGGCACTAACCCTAACTCTAATCTCTAATTAGGGCTAAATTCGACACCTTCTGGTTAATAACTCCGCAACTCCCTAGGTGGTTCCTAACCAGAAACCACCTACAAAAATGCCTCCATGCGCTGATCCTGACAAGCACTATAGAACAACCAACAAAATCTTGATGTGAATTTTATAAAATACATATATTTGGTTTCAATAAAATGTAGGTTTGTGATGCAATGTACATCCTAGTTACAATTCATTAAAAATTGGATGAAATAAGATGATAAGTAATTTCTATATGATAGAAAAGTGTAGACACATGTTATTTTGACAAAGAAATGACAGTCTCTAGTGTTGTAAAACTTATCAAAACATTGGAGAATCATTGGAGAATCAATCTAAGTAAGAAATGCAAATACTGAAGCACTTTGTTGTAAAAAGTATTGCATATATTTTGTGATCTCAATGTGATTCTCCTTCCAAAAGCACCAAAACGTTTTTGGAAGCTGACGCATGCAAAATTGCAACACACAATTGTTCATGTGTGAAAATGTCCTTGGTCAAGTAAATACCAACTTTGAGAAGCGTTTGTCCTTGTGAATTGTTGATAGTTATGGCATATGCGATGCGGATTGAAAATTAATTGCGGCGTATTGGATAAGGAAGTCACGCGCTCTCACTAACCAATGGTGTCTATAGTATGAATGTATTGTGCCCTGTACAATTACATGTGAGGACTTCCGTCTCAATGATTTAGGTGGAGTAGCAACGGACAATGAGTCTCGTGACATTTGATGGATCTAAGTTATCCATAAAAGTTACCCTTAAGCATCACTATAAAAGTTACCCATAAGCATCACTATTGTACCAACTTTAAGTGCAAGCTTATGCGTTGTTGACTTACAATGTATTTGAAAACTTCGATGAGATCACATTGGTGTCATCTTCATTGTCCACATTGTCAGTGCTTAGAAGAATTTGACTTGATCCAAGCACCATGCAAAGCACGACAACATTTATTTGTGCCACATCTTTGTTGCATGCCGCAAAAATAGCCCGACTAGTGAAAGAGCTCCTTTTGACGTTGCAAATTGCAATTTTGGAGCAAAAAGCATTGATTAGACTCTTCATAGTTCGTTGAAGCAATAACATATTGGGTAGAAAATATAACATTCCTCAACGGTGTCCAACTTTCCTTCTCTAAGCGCAAAAGCAAATCCGCAAACGTCCGATTCCCCAAGTTAGCAAGCATTGTAGAGATTGGAGCGGCACCAATATTTTGTTGTAAGGCGTACACTTCAACGTGGCCCCATAGGTAAGACTCCCTGGTTGATGCAACAACAATGTCTAGATGCAATCCTTTTGGAACAACAAGCAGAACTTGCCTAAAATCACTGCACATTACAAAAGCAATTCTTCCAAAGGGCACATTTGGTTGGTTATTTTGCGGAGCATACAATCGACAACTTCAAAAGCAAGTTTGGTGACCATTTGGTGCCTTGCCCAAAAGCTTTTGGAATTCCAGACAAAGAAACTGCCGAATCAATATGATTTTGCGCATGCATGGACTTCTAAATGAGATTCTTCAAGTATGTGTATTCTTTATCAACAAGTAGGTAAACCTTGTCGGAGATTTCAAGCGCGTACAATTGCATGATTGTTTTGAAAACGTTCCATTGCTTGTTGTTCAATGTTTCAATTTAAAGCTGAACATCTTTTCTCAATTGTGCACAATTATTGTTGAGCTGCTCCAAAATAAGTCTATTTGCTTGCAATTCTTCCATGGGATATATAGGTTATGGCAAATTAAAATCATTAAGTAACTTTTGAAAATTTGCAAGCAAATTGACGGATCACCTTCAATGCAAAACTTTGTTCATGCTCCCCTAATGGCAACTCAACTCCATTCTCCTATAACCAATGCTCGCAATTCTCCAAATTTTTTTTTACAAAACTGCTCTCATAGCTATTGTAGGTGTGCCAATGGTCCATGTGTCAAAATGGCTACAAAAATTGAACGAAGTTGAGTGTTTGAATGCAGTTTACATAAATATTTCTTATAAACTTCATTGTTCTTGTAAGGTCCACGAGCAATGCGGACAGACATGACAGTGTAAAAAACAATGCTTTTAACCCCTAAATTACTTTGACAATTTCACACTAAAAACACTTCAAAATTTGCTTGTTTTAATGCAATGAATAAGGAAGAAATAAAAAGACTTGTCTTCCTTATTTTTAATTGTAGGATTTCAATTAAGACTTATTTAGTAACATACTCACAAAATTTCATAAAATTCAATTGCACGGACTGAATGATTGTAGTGTTTGAAGTCAGGCACATGGTTCATTTTCTCTTGCGTTAAGTAGTTCAACAGACTTTGACTTCACTTGGTGTCCAATTTTTGCACTATACAAGGTGTAAATTCATTACCATTATGTTGAGCATGGTGTAAGTTCCTTAAACACCAAAATTTAGAGGCAAAGGAAGGGTATTGCATATTCAAAACAATTATGCAAAGACTGGAGCTTCAAAAATTGTCAATTCACGTTATATTTTTTTGTGAACTTAATTTTCTCTAGAATGAGAATCCAAATGGTCAATAAGAATTTTAACACCACATAATGCCCTGGGAAAAATAAAAAGTGAAAAATATGAAGAAGTCTAAGTTTTATGTGGAAAGAAAGAAGATTTTTGGTACCTTGATTGACAATGTGTGAAAATGTTTGAGTTGGATTAATATGCCATTTTTCAGTGAAGACAAGAGATTTTTTTTGATAATATGAAAGGAATTAATAAAAATTGATAGTATTGGAAATCTCACATTCAATAGAGTGTCTCAACAAAAGTTTTTGGAGGTGCCTGACGTGCCCACTTTCTCCATTTGAACTTCAGAACCCTATAACTTTTTCATGAAACATCGGATTAAGGAAATAATTGGACTCGCACAAAGATTTTAGTAATTTCCATCTACAGTAAAAAAATTAAAATGTTATAAATTGACACAATAGGAACCTGCCCAAATCTTCAAGAGTCCTCCAAGAAGACTCTTGGTAATTTAGGGATTAAAAGTACGCATGTCTAGAAAAGTTGTCGGGCCTTTTACCACTATTTATAAGTGTCAATAAAAAGTATTTTTTTCCCGCCAAAGAATTGAAAAGTAGAGACGCTCTTTTGCAAGTCCTTTCTTTTGGATTGCTCAATCTTTCTTTGGCTGCATGTGAATTAAAAAAAACAATGCAAGGGCGGCACAAAAATCTCACCTCAACTTAGATGTACGCGTTGTTATTTGACACTACATACAGATTGTGTGGTACGATCTAATAGTTGTTAACTTTTGTTGCTGACAAAGAAGCGCCCGTTATCACTCCTCTTGTACGCAAGATATCCATCTTTGTTTGCTCAGGTCTCTTTGGCAAAGTCACAAGGGTATTGCTTGATACATTTAACATCCTCCATGCAAGTGGAGCTTGAATTTTGCATCATCAAACCCGCGCGCCAAGCAGTGTGTCACTATCTTGTATGCATTGGGGTGAGTGAACGGATCTAGAAGTTTGACTAACACTATTGAGTTGATATCATCCTAACTCCTCAATTTTGGTTGCTTGTCAAGAATCAATAAGATGTGCGCGTGTGGTAGGCCTCATCAAAAATTCAATCACCAAGTAAACAAACACTTTGCGATTCTTGAAATCTTCCATTAATTCTTGGAATTTAAGTTGAATACATGTGTAATTAAACCAGGCCGGTCTTTAGTATCTGCCGAATTTTTGGATGTATTGTTATCACACGCCATTTGGATTGCACACAAAACGTCACAAAAAGGTCTAGCCATCCAAAAGATCGCACATTGTCCATGGCGTCTAGACAACATTGGTTCATCTTATGCATGCCCTCTTGGAACAAATGACAACATGATGAATATTTGGCCGATACACTCTAGATCATGGTCACTAGCATTTATGGCATCCCCCACTTTGCTATAAAGTTTGCATATGCAAATCATTTTGATTTTCCTTCATGAACTTCAAGAAACTATTTTGAACGCACGCCCATACATCCACCATTAACTGTTGTAGCAAGCAGTCTGGATAGAAATGCGGTTGTGACAATTATGAAGGTGAAATATGTATCCATAAAATTGCATTTGCGTTATTCTCCTCGATCCACCCCTGCCTCTAAAAACATTTGGATCAACTTCCGCAAACTCTGCACTTCCAGATTTAAAGCCTCTCAATAGAATGTTTGGTGACTATCCTTGACATCCACTGAAAAGAATAGCATGTTATAGGTAAGAGTCCACTAAGGTTACTCATTTGGGCGAAAAAAATATACTCTGCAATATATTTGTTTTGGAGCCCTTTGTAAAATTGTTGTTGAATGTCAACCGTCTATTGAAAAAACCTGAAGAAATCCTAGTCAATAAAATGTTAAATGAAGAGAAGATATCTTAGACAAAATGTTGATTTTTTGGACTTTGTGTTGATTGAACATATGTTGTTCTCTGGGTGGCCCAACTTAAAACCGAGACAAAGTATATTGCATACTACATGGGCTAAAAATAAACCAAATATACTATGAAGAATATATGTAGAATCAAGGTACCAAAATCTTATTTTTCAAAATTTTGATGAATATACAAGAAAAAATAAAGTTTTTTCAAAAAAAACTTATGTGATAAGATAGATTTTTGCATGGTGTAGAAGATTGAATAAGAATTTGGAGCAAAAACCAACATTAATCCCAAATTTGGGAGTTGTTAAAAATGAACATGTTTTTTTACCAAAAAAAGACAATTTCAGTTTTTGATCTAGAATTTTCAATCATAATGCACAAACACAATATGTAATGAATGTGTTCCAAAAATTTCAAATCATTTTACTTTGTGAATCTCTCAAAAACAATATATTTGACCGATTTGAGATTCTTGTGACATGTATGTAACAATGACAAGTATACTTCTCATGATTGAACTAGAGGCGGAATTCTAAAAAATTAATAGTCTTGTGATGTTGTCGAAGTCAACAATCATATTCCATCATCACAAATCCAAAATCAAAGCCATGTTGGCATTCGGCAACAAAAAAACGCTTGTGACTACGGCCCTAGACCCTTTAAGTTAGGTCTTTCATACTAGCCTAGTTGACTATCACCCTAATGCAGTGGCAAAATTGAGGTTTGTTGAAAGAGGCATATTCACCCTAGTCCCTCTTGACAACAATGTCACGGTTTTACGTATTGCTATCATGGCCGTTGCCGACCATTAATCGTGCTAACCTTGTTTGATATGGACGTATTATACCTACATTGATCTTGTGACTGCATAGCCAACAAACCTTGTCTGCTGTAGGAGTATCAAGTCCACTACCGATTGCTCTTTTAATTGTTGACGAATACTTTTGAAAGGTTGTGCGTTAAGATTTTAATTCTATTACATGTTATTGATTGACTTCATTGTATTTCAGTTCAAAATCTCCAAATTTGTTATTCAACTTATTTAAAGCGGCGATGATATCCTCAATATACAACAGTGCATACTTTCAATTCTCCCCTCGTGCTGGTAACAAATTGTTGATTTTGTGATACAATGCACCTTATAGTTGGAAGGTGTAGTTTTTGCCTCAAGCAAAGTATTGATCAACATTTTTTCTTAGAGAAATGACTACCAAAGCGTTGTTGAATGCTTGAATGGTTTCTTGGAGATTCTTTGTTTTTCATATGTCTACTTGCAGCATGCGCCACAACGGTTTTGGAGGCGTCATGCGTGGTGGTAGCTCAATTTTTTCTTGATCATAACACCTAGTAAAAAGTAGATTGGCATAGATGTTCATCCACGGAAGTACATGTCAAATGCTACCAGCCACACCATTAGCCGTGCAATTCGCTAAAGGCAAATTTGGGGTTAGAGCATGTGTTGCTTGATGTGCTTAACCATCATTCTCCCGGACAACCACAACCTCTTTCTCTGCTTGCTTGGCCTGCATCCTTCAATGAGCTGCATTGTGTATTTCACGCCCATCATTTATAAGTTTGGCACATCGATCTCAGGCAAGCCAAACTTGGCAAGCCTGAGGAGTTTCTTCTTAAACAACAGGCATAACATCGTTTAAAAGGCCCGTAATGTAGAAAGATTAGCAAAAAAGTTGTTGCATAAGCACCTGATTTCTTCTCAAGTATAAGTACTTGTTGTCCCTGACCGGGCAAAGGTTTGTTTAAGACCAAATTTTTTAGCTGAGCAAACAATGATGCATACTTTATAATCTCCAATCTTGGAATATTGAGTTTGAAATTATCAAGAAAGTTTAGGGATTAAAATCATTAGTGAAATTTTTCTATATATATTTTTTGTACTTATTCCAAAAAAGCTCCAAACAATGAGAAGAAAAATTTGTTTATTGTTTAGTGTTATTTATTTCAATTGGAATATAGAAACACAACATCTACAAAAATAGAAGCCAATTTATAAAGTATCTCTCTAATCAAACTTACCTTTATTTATTTAGAGTAATTTTATTTAGTTGATGGCATTAAATATTCATTACCTTTGATAAGAATCTCCCACTTTACATGTCAAATAACATTCACGTTTCTACTTTGGCTTCATATTTCATATTCCAAAATTTCATTGAGAAATGGGAAGGCTTGAAGATTAACCCTTTACCGCCTAAGTGGACATGAGAGCGTGGGAGAATTTGCGAGAATAATAGATTAGACAAACATCATCTACACAATGGGTACATTTCAACATGACCCCACTTCAAGAAAACCATTGTGGTTTGTTGATGCATGCATAGATTGGAGAGGTCTGTTGGAAAGCTAACAAGGAGCTCAAAATGCATTCGGACGGCGTGAGTGACAATGGCTAATAGTGGAAAGAGGTAGAAGAGCAAAATCACCAAAATGGACCCTTTTAGAGCCTGTAGGAGGTAAAGGGTTAAGACTCCATCTCTGCTTCAATCGTATGCTGCACAGCCATACAAATTTCTCAATTAGCTCCACATCACAAAAAGCAAGAAACATCTCCCTTCAACAAAAGGAGATTTATCTGTTTCCAAGATTTCAATTAAAAAATAATATAATATAATATATGGCATAGTTTCAAGACTTTGGCTCCATATTTTCATTCGTAGCTCATCCATTGTAGCAAAGGGGCACCTATGTGAGCAGGCAATAATTCACAATGCCACTCTATGTGCACTGTAAGTCATGCCTCTGAAACTACACAGAAAATGATGTTCAGTGTATCCACACCACATGATTTGGAAGTACTATTGTTTTTTTACTTTTGGTCAAGGTTTTTACCAGGAGCGCATCTATCTAATCTACTCAAAGAGGCGGATCATAGTAGATATAGTTGGTAAAACATTCATCAAGAGTAAAAACTTATAACATTTATATATCATTTAGTGTGGATACACTTAAAGTCATTTTTATAGTACTTTCTCAAAAAAATTGTCTTCACAACTGAAGAGATTTGGCAGTTGAAGATTTTCAACCAATGGGGGTCGGGACTCCTTGACAAGAAGTAGGAGAACTTCGATCTCCAAAGGAAACCATTGTGAATGTAGTGTTTGTTCATTCTTTTCACTAAGCATATGGCCACAGGACATAGTGACCCCTTGGCATAATCAATTAGCACACAAACACAGTTGCACCAAAGGTCATTTCACCATCACACAGTACTCATATGTGGACATTCTATGGGCCATGTCTGAGCACAGTGTGTCGGCTCATTGAATGAAAAGTGTTGCACTTTGATATGATCTAGCACAGTGACACAATATGTAGCAATTTGTACTTCAGCTAATAGCCAATACTATCCATCAAAAAGCAGCCCCACTCTTGATAGTAGTACCATGTGGTTGCAACAAGACTCACTTTCTTTTTAGAGATTTGCACCATAGTAGGCCACAGTAAAACAAAGGTGCGGCAATGCCCTGGCTCATTACATGTTCTTTATCATTAGAGAGTAGTGGAGAAAAAATACGTTTTTTTTAAGGGCCAGCATGACATTTCTATGCATCCTTGTGAAGCATATGACAAAAAATCAATTTTGTCAGTCCCCGATATTATTAGCAGATGTACTGTACAGGTAGGATGTATGTATGTCTAACTAAACCCCAAAGATCAATAGTCTCAGTACACTATAGATGACATTTAGTGTAGCACCCAGTAAATGACTTGTAAATGCTATAAGTTTTTACTTTAACCCCTAAAGGACCAAGTGTCAAAAATGGGCTTTTTGAAAGTTCGGTCAGGTTCCTATGGTGTCAATTTCCAACATTCTTCTTTGAAATTTTCACTATAGAAAGACATTACCAAGAGCTTAGTGGGAAAACAATTTTTTCCTAAATTGGACATTTGATGAAAAAGTTATGGGGTTTGAATTTTAAATGGGGAGGGCAGGCACCTCGGGCACCTCCAAAAACTTTTGATAGGACACTCTATTGAAAGTGAGATTTTCAGTACTCGCAAGTAATATTATTTCCCTTCATGTTGTCAAAAAAAAGTTCTTGTCTTTAGTGAAAAATAGCATACCAACCCAAGTCAAACATTTTCACACATTGTCACTCATTGTCGGGCAAGGTACCAAAAAAACTTCTTCTTTTCCACATAAAACCTAGAGATCTTCATGTTTTTCACTTTTTATTTTTTCCACAACAATATGTATTGTAAACCTTCTTATCAACCATTCGGATTATCAATCAAAAACATATTAAGTTCAAAAAAAATTAAAGTGTGAATTAACAAATTTCGAGCCTCCACTCCTTGCACACTTGTTTTGAATATGCTACACCCCGTCTCTACCTCTAAAAATTGGTGTGTAAGGAGCTAACATCATGCTTAACAAAATGGTAATAGATTTAGACCTTGTGTAGTGAATTTTTTTGACACCAAGTGAAGTCAAAGTCTGCTGATCCACTAAACGCAGGGAAGAAATTGAACCATTTGCTTGGCTTCAAACACTATAATCTTTCAATCCGTGCGGTCAAAAATTATGAAATTTTGTACATGTATTACTTAATAAGCCTTTATTGAGATCCTACGGTCAGAACTAAAAATAAAAGTTTTTGTTTCCTTCTTTATTCATTGCACTAGAATCCAACAATTTTGAAGTGTTTTTGGTGTAAAACTTTCTTGGTACCTTAGGGGTTAAGTGAATATTTTTACCAACTATGTTTATAATGATCCTCTTACTTGAATACTATAGAGAGTTGTGCTCTTGGTAAAAATTGGCATCAAGTGTAAAAACTTATCGCATTTACAAGTCATTTACTCAGCACTACACTAAATGTCATCTTTAGTGTAGTCCCAAAGTGGGCTTTTGCAAATCTTGGGCACCTATCATATATATACAATCTATATTTTCAATACTTTCAATTTTGTATGAAGATGCAAGAAGATAAGATCTATGTGGAAATAGTTTTTTATGCAATTTTATGCAATTTTAAAAAAATAAAAATGTTGAGGCTAGGTAAACCACACAACTCCATTATCTTTTGCTACGACACTTCATTAAACGTGAGATTCTAATACAAATAAGGGCCGCTTCACACCTAACACCCAAGTCAAGAGGTCGACGGTTTCCACCAACAAGATTGCTAGAATGGCCAAAGTTTGGTCTTTGGGCCTTCACACTTGAGCTCAAAGTCCGAGGGCCGTCGTCCTCCATTGTGCCTATATGGCAACACTTTTAGAGAGTTTCGGCACCAAATTGACGGCCTCTCAAGTGCAAACTTGGGTCGCCGTTTTTAGCCGACCCAAACTTCCTTCTAGAGGCCGTCAACTTCCTTCAATTTTAATTATTAAATGTATATTTTAAGCCGAAGAGTTTGGCCTCTCCCCATTGTTTGGGCTAAATTTTTTGACGGACGGTTGCTCAACTTGAGCAAGTGTGAAGTGACCCTATCATTTTTAAAGTTGAGACATTGTGAATAAAAAACTCACTTAAGGCTCACTTCACTTAAGGCTTGTTTCTCCAATGATAAAAATGTTAATTAAACTCATAGAACTACACTAATTAATTTTTATATTGTGTATTACACTAATTCCCAAGGAAAAATTGTAGTCCCTTGTTGATTTTGAATTGATTCAAAATAAAAAGGAATTTCCATTTTGATTCATTTCAAAATCAACAAGGGACTTCAATTTTAACTAAGTGAGACTGTGTGATACTAATTTTAAATCCATAGAGGCCAAGTTATCATGTCACCTTTGACCTCCAAATTCTACGTTTCACATGTCACTATTTTTTATTTTTTTTAAACTAGTTCCAACTTCAACAAATCCCTCTGACACTTTGAAGGTTATAATCATATTATGAAGACAGGTTCCACACAAAGCTTGCCATATAACAAAGGCAAGGTATGCCGGCCCATTACCACCCACTTTTCCAATACCTTCTATGCCGTTCCTAGGACTAAGGAGAAAATCTAGGAAGGTTATAGAAGTGGATTGTCTTGGTAAAGTGGGTGGTAATGGATTGACATACCTTAACCCTATAACCCCTAAATTTCTTTGACAATTTTGCACCAAAAACACTTCAAAACTGTTAGTTTTAGTGCAATGAGTGTGCAAGAAATGTAAAACTTTTATTTCTAATTTTAACCATAGGATCTCAATAAAGACTTACTAAATAACATACTCACAAAATTTCATAAACTTTGACCGCACGGATTGTAAAATTATAGTGTTTGAAGTAGAAATAAGGTTCATTTTCTTCCCTGGGTTTAGTGAATCAACAGACTTTGACTTCACTTGGTGTCAAATATTTGCACTACACAAGGTCTAAATTCATTTCCATCATGTTAAGGATGATACTAGTTCCTTGTACACCAACTTTTAGAGGTAGAGGTGGGGTGTAGCATATTAAAAAAAAATTGTGCAAGTAGTCGAGGTTCAAAATAATGTCAAGTCATGTTATATTTTTTTGTGACCTTAAAATGTTTTAGAATAAAAATCCGACTGGTCAATGCAAAGGTTCACATAATGCTATTGAAAAAATAAAAAGTGAAAAATAAGAAGATCTCTAAGTTTAATGTGGAAAAGAAGAAGTTTTTTGTACCTTGCCGGACAATGTGTGATAATGTGTGATAATGTTTGACTTGGATTTATATGCTTTTTTTCCACTTAAGACAAGAGATTTTGTTGACAATATGAAAGGAAATATTATTATTTGCTAGGACTAAAAATCTCACCTTCAATAGAGTGTCCTAGTAAAAGTTTTTGGAGTCGCCCGACGTGCCCGCTCTCCCCATTTGAACTTCAAAACCCTATAACTTTTTCATTAAATGTTGGATTGAGGAAAAAATTGAACTGACACAAAGCTTTTGGTAATGTCCATCTTCAGTTAAAATTTCAAAGAAAATTGTTATAAATTGGCACCACAAGAAAAATGTTATAAATTCACACCACAAGAACCTGCCCGAACCTTCTAGAGTCCGCCGAGGGAACTCTTTGGAAATTTAGGGGTTAAGGATGACACATGCGACAAGACCTCAGAGATGCCACAAGTGGATACATTTCACTGCAACTGGTCACTATTTCATTTCCACTCGGTGTATTTCATCGATACTAGTCACATCACTATAGTTGTCCCGTGAAACTCCAGCACACAATTTCACCGAAGCGCAAGGATCCACAAAACTTAAATTAGGCCACAGATCAAACAAAGATGAAGTATCCCTCCACTAATTCGCAAATGACTTCAAAATTGACCACCTATGGGCCTCTCGCCCCTAAAAGGTTAATCACTTGTACCAAAATATCAAGTACCGGTAGTCAAGGTTATCGTATGGTCCACTGAGATGAAATAAGTTACCATAGAATAATTTAGTAAATAGTTTGAACACTGATGATTAAAATTCATCACAATAATGATAGGTGTACCATTGTGTACTTCCATACACAGGAAACAGACAAGTTATTCACGCCGGCTCCTCGAGTGACCGGAGTGCATCTTACTTCCATACATACCACAACAAATCTCTGCCTATCATTAAGTCGTGATTAAACTTATCCATTCCCAGCGAACACCATAGTTAGTGCACTGCAGGAACTCCAGCGTGCTGCCATGCCTGATGACAAGCAGCAAGGCAGCCTGATAGAATTCTGCAGGTAGAAAAAGCCTCAGCGAAATTTACAAGCAACAGGGTCCAGAGGTGAGGGACAATAGAATCCTATGCCCAAAAGGCTAGTTATATAATTCGCCTACAGTGGCGCAGCAGCAACGTCACTGAGGGCATTGGATTCTCCTGGCATTGCTGAGCATGGCTCCAGTGAATAATAATTAAAAGAGCAGAAAACGCGTCTGCAGCAGCCAACGGAAGCTCTCAGTCTATCAAAGTACGACGCTTGGCAGTCAGCACGACCATTAAGTCTACTAAAAAAACTCCATTTAAAAGAACCATGCACGTTGCCACCACATAGGATGCTCGATCTTGCACACTGCAACTGTAGCAACATGCCAGGGTCCGCACTCACCCGGCTACAACATCCATGAACCTGGAATGAGGTACCAACATTTAACATGCCAAACGCAACAGCAGAAAAAAGGGCAAAGAAAATAATATAAAACGGAGAACGACGCATTCGATTCTGGAATATATAAGTCAGCAGAAATCAAACGCCGTCAACAAACAGTGCAAAGCACAAAGTACCGTGAAGTCTAGTAGACAACAGTACTGAATCGATCAGCGAAAGAAACATTGGCAGCACAAACCAACGATTTACCTTAGCATACTACGAACAGCTTAGAAACAAACAATCATGCAAACACCCCAAGTCAGCGAAAAATGGAAAAGAATGAAAAGAACCAACTATTCCATAATAAAAGCAGAAAAAATCCTATCAGAAGCTGTTACACAGAGTCCAAAATGCACAACGCTCCGTCATGGAAGACAGGATGATCTATCGGTTGATCGGCAATAATGTTGCAATGCTATAAGAAATGGTGAAAAGAGAGGAGGGTCGGAACTCAGTCAATACCCGAACCACTACCCTTCCCGCGTGGTGAAGCACATGCACTGCGCTAGTGTGCAAGCTACCAGCGGCCCCCCCGCCACAGGGGCGACGACGGGGCCACCGCTGCCGCTGCCTGGCCGCTTGCACACACAAGTGCACTCGTCCTCTCAAGACCTGCTCGAGACCAGGACTGCCCACTCCACCACGCGGTGAGGGCCATCATGGGTGGTTCGCTCTTGACTCACTTCCTACCCCTTTCTACGCCGCCGCGCCGTCGTCGTCGTCGTCGTTCCTTCTGTATAGTAATCCGGCTCTTCACTAATGTGCCACTCGGGACATCCAGCTCCCTGCATCCTTCCTGGCGGACCCTCCGCCAGCCCGCCTCGCCAACTTCCCTCCAAACCTCAGAATTTACACAACTCCACCCTCGCTCGCCTCGGTCGGGGCCCGGTCCACCTTCCCACCCGCTGTCGTCCCGCTGCTCCACCCGTCTGCCGTCGCCTCCGACTTCCTCCCTCCTGAGGAACGCTCAAGACCGCGCTCAATGTGAGATAACACACGATCTTGAAGGCTCCTCAAAAATACACACCGCCAACCTGCTCACCGTCACGCTGCACCTCCTCTACGTACCCCGCACTCCAACCCCTCCCTACCCGACGCAAGCCTCCCCATGCATGCTGTACACCACGTACACGGAAAAGGAACCACATTCCGCACTCCCCGTTGTCACGCCCCGACACCTCCTCCTCCACGACTGCCCCGCCCGCTGCCCGCTGCAGCACGCGCCACCTCACCACCCACCGACCCACCCCGACCGCAGCACCAGCCCGTCGCCCACCCCCGACGCCTACGCATCGTCCACCAGCAGCGCCGCCTTGATCCGCTGCACCGTGCACGAGATCAGGTTGTTCACCGTCGCCACGCTCTCCAGCGACAGACGCGCCGATGGAATGCTCGACACCAGGATCTGGAACGCCACCGTCAGCAGCGAACCGCTCCCGCGACCGCCCCCCTCCGCCAGCGCCACCCCGCCCGCCCCCTCCCCCACGCCGCCCGCGCTCGGCCCATCCGGCAGGATCGCGAACCCCGAAGGCAGCAGCGCCACGTACGCAGGGTCCCCGCCCTGCAGCACCAGGTTCATCGCCGGGATGTCCACCGGCGCGTAGATCACCAGCGAACCCGACACGTCCGTGCAGCTCTCCTGCAAAATCAGCATGTTGCTCTGCGACGAGTTCATCGCGTTCACGCGCAGCAGCGACACGCTGTTCCCCGGGTCCTGACCCTTCGCGATGTGCGCCATCTCCGTCACCATCCCCCCGTTCGACAAAATGTCCCACTCCGACCGCAGCCGCTCATCGCGCAGAAACTGAAACACCCGCGCCGGACTCACCGGCAGCCACATCGACGTCGCCGCGCTCAGCACAATCCCGTGCGGCTCCCCGGGGTTGTCCACGCTCTTCCGCGTCATCACCCTCACATCGTCGTCCCCGCTCCCCGACAGCGTCGTCCACGTGTGCACCGTCGACGCGCTCACCCCCGCACAGAAGTTGTTCGTCATCCGCTGCGCCAGCTTCAGCATGCTCCGACGACCCGACGCGCTCGGCACCCCCCCCAGGTCGCGTGACGCAATGTTGCTCGCCAGCAGGCTCGCCAGACGCTCGCACTGCCGCTGCAGCGTCGCCACCCAACGCTGCGCTCCGAACGCCATCCCCGTGTTCACCAGCTCCCGGTACATCCGGTGCACCGCGCGGTCGTCGTACTCCATGTGCTCCACGCACGTCACCTTCGCGTACCCGTTCGGCGTGTCCTGGATCAACACCCCCGACGGCCGCCGCCGGCACCGCATCAGCGACGGCGGCGGGTTGTCCCGCAGCGAGTCCACCGACACGTCCACCACCGCCCACACCCCCTCCGCGTGCTGCTTGCAGTACCGCAGAAAGTATATCTCCCGCGTCGGCACCAGCGGCGACAGCACCTGCAGCTCCGCGTACATCAGCTGCAGCGCCCCGTTCCGGTTCCCCGCCACCCCCGTCGACAGCACGTCCACCGTCAGCGCCCGACTCACCATGCACGGGAACATGTCCATCCACTGCGTCGCGTCCATCAGCGTCTCCACCAGATTCACCCCGTTCATCATCACCAGCGCCGTCTCGCGCGTCGCCTCCGTCTTCAGACCCGGAGGCCGCATCCCGATCCCCCGTGGGAACTGCCGCAGGTACTCCTCGTAGTTCACCTGCTCCTTCACGTCGCCCGGACCGCCCACGCCCACCCCCACCCACAGAGGCTCCTCCGCCTGCGCCATCCGCACCAGCTCCTCCATCGCCATCACCGCCAGCTCCACCACCATCGGCTTCTCCGCCTCCGTCAGCCCCCCGGGCCGAGTCGCCACATCCGCCACGCTCGGACCCGCCACCATGTTGTCCAGCGCCTGGCCCCCCGCCCCGCCGTGCAGACCGCCCCCGAAGCTGCCCCCGCCCCCCACCTGCAGGTCCAGTGACGAGCTCGGCAGCGCCAGCGTCGGCGCCATCGGCGTGATCGGCCGCCCCAGGTACTTCGCCGCCAGCGCCGACACGCGGTCCAGCTCCTCCTTCAGCCGCCCATTCTCGATCCGCAGCTGCTGCTCGTCGAACGACATCTCGCCCACCGTCGCCGGCCCCCCGCAATGCGGACACTGCGGGTTCTTCAGCGCCTCGCGCATCAGCAGGTTCTCCGACCGCAGCTTCTCGTTCTCCGCCCGCAGCATCGAGTTCTCCGCGCGCTCCGTGTGCGCCTTCATCTGCGTCCGACGGTTCTGGAACCAGAACTTCACCTGCCGAGGCTCCAGGCCCAGGTCCTTGCTCAGCTGCTGCCGCTGCTTGTCGTCCGGGTGCGGGCACTCCTTGAACAGCATCTCCATCTCCTGGATCTGCCGAGGTGTGTGACGGTGGTACCGCTTCTTCCGCGGCGGGTGGTCGGGGTCCTGGTCGTCCCCCGAGCCCCCCTCCATGTTGTCGCTGCCGGACCGCGACTCATACTCCTCCTCTTTGTTCTTCTGAAGCTGCTCGGTCTCCGCACTCTGGCTCACTTCACGTTGCCTATCCATCCCGATGGGTGGCCCAAGTGACAGCGACGGCGACGTGTAGTGCTTCGGCGGGGGCCGCGACATGGCCAGCGGCGGGATGGGGCGGGGGGGCGCCATCGCACCTGCGGGCATACCACCCAGCTCCCCAAACCCCCGCCCCAGGTTGCTGTTCGGAGTTACTTGCACGGTCACTCCTCCTAGCCTCATCCGGCTCTGGCTCTCGCCCAACCAACGCTCCTGCTCCTCCAGCTTTCCTGTCACCGACTCCTACATTCCGCGCCCACTCTCATCGTTCGCCCACGCTCCCCTCCCTTCCTTCACCCCGCTCGATCGATGCCCGCCGGCTTCACGCTCCGATGCCCCCTCGCCGCCTTGACCTTGTCTCCTTCGACACTTGGCTGCCCTGCATCCAAGGTCTCTCGCGCCAGAACCTCGGCTATCTCCGCGCTCACCAATGCCGTTGCTTTTCCCGCCAATGCGTGCTTGATTTGCCAAACAACCAAGCTCCCGCCTCCTGCCTGCAACTCGGTACGTTTGTTCTGCTACTTCACTTGAGAATATGGTGCACGGAAGGCTATCCCCACAGGCTCCCAATATGGATGTCACGCTCCAGCTCGCACCTCGTACCCGGGTACGCCAAACCGAACCTTCGCCTTCGCCCTCACCCTCCCGCGTACCGTCTATCCGGAGGACGCACTGTACCCGCCCGACAGCACGTACCACCTCCCGAGCCGACGCCCAAACCCCGACCGCCTCTCTCTCGATCTTACTCCAACCAGTGCAGTACACTATGCTCCACAAACCGCCCCAGCTCGACACCGAAACGCAATACCACCTCACCGACGCTTGACGAATGGGCCGCTGCACAACCTAATCTGTACTCTATATCGCTATGCTACCGATCCAATATGTAATGCTGTGTCACAACCAGAGTAACGTATGGCCAGCTGCTCACTCCCGAATCAGCGCCGAAGACCGAGACCACGGCCCAAACAACCAACCCCACCGACACAATGGGGATAAGGCAATATGTACAGCGCCGGACGCAATGGACACACTGCCCCACTGCTCCAGGAGAGTCAGTGCAGTGTCCAAGGCAGGTACTTAACGACGCGAAGGGGGGAAGGGGGGGGGGGAAACCGCCAAAGAAACGGGAGCAACACCAAAACCGAGAGCAAGGGACCTGAGAGAAGAGGGAGGCAATGTCAAGTGCACGCATGCACTGTGGAGCTCTGCCTCCCGCCCTCTCTCCTGCCGTCCGAAGAAAAGGAGGGAGAGAGAAGCAGCAGCCGCGTGCTGAATCTCCCCTCTCTCTCGTTCTCTCCCTCTCGGAAACCGAACCTCCTACGCCGCCACCGCGCTAACCTCCTCACGCCCACCTACCTACCTCCGCTCGCTCGCTCACCCGCCCGCTTCCGACCACCGCCAACGCCGATCACAGCCGCCTCGACTCGCGAGCGCCCTCACTCACCAGCTCAATCACTCCCGACGGAACGCCTCCGATCCCTCCCACCCCCGCACACAAGCCAGACCTCCCTCCCGTACTTCCCGAGCTGCACGCTGCTGCTCGGCCGCCACCGCTACGTCCCGCCCTCCCAAACCGCAACCTCGCACGCCGACGCCTCTGCCAACATACCAATGCCCACGCACACGATATGGTAAGCCTCCTCCTCCCAACCACACCACATTACTCCATCGACTATCGCCTGCCGTCTACTCTAGACACTGCGCACATGCAGGCTGCCCACCGCAATGCGTGCACCGCACCACGCTGCGGCGCCACACTCCGATGATGCAGCTCCAGCAGCTCGCTGCACCGTCGCCCAGCCCCCTTACACGCGAACACAAGCACCAGGTAGCCTCACCTGGAAAACCACAAACTAGTCGAGCCCCGCATGCAGACTACTACTCCCACGCATCCAGCTGCCTGCACCGCTCATCCAAAGCCAAAATCGAGGCGGGCGGGCAGCCGGCCTCCCCAGGGGCACGAGGACCACCTAGCCAACTCACGCACGCTAACGCAGCACACAGTCGCCCGCCCGCCCACCCGGACCAGCTCCCAAATAGTAAACTTACTCTTCCGCCAGGCCGGGCGCGCACTATCACAGCCTAACCTGGAACGTCAGATATCATTCCCGGCCCTCCGCAAACCCCCGCGCACACCCACCAGTGCGGTGCAGTCGACTCACTATCCGCTCCGCTACCAGCCAACTTACTAGTCAGTGCATTCAAGTGCATGCAGCAGCGCTCAGGGGGGGCCGGGTGCTGTACCTGGAGGAGACAAAGCGATGCTGCCGATGCCGCTGATGCTCCGCGGTTCCGACCTCGGCGTCGGTTGGGGGACTGGTGTCTGTGGACGCGCGGACCAGTCCAGAGTCCGGAGCTCCGCGCAAGAGAGCTGCTGCCGGGCTGCGATGCACAACGCAGAGCACAGCAGAGCAGTTCGGAGACGCGTGCTGTGTATGGCAGACGAGACGGAACCGGGAGGAGGCCTGGGAAAGTGGGGAAGGCAGCTGGTCAGCCTGGGGGATATGGCGCATTCAATGCGGTGCCGGAGCCGGGAAAGGTGGTGCCAAGGCGCGAGGTAGAGGACCGCGGAGGACGAGGAGGAGCGAGTAAGGTAGTGGACGCTCCAGAGTCCAGTGGAATAGTGTAAGTTTAGCGGCCCGGCCCGGGCCCCGACCTACCTGCCAGCCCGTCCACCCCCGCTTTCCCTCCACTTCCACTCCGCCCTCGCACTTCAAAATTGTGGTCATGTGCGTGCCCGGAAAGCATCCGTTTATCCACCAGCTTCCCCAAATGCATCCAATACGGTGTCCTGCACAGTTTCTTGTGCCGCATTTTTCTCGAAACAGATGAAATTGAATGAAACCATCCGAGATGTATTGAGGTGAATTTCCGCTGCAGACTCGGGCGTCTCACATTTCGTCGTTCGTGCTTTCGAAGTCCGAGGAGACGCAAGGTTTGGCACCATTGCTTTCAGAATGGATTGCGCTCTGGAGTTTCTCGAGCTCTCCACTAAATATCCTCTGAACTCGTCTTCTATATTATCTTTTTTCCTTGCGTCTTGGAATTTGTATATGTTTTTTTTTGTTTTTTTTTTTGTTTCACTTCTTTTCAACCTTCTACTTGTCGATTGCGAAGCACGTGGAACATCATGATTGTCTGTTTGTGTGATTGTATGATTGGGAGATTTTGTTTTCCTATGTATTCAATTCTCTACTTTTGTATACATATACATGTTGAACCGTGCTTTTGCCCGTCCGTTTGGATATGCATTCGAGAAGGAATCAAGTTTGCAAAATATCAATATATGAATTGGCAATTCCTAAACCACCCTCCTTCGCTCAATTGTTTTGAAATGTTACACTCCTCGCCAACTTTTTCAAAATGAGTGTCCAAAGGACTAGCATTATGCATAGTACATTGCATAATATCAATGTAGAGATCTTGTACACTTCAAAATTTTCACACCATCAAAAGTCAAAGACTCATATCTCCCTTCTAGTAAGGAAGGAAAACAACCTTTTTTTTTTTCTTTCCATGCTTACTAACCTTCCAACCAATGCAACTAAATGCATAAATGTTCAAAGCACTATCTCTCATCCAAAGCCATCGAGACCCTACAAATGGAAATGGCGATGAAATCTTTTTTTGTTTCTTTTCGAGTAGAATGGATGATAATATTGAACAATTTTTGGTGGGAAACAATCAAGGAATGCTAGGGGTCAAAGAATATGCTTATAGAGCTTTGTTGTACAAAAAATCCATAGTTATTTAAATCATTGAATCTCAGAGTTGAGGCCAACGATAAGTACAGTCATATATTTGTGATGAAAAATTATTCAGCTATGGATTTTGAAGGACATTGATTCATATATGTTCGTTACTGAAGTCCAATTAAATCCCCAAGACGTGTATATGTCGACACATGGTCTTTCAAAGATTATTGTTTAGATTGAATGAGTCTTGGTGCAATATAAAAGAATGCACAAGTTTTTGATAACTCTCATAAAAAAGATTGTGAATACCTTTCAATTTCCAGAAAGGGAGGTTGTCTTTTTCTAACACTTTAAGAGAATAAGACATTGAAGTGCTTTAGTAGACTAGGATTTCCAATCAAACTTATCAGATGAGATTTTAATCACGTGTTGTAAAAATCTATGTTTGATCCAAGCAAATTTGAAACCTTGAAAACCATTTGAATACAAAGGGGCATAGTTTGGACTTTTATCCTTTGTAAACTTGTGGGAGTCTGAAACTCCCTCTTGGTTGCCCCTACCATAAAAATTAGTTAAATTGTGATTTATAGTTTTAGATGACCGGTAAAGTAGTTAGTATTACGTAGAAGTAGGTTGTATAATAATTAGTGAAAGTTGGTGATTGCTTAACCAAATAATTAGTGTTATAGTGGTGATAAAATCTGGCCTTTAAAGTACCAAGATTATGCCCGGAAAAACCTAAAAAGAATGCCCAGAAAAACCTAAAAAGAATGCCCGGAAAAACCTAAAAAGAATGTCCGGGAAGGATATCCGAGACAAAAGTCCAAGTCACCACTTAAAACTAAGTTAGCTAGTCAGAGTCTTCATCAACTACATAGACTACTTATTAGTGTTTCTTTTTAGTTTAGTTGTTTAGGTTTTTTTTTTACACTATTGTTGTAGAAAACTTAAATTCTTATTTTTTTAAATTAGAAATTTAATTTCATTTAAAAGGAAAAATATAAAAGAATAATAAAAATAAATTTTAAAAAACAAAAAAACACCGGTTAAAAATTGGCCAGTATCGGGTACTCGCAAGTAACAACCCGGCTATCGGGTACCGGGCGGAGCAAGCCTCGGGTACCGAGCAGCCCCGGATACCGGGTAGAGGCACTCCTGGATACTGGGACAAGGCAGAGTTGGGAGAGAGTACCAGTACCGGGACAAGACAGAGTTAGGAGAGAGCACCAGTACCACGACTGCGCAGATCGCCGAGAAGAAGAGAAGAAGGAGTAGAAAGATGTGGCTGGGATTTTCGAAGAAGTTTTGGAGGAGGTATTGAAGAAAGTATTGAAGGAAGGGCGCGGCATACTAGGGTTTGGGGAGCTAGGGTTTTGAAGGAGTGTTGTAGCAGCTAAGGTTTGAATCTTCAAACCTAGGGTTTGTAAGAAGATTGTAGTGGAGGAGGTTTTTGACACAACGGAGTTGAGATTCCTAGGCGTAGAGGGAGTGCAAGAAGATTCACGACCATGGCGAGAAGATTCGGAGACTAAACTACGATTTCAAGGAGGTTGCGGGTGCAACAAGAAGGTTGCGAGTGCTACAAGGAGGTTGCAGGTGCAACAAGGAGGTGGCAAGAAGTTGTGAGCAAAGTGATTCTTGCCAATTGATGGATTTTTCTTGTTTGTACAACTTCCTTGTTTGCTAGATCACTTTTCACTTTTCTTTTCCCAGGGTGAACTCTGGTTACTTTTTTTCCGGTGTAGAGAAAAGTCTCCCGGTAGACTCTCCTTGGACCTCATACGTCCTAGATCTTGAATTCTTGTACTTGTACGTCTACCTTTTTTTCTCATCATTTGTTGTCCATTTTCCCGCCCTCGTGGCAAGTCTTCGTTTATGAATTCTCTATTCTACCCTCTTCTCTAGATCTTGCCTAAATTTTTCATCTTTTTCCCACTCTTCCCCGTCACCTAAGAAACCCCCCCTCAAAAAATTCTTGTTCTCCTAAGTCATCTCTTTTTGATTGAAGTGGTCAATTACAATGTTGTTTTGTTAGTTGTGTTACTAGATACGTGAGATACATACATCCACGTTAATCTAGTAAAGTGTTTTGGAGAAAGTACACCGGTTGTCCGGTATGCTTGTGTTTTTCGGGCCGGACCGGAAGTTGTGTTAAGTTCGTATTACGATTGGTGGAAGTATATACACATCATGGAGCTAGTCCATTCCGGACAACATGGCTCTACCGGTAACACTGACGCTTTTAAAGATTGATCCGAACATGTAGGAGGGGACTGAGAAATGTGGACAACTGGAGGATGACCTCATCCGAATGGGTTGCAGGGGATTATACAAGAAGCCTTGGGTCTTCCAAAATTGATGTGCAGCTGCAGAGTTGCTACCTCCCAAGACGCCCCGGGGAGTCTACCGGGCTTATCTACGGTCATGGACCACAGAAGTATGGTGTGAGGTGTATTCCTTTCATCAAGAGGAGGAATGGACACAAGGGGTCAACCGGGAGCTAATGGATAAGCATTTATCAAATTCCTACAACGTATCGGGTGCTACCGGAGTGATCAATTCACAAACAACTGGTTGAAGAGGGTGGTTGATTGTTTGAATCCAATCTTCTACCCCACCGACCTGAATGAGTCACAACGCGGTTGGCCACCGCCTACATACAAGCATTTTTCGAGGATTCCTTCCTAGAGTGAGGGTCTTTGTTGGAAGAGGCAATTTTGCCTTGGCTCCGGGAAATTCAACAAGGTGGAAGTTCCAAGACCTTCTTCATTCCATACCTCATGCACTTGTATGAGTAATATGACTGTTTAGAAGCGGAAAAAAAGAGGATCTAGTGACAACGAATGGCTCCTCAACACCATGCTCCCCGTGCCTTTCCTCAACATATTGAGCTATAGTTGGTATTACCCGCAATCCTACAAGAGACCTCATCATCTCGGGCACTCCTGAACGAGGATAAGTCATCCCGGTCTCCCGGGGAAAAACCACCACCCTAGCCATCCAAGATTCTCACACTGATGGAGAAGATAGTCAAATTCTCCCGAGATGTGACCCGCGATATTCAACAGATGGAGATGGAGCATTTGGAGGCAAGGAGTCTTTAGAGGGCTCTCCGAAAGGTGTTTGGAGTAGAAAACATTGGAGACATTTTGGCTGCAGCTCGGGAAGATCGAGAAAAATTGACCAGGGAGATGAAGGATCTTCGGACATCCCAGAAAGAGCATCTTGATACAAAGGTCAAGGCACAAGAAACCATGGTGGCACTAATCAAGTAACTTGCCGGACGGACGAGTGCCACGATACCATTGCAAGCTCGAAGCCCACCGTGGAAGACGAGAAGGTTTGTTTATGGCAGTTCTCTCTCTATAAAAGATGATGATCTACCCACTCAATGTCTAGAAAGTAGAGCGGAATCTCCATCTTCCAAAGACTGGGGTGTGAAAGTCTGTAAAAGGCAACAAGGCCTTCCGATCAAACCTCCCAGGAAGGAATCGGTTGACCTTTCTTCCTCACAAACGGATTCTTTGGTTGAGTCTCCAATAGCTATGCTTGTTGATCCGGTGGAGACTCCTTATGTATCGTTAGGTACTTCCAATCTAGCGGTAGACCTCCCGATTGAGAGTTCCAACCTTCCGGTGGATTCTTTTAACCATGTACCCGTGGATACTCTCAATCTTCGAGTTAATCCTCCTATGTATCAACCGGGAGATAATTCCACTCACCCGGATGAGTATTTCAGTTGAGCCTATGTTATATGTTATATGATATTGTCGATTTATCCTATCGGTTGATGGGATGTTGTTAAAATGCTAGATTAATGCTAGGGTGAGAGTAGTGATGACGATGGAGCCCCATTGTGCACCCGGTCACTACCACTAGAGTGATTTCTCCGGCTACCTATTTTTGTTATAGAATGTTTTACCAGTCTTGGACCGGGAGTCTTTCAGTTTATTGGTTTGTCGGTAATCTGCCGGTGATTATGCAACCCTCAATTCTAGGATCTAGATGCCATTTCTCTTCTTTTGGAATCTAGTTTTGGAGGGTAGCTAGTGACCTTTGTGTACTTAAGAAGTCTTCGGCTTTTGGTTTAAGTATTCTTCTCTTTGTTTTTTTGCTTGTGTTTTGCCTTAATTGTTTGTGTCTAGAGTCTTTGTTGAGCTTGTGTAAGTAGAGAGGAAGAGGGTTGAGTCCTTCAAGTGAGTCTTTGCTAGGATGTGCAAGGTTGTGACTTGTTGAATGTGAGTTGAGGCTTCCGGAGGGAGTCTGATATCTACGCTAGATGGTGGAGTAAGATCGGGGATCTACTTCAAACCCCAGACCGGTTGGACCGCATAGAGTTGGTTACCGGATGGGATCCGAGAAGCCTACTACTATTTATGATAGCATCCCTTAAGTGGGAAGTGTTTGGATTGGTTTAGAGGAGGGGTGACATCCCCCCTCTTGGTAGATCGGGAGAGATCTCGGCTAAGCCTTAGTCCGGAATATTCTGGGGTTTCTACCCTTACAGTGGATGAGATTTCTTGGTCCCCGTAGGAAGTTGTCTTGCTTATGTGATTTGCTTAGCATTAGATTTGTTATGACTCTTGTATCTTCTTTGCTTGATTCATTGAGTGTGAATGTAGTTGGATCCGGCTTTGCGTGACTGGTTTACCGGAACTATTTTTTGGTAGATTGTGAAGGCCGGTAAACTAGCTGCAACCTTTTAACTCTTTCATGGTGTAGACTTAGATTGTGGATATTGTCGCCTCTGGACTGAAAGAACAAAAGGCACTAACTTTCCGGGCACTGTAAAAACTTACCGAGAAACTACTCCAACGCTCAACAGAGTTCAAACTAAACAGTTGTGGTTACTTGTTACCGATCACTGAGGTTCCGGGGAAGCCATCCTCCAAGATGTGCTTTGGTATTATGTGTGAATTGTCTTTTGATTTAGAAAGTTTGACATACAATAAAATCCCTCGAAACGCTCTAGTTAGGTGAGCTCGCTTAAGGTTAATTTCCTTTAACTTTAAGCATTACAAAGAAGAAGAACGCCGGTCTCCAAAGGGGGCCGACGTGAATAAAGTGTCCGTTCATTCCACCACTAAGTCCATGCCCACTGGGCATAGGTTAGTAATATGGAACTACTTCCCTCTTTCGAGGGTGGACGCTATGTACCCAATAACAAGTGACCAATACCAAAGGACCCAAGGTCCCAAAAATTCTCTAAGATAGGGAGGGCATGTATGGTGAAATGCAAGTGCAGGTCTATGGAGGGGGGTTCAATGCATTAGGGAGGGGTTGGTTGTTTTCAAGTTTCCGTTTATGAAGGAGTATTGACATAGCATGTTGAATTGCAATAGTGTTAATATTTGAAAAAGTGATTTTGATTGAGGTAATAGGGATTTTAAATGTTTCTTCAAGGGTTGTCATTGAGGGAATGAAGGTGGTGGCTCTGGCACCCGCGGTAATGACAATGAGGGGGTCTACTTTCCATCCTAGTGCTTGAATATTGTCAAGTAATGGTTGGTATTTGTTTGTTTTATTAGTAATAGTGTCGGGAGAGAATCTATCATTACAGTATGTGAATTCAATAAACTGAATAGTCAGACTAGGATCTATGTGGTTTGGTGGGGGGTCTTTGTATGAAAGTCCTCCAACACATAGTAGGTCCGGTTTGAATCTTGCATTACAGTGGCATCTTTGAGTGCAACATATGCACGGTAATAGCCAAGGAGGGACCGTATTTTCTTGTGGGTTGTCATTAAAGGTTCCGGCATTCATGAGGGTGAAGCAACGGGATTTGGTTGATGATATAAGTAGTTTACGGATAGCCCATACGGCTTTGTTATGTCTCTTGACAATTAGTGAGTAAATATGGGGGTTTTTGCACTTAAGTAGGACATGTAGCCATGTGTCTGGGTCCGTGGTGTTGCAAATTGGACATGTTATTGTAGGAAATCTTTCAATTCCAAAGAAGAATTGTTTGCGGGCACTACCCATGTATTGTCCGGTGCGGAATTTGATTAGGCATGTGATTTGTGGATCCGTAATAATTGGGTTTTTCCAAAAATTGTTGGACTATACGTTGTGAATGTTTGGGTTGCCGGTCCATTTATCAATATTGGGGAAATTTTCTGTAAGCTTTTCTAGGTTGTTTATAAGATCATGTTTTTTGAGATATTTGTCCAAGAATCTTATGGGGCCTTTGTCGGGAGTTTCGCCCATAGAGGGCCATTCATATCTATGAAAGTAATATGGGGTGGCATGGGCGTGTTCGTATAGGTGTTCGGCATCCTTGTGGGTTTTTTCTCTTCCTTCCTTAGCTAGTTTGTCGGCTTGTTCATTGCCGGCGATGTTAGCGTGAGCTCGGACTTTGCGGAGTGTAGTAATTTGTGTGCGACTTTGGAGCATTGCAACCATAGATGAAAGGATAGTTTTGTCCGGGTGACTGTTGTGTAAAGTGGGGTGTTTAATGTGTGTATTTAGAAGATGTAATACATTTACGCAATCTGTAAAAATGTGAGCCGGTTCGTTTGGGTATTGAGTGGTGATTATCTTAAGGGTTTTGTGTATAGCCATTATTTCGGCTCTTAGAATGTTTTGGAGTCCATGTAGTGTTTTGCCTAATTTTGTTTGTTTGGTTGAATTGTATATCCCATAACCGGCTTTTTCTTGGTGACAATGTCCCGGGCTTACTTCAGTTGGTTCTTTTAAGGAGCCGTTAGTGTAATAGCTAAAGTTGGGGTCAAATTTAGGGTCGGTATTAGTTTGGTGATAGAGGAGGGGGAGGCTCAATTCGGTAATTGGTAGTGCGGGGATGATTGTTTGGGGGGTTTTAGACCATTTTTTGTTACGGTTTACATGGGTTGAAATAGGTGTGGGGGGGCAATAGCGGTGTATACCTTGTTAATGTTTAGGTTATTTGCTATCAAAGTGAGATGAGTGAGGTTTTCCGGAGTACCAATCTCACGAGTTTGGTGATGTATACATAGGATACGTAGAGTTGTTGGTTCGAGGCAGGGTGTTTGTATTTGCGGTGGTATGGTGGGTTCTTTGTAAATCATAGAGTCTGCTTCAAATAGTACTATGATGTGAGAGTCCGGGAATGGGCCTAAATGTGGGTTAGAGTTGTGGTACCAATTAGTGTCGGGAATAATAATAATGGTGATGTTGTGGTTGGGATCATTGTTTGCCGCTAGGCGTGCCCAATGTGTTGCTTGTTGTGTTTCTTCTTCGTTGTGAGGGTGTGCAAGGCCTATTCCGCTCTATCTATAATCAAAAGCTTTACCAAGGGAACCAAAAATCTTATCACGTCCAAATGGAGAGTAGAATTTTGAAATTTTTGTGGAGCATGTAACGGGAGATGAGAAGTATGAATGTGTGATATTTAGGGATGTAATAAGGTGGTCTAGGATAGAATTGGGTATTGTGTAGTGTGCGTTTTTGAGGGGGTCATTTTTGGATATACGGTATTTGTATCTTTGGTATAGCCAAACAATTTTGGTTTCAAATGTTTTGGGTATTGGTTCAATGTTAATGGGGGTTTGTAGTGCGTTGTGATATTGGTTCCACAGCCATTGTAGTCTAGTGAGTGGTATGGTTATTAGGTGTCTACCATTACTTTCGTATATGTGGGCATTATCTTGTTGTATTTTTTATTGTATTTGTTTGCACGAGGATGTCAGTTTCGGGGTTGCATTCGGTTGTAAAAATGTTAAGGAGGGGGATAATAAGAGGTGGCGTGACGGATCTTCTATCTCGGGGTTGTGCTTGGGGATGGTGTATTTGTATGATATTCAAGTAATAATTGTTTTGAGTTCTAAGGTATATTGTGTGAGGATTTTGGTGTTATGTAAGGAAGCGTTTGGGTTGTGCCAAGGAAAGAGATTTCTTTGCGGGAGCCATTTGGTGTAGGTGGTGTTATTGTGGGGCCAATGACATAGGTATGACGTATGTTGTTTGCTTATGTTGTTGGGGTCAATATACTTTCTATGTTTGTGCGCAGTGATGTTGTTTATTGGGTACATGGAAGGATTTTTTAATATATGTGGTGGAGGGGCATATGGTCGTGAATGTGGCGGGTTTGGAGGGATTGATGGGAGATTGATGTTGGGGTGGCTGTCATTTTGACCAATGACGTACGGGTCTTTAACCCCTAAAGGACCAAGGCAGTTTTACACCAAAAACACTTCAAAATTGTTGGATTCTAGTGCAATGGATAAAGAAGGAAACAAAAACTTTTATTTTTAGTTCTGACCGTAGGATCTCAATAAAGGCTTATTAAGTAATACATGTTCAAAATTTCATAAACTTTGACCGCACGGATTGAAAGATTATAGTGTTTGAAGTCAAGCAAATGGTTCATTTTCTTCCCTACGTTTAGTGGATCAGCAGACTTTGACTTCACTTGGTGTCAAAAACTTTTACTACACAAGGTCTAAATCTATTACCATCTTGTTAAGCATGATGTTAGCTCCTTACACACCAATTTTTAGAGGTAGAGACGGGGTGTAGCATATTCAAAACAAGTGTGCAAGGAGTGGAGGCTCGAAATTCCTTAATTCACACTTTAATTGTTTTTGAACTTAATATGTTTTCAATTGATAATCCGAATGGTTGATAAGAAGGTTTACAGTACATATTGTTGTGGAAAAAATAAAAAGTGAAAAATATGAAGATCTCTAGGTTTTATGTGGAAAAGAAGAAGTTTTTTTGGTACCTTGCCCGACAATGAGTGACAATGTGTGAAAACGTTTGACTTGGGTTGGTATGCTATTTTTCACTAAAGACAAGAACTTTTTTTTGACAACATGAAGGGAAATAATATTACTTGCAAGTACTGAAAATCTCACTTTCAATAGAGTGTCCTATCAAAAGTTTTTGGAGGTGCCCGATGTGCCCGCCGACCGCATTTAAAATTCAAAACCTTATAACTTTTTCATCAAATGTCCAATTTAGGAAAAAATTGTTTTCCCACTAAGCTCTTGGAAATTTCTTTCTATAGTGAAAATTTCAAAGAAGAATGTTGGAAATTGACACCATAGGAACCTGACCGAACTTTCAAAAAGCCCATTTCGGGACAATGGTCCTTTAGGGGTCAAGTGTGTAAGGTGGGGCGTGAGTAGTGCAAGGGTTCGGGCATACAGGAAGGCATGGAGGTAGACAAAATAATTGTTTAGCGATATTTAATGCACTTTTTATTAATTTATGAGGGGTACAATAGAATGTTTTGTAGCTCATGTCATCCATAAGTTGTGTTCCATTTGGTAGTGTAGTTTGTTTTAGATTGGTAATGTTTGCGGAAAAAAGTTTTTGTAGGAGTTTGGCGGATAATTGTCGGTCAAGTCTAGGGAGGTTATGTATTTTGTTTGCCCAACTTTGTTCAAGCGGTGCGGGGCCTAGTAGGAAATCGTCTAGTGTGTTTTTTAAAAATGTTTGGCCTTCTGTTTTGAGTAGAAAAAGTGTGTGGGTAATAGAAGACCGAAGGCAATCAGTTTTTTTAAGTCTTTGGAGGTATTGTGCTCCTCCATAAATGGCAAGGATGTGCCGAAGGAGTCCACTGTAAATTAGGCCTAGTCGTCCCTCGTCGTTAAGTGCATTTTGGAGTTGTTCTCCAATGCAACGTAGATAGGCATTTTTTAGGGAAAAAGCTTCTAATCCAAATAGTTCGTGGGGGAGTTGTGTTATGACATTGGGCGTGCATTTGGGGAGTCCGCATACTTTCTTTTGTATGGCTATGATTTTTTTATCAAGTCTTTTTATGGCGGGCATGGAGTAAGGGACCGCATAGAAACTGTATGAGATACCCGGTCGTATGACGGTATCAATCATTTTTATTTTTTGTTGCAATGTGGCCGGATATAGTGTAAGTTCATTGCATTGTTTAATAAGTTTTGAAGTAGTAACGTGGGTTTGAATTTTCCATTTTAACGATGGAACTAGATTTATTCCAAGGTATATGTAGGGTTGGTTTTGGTCGAGTACCGGAATTGGTTGGTTACGATAGTGGATATTGATAGCTTGGATAAGGGCTTTGAAGGCGGTCGGATTTATTTTGGATTTGTTTGGGCATCCAGTTACGGCACATTTTTGGACCCCAAGTTCCATCCCGGTCCATAGACAAAATTTGTCTATTTTGTCTAATTGAATTTGGAGTGATTTAAGACATCCGGAGATGCCACTAGATCGTCTACATATGCGGCCGAGTTTATGGTGATTTTTGAGGTGCCAAATGTGTATCCATTGTTACCTCTTTGAAGCCATCTCAATAACGGTTCTAGAAAAATAATAAAGAGGTATGGGCTCAATGTATCGCCTTGGATGGTACCGCGTAGGATGGGGATAGGGCGTGTATTACCAAAGAATTCTCCAGTATATGTGGTGGTAGATTGGGAGTATATATTACCAACTAATGTAACTACGTCTTCCGGGTACCCTAGATCGCTCATTGTGGCTAGCAATCGAGGATGGTCAATGGAACCGAATGCGTTTTTAAAGTCAATGTAGAGTATGTAAATGTCTTTATTAGTGAATTTTGCATCCTCAAGAGCGGCAATGAGGGTTTGAAGTTGCCGTGTGGTACTTCTTTCGGCTCTAAATCCTTCTTGGCTTTCATGTAATATTTGGTGTTTTTCCCCGTAGGCCGATAATATTGATGTGAGTGTGCTGGTATATAATTTGTAAATGGTGTTAGCTAAGGCAATGGGTCGGTGGTTAGGTAGCATGGATGGGTTGCCTTTTTTGTATAATAAGATTGTTAAGCTTGTTTTCCAAGATGCGGGGATGGATTTTTGTTTGTAACAGTGAAGGAAGAATATTGATAGAAGGTCATGGAATCTTGGCGGCATGTTTTTTAAAATTGAGTTAGGTATATGGTCCGGGCCGGGGGCTTTGTTGGTTCCCAAATTTTTTAGGCACATGTTGTATGTGTCTCTGTTATAATATGTGTGGAGAGGAGTTGTTGGTTCGCCTCTTTTATCGATGGTAAATCCATCCAAGTCATGCCACGGGTATTGCCTAACTCCACACGTGCATGTTGATGTATGTTGTGGTTGGAAGTGACATGGGGGGGTGGATGGTCTATTGTTTATGGATTGTTGAAAATGTATTTCATTTGCGATGTCATAAGGGCTGGTTAGAATGTTATTTTTTTGATCTAAAATGCAGTCTAGCAGTAGGTTTGTGTTATTTTAAAAAACTTTTCTATTAATCTTTTTTGGGCTAGTTCGTATATTTGGCGATACTTAGAAATGGCTTTTTTGACACATTCTCTTGCGTGTTTTGTAGTAATTTTCCGAGCTTCTTTGTTGGTAGTTTTTGCAATGATTGCAATGTCTTTTAGCCAGCCTTCATGAGGGGTGTTGGATAGTGGTACTTGTGGGATTTGAGGGTGACGGAGGTTTCGTAGTTCGGAGAGTATGGGGTGAATTCGCCAATTTTGGTTATTGTTAACGATATAGATTGTTTTACGAATAGTGTGGTATGTGACAAGATGTTGTTTCCATTCTTTGGCTAGTTTTCTCGGGAGATACCCCCCTTGTTTCGAGGCTCTAGGTGTGAGTTTTGGGATCGGGGGCGCTTTACAAGTCTTTTCTAATATAGTAGAAATTTCATTAATAAGTTTGTCAAGAGTTGTGCAAGCTTCTTCCCATTATGTATGTGTAAGGTGTTGGTGGTTAGAAAGAATATCTGTAAGGTAGTCTATTTGTAGTGAGTTTTTTTCAAAGAATATTGTGTTAAAGTTATCAATGTTTTCTTTTGGGATGTGGTTTAGTATTTTAATATCATTTGAGTTGATGGTTGTGGTAGGTCTACTTATAAGGGTGTTGTGAGGTATATTGAGTTGGATTGGGAAGTGGTCAGAGTTTAGGTTGGTTGCAGTATTGGTATTAGATGTATATCGGGTATGGTTAGGTGTTTTGATGTAAAATCCATCAATTAGGCTAGTGTGTGTGTAATTAAGTCCACCTTGACAAGAGTATTGTGTATCACTTGGAATTAAGTGTAGTTCTAGGTCATCCATATAATTTTTCCATTGATAGTCTATGTCATGTGGGGGGTAAGAACCCCTCCGTTTTGTCGTCCGATAAGGGCAATGTCTCGGTTGAAGTCCCCGCAAGTAAGATTGTGTGGTTAGTGTGTGTATTTATTTGTGAAGTGATGGAATTTTGGATCTCCAGAATAAGCCTAGAGTCTTCTATGTGCAAGGGCATGTACAGATGAAGAATGAGCCATGGTTGGAGGGGTCGGTTGCTAATTTCAATGATTTGAAGATATGGTGATATATTAACCGGAGTAGGGATTTTAGTAATATTTCCGGGGAAGGCATATGATTGGTGTATGAGCATGAGTAGACCTCCTCTTGCCAGTGTATATGGCCTTCGTTGTTGGATGCATCGTGTGAGAGAATGAGTGTTATTAAATATGAGTTTATAATCGGGGAATGTTTTTTGGATGTATTTTGTGGATTTAGTAGCGGTTAGTTTAGTTTCCTGTATGGCAATTATGGCGGGTGGTGTGTTAGTGTGGGCGGTTAGATTGTGGATGCATAGTAAAGTAGTGTTTAACGATGAGGCGTTCCATGTAGTTATATATGTGTTACTGTTGTTTATATTGTCGTGGTTACAAAGTTGGGGGGAATATGGGTGGGTGTCTGGGTGGGGGGCGTGTAAGCATGAATTGATTCAAAGCATCTAAGAGTTTCAAGGATGAGGTTATTTGGGAAGAAGGGTAATTTTAATTGTAGTTCATCCGGAGAAGGGGGAGGGGTTTGGCTATGAATAAAGTTATATAGGTCATTGTGTAGAGAGGTTTTGTGTTCCAAAAGGTGTTGGTTTTCCGCTAGGAATTTAGTGTATGGGTGGAGTGTATCTATATGTCTTTCGGGGGGATTATGTAGAGAAGATAGGGTGTTTAGTAGTATATTTGTCCAATGTGTTGGATTTGTGTTGGTAGAATGTTGGTTGGTGATATTGTTCATTCAACTATTGAAGAATGGAGGGTGGTAATTATGGCGAATAAGATATGTGTGGGTGGGTGGTTGTTTTTTTGTTGTATGTAGTGGGAGATGTTGGGATAGAGGATGGAATAAGATTGGTGAAGTATATGAGTATTTTTTAAAAGTGGCGCAAAGGAAGATGCTAGGTGTTGATATTCAAGGTGGAATTTTATAGTATTTGGAATGAAATATATTTTTGATAATCTTTTATGTGTTTTTGGATGGTTGTGGAAGACATTTGGCATTGGGACGGGATTAATTTCTATGTCACTGCAGAGTATAATTAGTAGTTTGCAATGAGTAATGTTTATGGCTACTAGTGGGAGGGGTGTGGAGTGTTGTTGGTGTTGGTGTTGGTGTTGGTGTTGGTGTTGGTGTTGTTTGTTGTTGTTGTTGTTGTTGTTGTTGTTGTTGTTGTTGTTGTTGTTGTTGTTGTTGTTGTTGTTGTTGTTGTTGTTGTTGTTGTTGTTGTTGTTGTTGTTGTTGTTGTTGTTGTTGTTGTTGTTGTTGTTGTTGTTGTTGTTGTTGTTGTTGTTGTTGTTGTTGTTGTTGTTGTTGTTGTTGTTGTTGTTGTTGTTGTTGTTGTTGTTGTTGTTGTTGTTGTTGTTGTTGTTGTTGTTGTTGTTGTTGTTGTTGTTGTTGTTGTTGTTGTTGTTGTTGTTGTTGTTGTTGTTGTTGTTGTTGTTGTTGTTGTTGTTGTTGTTGTTGTTGTTGTTGTTGTTGTTGTTGTTGTTGTTGTTGTTGTTGTTGTTGTTGTTGTTGTTGTTGTTGTTGTTGTTGTTGTTGTTGTTGTTGTTGTTGTTGTTGTTGTTGTTGTTGTTGTTGTTGTTGTTGTTGTTGTTGTTGTTGTTGTTGTTGTTGTTGTTGTTGTTGTTGTTGTTGTTGTTGTTGTTGTTGTTGTTGTTGTGTATTGAAGTATATAAATATACTATAGTATTTTTTATTTTATTTTCTTTTATATATATATTTTAGTATTTTTTGGTTTTTAATATGTGTTTTAGTATATATATATACTATAGAGTGTTTGATTGTAGCGTTGTTTGACACTATTAGTTTGACGTATCCATCTTGCTTTCAATGGCACGTTGCTCTCGTTCCGATGCTTGTGTTTCCGCTGCCATGATGGTTGCAATTAGTTGGGATCGGAGAGTCGTCATTTCTCCTCGTAGGGATTTGACCGTGTTCGCTTGCACCATATCCGCATATTGCCTCGCTTCTTCCATGATTTTCCCTTTCATGGTTTTCATTTCCCTTCAAAGTTGTTGAAGAGTGACACCATTGCCTTTGTTTGGACCATTTTCCATAGCAATTACCACATTAGCTACAGCTGCGTTTACATTTGTGAACCCTAGTCTTGTCAATTCTTCAGCACTGGGTTTGTTGCTACCGTCTAAACTCTTAGGATGGGGGGTGAACATGATGTATTTGCCAAGTTTTACTTTGTTTGACAAATTTCTTGTATACTGCAGCGTTTAGACACTCGATATTGCAAGTGCCAACATGTCTTCCGTGCTTGAGTTTGAAGAATGTATCTACCACATTCTCCTCCCCAAGTATGGACTTGATACCCTCCACTAGTTCCTTTTCATTTTTTGTTTTGTTGAGATTTTTTGCAATTAGAATTAGACAATTCTTTTTTGCAATCTCATCCTCATCCATCTTCCGGGTAGCAAAGATTGGCACAAAGATCTCATTATTGAATGAGATTTTGTAATCCTTTACTTTGGCCGCTTGTTCCGGGGAGGGGGTTTTGACCCATGCAAATTATAAAAACCCTTTTTTTTCTACCCCCGTTACTTCAAAATCAAATCCCCTAGCAAAGCTATCACTCACAATTTTGGCATGTAAGTCATACGCCTCCCTGTTGGCTAAATTTGGACCAGATATCTTAACAGACAAGAGATGCAAGAAAGCCAAGGCATCATATGACTTACATACTTTGCCTTTATGTGGAATTCCTTCATTCAAAGTAAGAATGAAGGATCTTGTTCCTTGCAATAATCCCTTGGCATCCACATCTGGGTTTTTCAAGTGTAGTTTAATAACACCGCTCCAATTTTCGGATTGGTGATAGCAAAACACGCCTATTGGTTCACCAATGCGGGTCCCAGTTGGAATTGCCATGTTTTTAAGGCGTGATGTTATCATGTCTAAAATCACGTCTTTTGTCCATATTTGATCACCAAGTTCAAAATGGATTGAGACTTGGTAATCCAAGGCATAACCATCTTCATCCACCTCAACTTCACCTCGAAGTTGAGTGAGGTTGAAGTGGTTCCCAATCTTGCCATCCACCCGTTTTGAAGACCATTCTTCTTGTGGTACGAATGGGAAAGAGGGCATTGATCCAACACTCTCAGCTGCCTCTTTTCTGTTTAAACCATCTTTGACCAAATCTTCTAAGGCTTTTAAAGGTATTTTTGGACTCCCATTTTTCTTGGCTAGAATGTTCATTGTGTGGAAGCCTAGCCAGTATTTGGTGTAAGGCAAACTTGTTGCCTTAACCTTTCTGGATGGCACTTGCAACGACCAAAGCATTTTCGTTTTCATTCATATCACATGGATTTTGCTCAAGCACTTCAACAAACAAACGCTTGGAAAGGGTCACTGCCACTTGAAGCTGAGACATGCTGTAGATAACAAAAATAAAAATGTTACTAAGAGGGTTGTGTGAAGTTGCTATAGCATTTCTCCTTGTCATCTTGATTTTAACTTCTCCCCTCAACATGCATTGAAGGCTTGGTGAAGTTAAACTGATAAAGAAGGAGTAGATTTCACCAATGTGCATGTCATGCAAAAAATCTAATTGACCTCTATAATGCGACTCTAAGTAAAAGGGGTTGAGACTCTTAGTAGCGACATTTACACATACGCGCCCATGAGAGGTGCCATAAAAGTGGTCACCTCCCCAAAAAAATACGTGTAGTATTAAGCTTTGTGTGCATGTCCCTGGGTTTTCATAATAAACCCATTGGTTACATAAGATAATAGAATGCAAAAGGAGTGATAAAAAACTATGACCTGGTTGTGTTGTCGTCACTAGGGAGCACTGGAGCCAAGTCGTGATTTGAACGTCTCTAGTCTTGTTGTTCGGACTCCATCAGCTGCGCTGGATTGGCAAAATTGGACTTCTCCAGTTCTCGTCTCTAATGGCGGCAGGCTTAGGGTGCCTATCTTTCGGTTGGCTGCCCTTCGGCAGCTGCCCTTCGGCTGGGTGCCCTGTTGGGTCGTACGGCTGCCTGCCGACTAGCCTGTGGTTGTTTTGTGACCGCGCTTCGGCTTCGGGTATGTGGGGCTTCTCTGGGCGGACTCCGTTTGAGAGCTGCTTATCCAATGGCAGCACTGGGGCAGTCCTCCGGCTGTGCTGCGGCTACGTCTGTATGCGCACTTCGGCTTCCCTCCGTGCAGCGTATGCTTCACTTTTGCTTCATTTGGGCTTCCCTCCGTGCAGCGTATGGCTGGGGTTATGGGTTTGACGTTCGGGGCTGGGTTCTCGGCAGCGGTGCGTGGGGATTCGACTGCGGTGTGTGGAACTGGGATTTCGGCGCCTTTACGTCGGGGATCTGTGGATTGCTTGGGCCGCAAGTGGGTCTCTGGGCGGCTATGAGGAGTTCGCCGCTGCGGCAATGTCGGCGACGCAGACAACACCAGGATGCTGGGATCTAGTCCGTGGAGGTGTGAAGTTCCAGGCCGACGTCTCTCCTGTCCGTGACCAGAGTGAGTGTGGGTCGCCGATCTTGGTGTTGGTGGGGACTTCTGTAGGTTTTGTCGCGTAGACTTGTGCGCTTGTTGCCGTTTCTTCACTGCCCTACTGTGTTGTGTGGGTGGATTGATCTCTAATCTGGTTCGTATTGCTGACTTGCATAGGACCTGTGCAATCTGGAGATAACACAACAACAAGTTAGCAGTGGCTTGTTTTGCAAAGATCAAAGCACACAACCAGAAATTCTGAAAGATAAAGGGGAGAGGTCCATCACAACTGCAGCGTGTCGTTGCCAGCGGCGCGAGTGTCCGTTCTCCCTCCCGTAGGTCTCCACGCAGGTATGCGTTCTCCTCGTAGGCTGTGTGAGAGGGTCTATGTTCTCCAGTGGCAGAGAGGGCGCGTCTGCGCAATAGAGCAAAGTGCGAGGGTTTGGGAGATAGGTAGGAGCGCGTTATATACCTTGTGGTGGGTTGTCGTTTGGTGGATGTCGTTGTGTTCGATGAACGTCAATGTTTTTGATCTTGTGGCTGTTTAGGGTTGGCGCTTGCATATTGCCGTTTGAGTACATCTTGATGGTTGTGATGCTGCTGGTCAGAGTTCAGATCTTGATCTTTCATTGATTTGTCTATTTTGGAAATGTTGTGGCGGCTAGAGTTTTGTGTGCATTTCGCGTTGTACCTGCCACCTGATAAAGACTTGCAAATACTGGAGTGCGAAAATGATAAGGTGGTGAGGAAACTTACTTGGATGTGTTCATACCTTGGTTTTGTGTGTTGTTTTGAGGTCCTCTTTGTATGTTGGTGTTGATGTGTTTGGGGCTGTAGTTGATGATGTTGTGATGTTTGGTATGTAGAGCTTGTTGAGGTGTGTTGCCTAGAGGTTCGCTCTCTCTTCTTTTCTGGCTCTGGTGAGTCTTCAGGCTCCTTTTTTGTGGTCGCTATCAGTTGCTGTCTACTACGCCCTTGATTTTTCTTTCTTGAGGTCTTATTTTCTTGCTGTTGATGTGCTTGGTATTTGGAGTGGTGTAGACGTTGAGTTGGTCGTGATGTGGGGCTTTTCAAGTTGTGGAGTCTTTCAAGTTGTGGAGTCTAGGATCTTATGCTTCCTTCGTTTCTGATTTCTGGTGTGGTCTCTCTGTTCAACACCTGCTTGTAATGTCGGCATGTCCCTCTGCTGCTCGCTGCCCTCCTGAGGAGCTTGCGGTTTTGCCTGATGGCATGTATTGGCAAGCAAACAAAGACTAAGTGAGAGGTTGAGATACTTACCTTGGCCATGGGGGGTGTCATGTCGTTGTTGTTGTGTGTCTTGTATTTGGTGATGATTTCGTTGGATGCTAAGTGTTGAGATTGATGTGTTAGTGTCGCAGGTGGCTTGGCAATATTCCATAGCTGTTGCTGCCTCCTACAACGTCCCTTGGCAAACCTGCACAGCAGCTGCTGCTGCTCCTTGGTGAACCTCCACAGGCTTTGTTGCTCCCTACAACGTCCCTTGGCAAACCTCCACTGGGGTTGCATCCTCTTGCGTCGTTCCTTAGTAATTTTTCCCGAGTTCAGCTACTCTCTGCGTTCCTTGGTGATCCTCCCCTGCATCATTCCTTGGTGAGCTTCCCCGAATTCTGAACACATGCTAGTTGCTAAGTGTTGACGTTGATGCATCGTTCCTTGGTGATCCTCTCCTAGTTCTGAACACATGCTGGTTGCTGAGTGTTGACGTTGGTGTATTCGTGTCGCAGGTGACTTGGCAGTCCTCCATAGCTGTTGTTCCTTGCAACGTCCTCTGGCGATCCTCCCTAGCAGCTTCTGCTGCACATTGGCGAACCTCCATGTGTTCTTCTCCTCCCTACAGCGTCCCCTGGCAATCCTCCATTGGGGTTTTTGCTCTCTGCCTCGTACCTTAGTGATCCTTCTCGAGTTCTGTTGCTCACTTCGTTCCAATGCGAACTTCTAATTCTGTGGCCGCTTTGTGACGCTTTGTAATAGAGATTAGGCACATGTATAGCAGGATCAACAGTCCCTAGCATGTTGCTACCAAGTTTGTAAAAGTAGTATTGAAACTTTCTTAAGTACATAATACACATATGACACTTAGCTAGTCTTTCGGTGTGTTGGTCCTTGTGGACAGATCCTGTATCCTGGCGTTGGTCTTGAGCGCATTGTAGGCAGTAGTTGATCCTCATGTGTGTGTGCTTGTGTCCTAGTTGAGGAGGTGATAGGTGTGATGTTTCTAGTTTGTGATATGGTATCCAGATCTAGATCTACTTGTGCATATTTGACATGGGTAGCGCAGGATTTAGAGCTAGAACTGGGCCAACACAGAGCCCCACTTCAGATCTACTCTCCCATACTAGTGCTAAATCCCTTGCAGCCCATTCAAACTAGTGACATCAGATCAAGATCTTGCAATCCCTTCCAACACTCTACACATCTAAGAAGCACCATCTAGCAGCAAAACGAGGTGTCCAACGGGATTTGCAATGAGACCCAACAACCCTCATTGCCTTGTGCTTCGTGTTTGCGCCTAACGCCTAAACACCTCCTCACCAGGTTTTGTGGTGCTGCTCTCTAAACATCTCCCCTGACTTTTTCCTCCGCTGCATACATACTTTGATCAAGAAACTTATGACTTATGCCTAAAAACCCTTGCAAACTAAGCATTACGAACAACTAGACGACAACAAAACTCTAGCCATTATGTGACAATCCAAGGCCATTTTTGAATAAATGAACATCTTGGCCATCAATTTATCTTCCTTGGAGCAACTCACTTTCAAGAATCCGTCAATATTTTACAACTTCATAACCCAAAATCATTTGATGAGAAGAAGTTTACATGTGATGTTTCTATACCAAAGTGCTCACACCAAAATTTTAGGCCAAAATTTTGACACTAAATTGTTATCATCCATGCATCTGTGTGGCGTTGTGAGCATATAGGATCCACATCACTCACAACAAATCAACAACAAAATTTGTAGGATTGGAATTTCCATGTCTAATTGAATTTTTACTCACAAGTCATATATGATCGTTACTAAAATTCATTTATGTTCATAAAATAGTAACATAGTAACAAACATATATGAATTTTAGTAACAAACATAAAATATTCACATATGTTATAGTAACGAACATATGTGAATATTAGTAATGAACATGTGTGAATTATTAATATTCACATATGTTATAGCAACGAACATATGTGAATTTTACTAATATTCACACATGTTCATTACTAAAATTCATATATGTTCGTTACTAAACTTCATATATGCTCATAAAATTCATATATGTTCGTTACTAAAGTCCAATTAAATCCTCTAGAAGTGTATATGTTCACACATGGTCTTTGAAAGATTATTGTTTAGATTGAATGAGGCTTGGTGCAATATAAAAGAATGCACAAGTTTTTGATAACTCTCATGAAGAAAATTGTGAATACCTTTCAAGGGAGTGTCTTTTCCTAACACTTTGTGTGAATAAGACCTTGAAGTGCTATTGTAGACTTGGATTTCCAATCAAACCTATCACATGAGATTCTAATCACGTGCTGTAAAAATTTGTGCTTGATCCAAGCGAATTTGAAACCTTGAAAACCATTTGAATACAAAGGGGTATAGTTTTGGACTATTCTCCATTGTAAACTCTAGCCATTATGTGACAATCCTAGGCCTTTTTTGAATAAATGAACATCTTTGACATCAATTTCTCTTCTTGAATCAACTTACTTTTAAGAATCTGTCAATATTTTACAACTCTATAACCTAAAATCATTTTATGAGAAGAAGTTTACATGTGATGTTTCTATACCTGAGTGCCCACACCAAAATGTTACGCCAAAATTTTGACACTAAATTGTTATGATCCATTCATCTTTGTGGAGTTGAGAGTTTGTATAGGATCCACTTCATTCACAACAAGTCAACAACAAAATATGTAGGATTGGAATTTCCATGTCTAATTGGATTTTTACTCACAACACATTTAGATAGACAAATTACTTCAATGAAAAGACCTTTGGCCATTACAAGCAATGATCATATTATCGTGTTCTGCATGTTGTTGACAAATAGAGATGTGCTCAAAAAGATTTAGCCCCAAATTCTTCTAGCCAACGCTTGATGCGCCTCCAATAGTAGAACAATTTGCGATGTGAAAGCTTCAGTACGTAGCTATGCCTCTTGCGCTTGTTCTGTAGCGAGTGTCGGATCCTTGTGACGTGCGCAGCAAGCGTTGGCGCCGAATATATAGAAGAATTTGGGGCTAAATCTTTTTGAGCACACCTCTATTTCCAAAATTATGACTAATGCATTAGCCTCTATGTGCCAAACCATTCAAAGTCTTGAATGATGAATCTATTCAACCTCTTCTATCACTTGTGTGTGGTTGAATAATTCATACATCCAACGGCTCTTTGAAATCTTGTAAATAATGGCCACAATATGAAGACAGTTTGTATGACTATCTTTTTTGAATATTCGTCCCTTACTTGTAGAGAGGTATTGGTTTTGAGGTTAAATTACCAAATAATCATTGAGGATCCGCCAACATTGTCCGTTTTTAGTTGCGCAATTGCACTTGTTTTTTGTAGTATTTGAAGCTTTTGCGGTCATAGGGGTAATGAAAACCATGTGTCTGCAAACATCGTTTGTAATGTCATCCTAATGTTTCCATCTATGTTTTGACTGATAGTGGCGAGGTGGAAAAAGGTGGTTGACTGGGATTGTGATTTAGTAATTCATTAGTGATATATATATAAAAAATGATTGTGTCACCAAAAAATAACTAGCCACAGTAATATATTTTATAACTAAAAAAAAACTTGTGGATACTTTTAGAAACCTACAAACGTAGATGGATGTCAATTTCAATCCGATAGTATTGACGTAGCAAGTAGGTTGGTGACTTGGATTGTGTGCTAGTGATTCATTAGTGGTACATTCTAAAATAAGTACTATGTCACTGAATTTTTTTTTTGCCCTAATATAATTTATGAAAGAAGAATAATTTGTGGATTTAAAAAATATTGCTAGGATTTACCGTGTCACGTGCCATTCCTTCGAGTCATTGCGCAATCATACCACTATCTCGTTGCTCCAACAACATGAAGCTCTCCTACTATCACTTGATCTGTAAGGCCTTGTATACTAGAGTAATCAAGAGGCGTGAGATGCTCTTGCAGCAAGATGGTCCCTTTGACATCCGAGACACAATCACTAGTGTGGTGTACCGGCTTTGTGTTCAAGGGGTTACACATGTGCGTCTTCACGTGGAGCTACCTCAAACTTCTAGTTTTGTTTGATCATGAAGAGGCGGAAAACGGAGGCCACCTAACTTCCATGTATTGTACAAGTTGGGCTCCTTGCTTGGCATTGTGGAAGGAGACTACTAGGAGCTTGGGGAAGGAGTGGACCGAAGGATGCTCATGGAATACATGTTGATCGTGGGCGAGGAGGAGAAGCCTAACCTGTCGTCTTGGAATCATGGCGAGATCATCATCAACACCTTGCACAAGCTCACGAAGGAGTTCCAGTTTCCCTCGGCGGTAATTGAAAAGGCGACAATCAGATGTAGCGGGTGACGCTTTCAGAGTCTGTTTTTATGCATCTTGCTATCTTCAAGTTGATTTCTCTGATGGCATGGGGTTTGCAAAATACCTTGAGTTGTAGGATGCAATGCAGGACTTGGATGTTGTTCCACTTGTAACATTTCCTTCTCCTCAATCTGATGCATCTTGCTATGTTTCAATAAAGTCTCTTGGTATTTTTAATATTGTATGGTTTGCAGAACAACTTGGCGGCTTTGCCTTCATCACCACATTCTAATATGATCAATCTCCAAAGTGTGCATCTAGAAAAAGGAATCTCGGATGTGCATCTTGGTGATGATCTATTGGCTTCTCGTCCATCACTGCATTTTGGTATCAATCTTGATTATACTGGTGCTTGGAAGAGGGTTTTGACCTAGGTTCACCATATTGAGTAGAACATGTATCAAACAATAGGAATTCTAGAGGTGCTTATTATGTATGTCAGATGCCACTTCAAATTCCTCGTCACACCAAAATCTATGTCAGACTATCCCAAGACTTTCAACGTTGTGTTTCCTCAAACAAATGAAAATGTTTTCATTTCAAAAATCAAGGTCGGAATATGACTCAATGAAACACGTAGTGTACTTGAATGTATACAAGCTTTGAATTGAAATTATGGTGTGTCATTCACATCCAGTGATATAGACAAACATCTCATGCAATATGCTAGGAACATAGGTAGTTATGTACTAGCAAAATGGTTCCAATTTTGGATGTACAGTTTTTGTGCTTCTAATTTTGCTTTTAGTGATATTTGCTCTTTGGCTAAAAGTTCGGCTAGAGAATGGTAGTTTTTTGGAACTTATTTTGGAAAACCATGCGCAACAACTATTGTAGAACTCCATGGTTTAAATATTTTATGTAGGAGAGGAACTTCAAGGCTTAGGGGTGTTTCACATCATAGGGCAAGGTCCATAGGTCAAGCAATTTGATTGGTCTGAAGCCGCAATTTTGGCCTTTGGGCTTTTGCATCACGAACCAGGGTCAAGATACCAACAACGTCCAATATGCCTGCATGGCAAGTTTTTAAAAGAGTTTTGGCAACAAGAGTTTTGTTGTCAAGGAAAATTTAGGTCAAACGGGAATAGAAATCCAAAGTTTTGCCTAGGTGCCAAACATTTTATTTTCATTAAATTATTCAAAATCTGACAAGATTACAACCGTTAGATTGAGACAATCACTTCTTTTGCTTTAGATGTTGTACTTTACATTCCAATATCTTCAACCCAAAATTTTACTTTTGAATTATTATTACAAATTTATTGACATGATTTAAACATATTTGTATCCAAAAAATTTAATTAAAAGTTTTACTTTAATTCTTTAATCTAAATTTTCAGGTAAATTTATCCTAAATTTTATTTTGTGCCAGTGCTTGTGCTATATTTTTTGTGCATAATGAGCATTTTGATTATTTTCTTTGATGTTTTTATACCCAAAATATGTTCACTTCAAGGCTCCATGACAATTAAAAGTGAGAGAGAGAAAATATTCAACAAACAAAGATCTTTAAGAAGTAAAGAATGACTTGAGATTTGCCAAATAGTTTGGATCATGACCTCTCAACTCAATCCAAGGACTTCTACACTACAAGGACCCAAATTATACAAACCGCATATTTCAATGTTTTTTCCCAACTTCAGAACCAGCCTCTCTGCTAGTAAGATCTTCAATAACGTTGTTGAGTCCTTGGTTCTAGTGTGAAACCCCTTTTAGTTCATAGAAAACTAATCTTACATCGTAACTACCAATATTTATCTATGTCCCATTGGCTTACCTACAAATTTGATAATTAACTACTTGTTTTTATTGATGAATACCATAGAATCAAATGGTTGACACTCCACGTTTGTCCACCTCAGGTGCTAAGCCTAGAGATTAGTGTAAATTCAATGTCTCAATGTGATGGTAATGTGCATTGTGGATGACCAATATGTGCATCTATGGTTGCACTTTTCAATCCTTAATTTTCACATATTTAATCCTGTAAGGCCTACAAGCTCACAAGGCATGGGAAAATCTACGAGCATAATGGATTATGCATAACATCATTTACTAAACGGATACATTTTATCACAATCCCACTTCACAAAGATCACTATAATTTGCCAATGCATGCATCAATTTTTGTGGCGCTGGTTCCAATAGATGTTCATTGTGCTTTGCCTCTAAATTTTCCTCAAATTTTCCTCGGAGGTGCCATGTAGCGCTTATTACAAAGTTTATTACAAAGGAAATGGTGTAAAAGGTAATTTACACTCTATATGAAGGCCAATATGTTGTTCAATAACACCAATAATATTGCAAGAATGTTAGAAATTGACCTATAATAAGCATACTAGATGCCAAAGTTTGGAGGAGGTTGCCATCCAAAAAGTCTACCAGGCATCACTTTACGAGAATTATGGCCCACAAAGTTTGGTAAAATTTTGATAAAATTTTGGATCAATTGAGTTATCCGCAAAGTATCCCAAATCCTCATTTTTGACCTGTAAAATGGAAAAGCCAGGGTCGCCGAGACCACTTGCAGGGTTTTACTGTAGACCTTGAGTAGAACACTGGATAGATTAGTTTTTGAGCCTGAGAATTTCCAAACTCCAGTATGAGCCTGACTTTTATTGAGCGCCGAGTGTTGTCACATGGTACATACTATTCAAATCAGCCATGTCAGCAACATTCTGCATTTGTATGCGCCAGACTTGTTCAATCAACCATGTCATCGACTTTGTTGAATATACATACTACACTGGTCAAATCAGCCAACACTATTCTTGTTTGTTTTTGGGAGATTTGTGCCATTTGTGGTAACTGACACCTCCATAAAACCCTCAAATCCTGAAATTTATTTCACAGTATTACTTTGCGGCTACAGTCAAATACATGTTAGAGTCTCATTTCCATGAAAAAAGGAAGACAAAAGACCGGTTCGCTTTTCATATAACTCTAATCTGTAATGCACATTCAAACTTTTCAATTGCCTCGTCGAAAGCCAATAGCATATTTTCTCAAACCACGTATTAAAACACAATGTTCTTTGGTTGTAAAAGGTTGGTTATGCTCTAAAAGCATTGTCACGTTTTGTTTATGGACTCTTTGATTATCATAATAGTTGAGGCTAAGTTAGTAAAAAAAAAATACTAATTTCAACTGGTTGTAAATTCTATGATGATGAGTATCTACTAAAGTATTTCCACATCTTATTTATTGATTTATGAAAATATTTTGTTTGAATTTTATATTCATATTTCTATGTATTTTCAATGAATCAATTCATAAGGCTTAGGTTTTGAGCTTGGCATTTAACGATTTACATGTGAGTAGTTGTAATGTATTTGGATTTTAGTACAAAATGGCCTATTTTTATTTTTTTGCTTATTGTTATAGTGTGGATTGCTACACAATAAGTCAATTGTCTTATAGAAGATAAATTCTCTACATGCATACATACATTGAGATTCACAACTCTTATTGCAAATTTCCTCTCATATAATTATGATTCTAATACTTTGGATTGTTGAACAATCATTAAGTACATACAGTAAATCCATTTGTAAAGTTACACCATGAGTAGAAAGATACGCCAAACTTGGCATAAAACACAAATGTGTTTTTGGAACAAAGGAAAAAGTTTTCATGATCTATTCTTTCATCAATGGAATTTAACAATAATAGTGGCAAACTTTACTATTAGGCTCTATCATGTCCGGCCTCAAAAGGGGGAAGTAGTTCCATACTACTAACCCATGTCCGGTGGATATGGACTTAGTGGTGGAACAAACAAATACTTTATTCACCCTTTGGAGACTAGAGTTCTTCTTCTTCTTAGGCTCTACCCAATGCAACCTATAGTACCCCATATTTAAAACCTTATTGATTCCTAATTCCCATAAATCTTTTTTAACCCCTAAAGGATCAAGTGTACCCTTGGGGGGCAAATTTGTTCACTTTGACTACATCTATGTTTCAAGCCAGACAGTCAGAATTCACAAAATTAATACCACATCATCTCATAAGTTAAAGAAGATCCTATGGTTACATTCTAAATAAGTTCATCTCAAGAGTTTCTAATCAATGAAGTAGGGATTCCTCTAAAATGCCTTGGTGAACAATAATCAACATTTTGGAAACACATTGTTCACCTTATATAGTGTGGATGTATTCTTGATGTGGCTCGTCTACATTGATGAATATGAAACACATGCATGTCAGGTTTGGCTTAAGTATTTATTTTTGTGCATGTGAGTCAAAGATTGCATTTAAATTTCTAATTAGTGGAAAGACTCAAACTGCTCTAGTCCACACTATCAATAAAGTGAACCGTGTAGCAGTCAATTATCTAGGAACTTGGGGTACTATGAAAGAGCTTTAGCTTGCAATGGATAGGGTCCAAGAACATTAATCCCTAAAGGACCAAGGCATTTTAAAGGAATCTCTACTCTGTTAATTAAAAGTGCAAACTTTGAAGACAATATTTGTGAAATGGCACATGGTATATGAAAATGTTCTAAATGAGGGTTTTACAAAAAATCAAAATACCAACTAGAAAACGTGATCATTGTACATAATGGTGGCTAAAGAGGGAGTTCCTAGTACTATTTGCAAGGTAACTATTCACATCACCAACTTGGATTCAAGACGTCAAGAGGGCCAATATAGTATCAACATATTTTTAAAATGTCACATGCAAATGTGATGCTTTCACGAATATTTTGCAGTGTTTAAGATGAAAACTTTGATTGATGTAATTGTAGGATCTTCTTCAAAACTTATATGAGATAATGCGGTAAATTTAAAGATAATCGCAACCAAAGTGAAATTATTTGTCCCCCATGTAGACACTTAGTCTTTAGGGATTAATTGCCATTACCACTCATCATTTCATTGGTGCAGAAAAATAAAACATGAAATGCTCTCATGCTTTATTTGTTTCCATACTTGAATCTCACCCCTCCATTTCTCATCTCCTTCCCTTATAGGAAAGACTCGAAGGTTTTTCTCTGCACTTAAGGTTCCCTTTGCTTGTGTCGAAAACAACAAAAATAAATAAAAACAAAAAACAAAAAACAGAAAACAAGAAAAACAAAAAACAAAACAAAAAACAAAAAACAAAAAACAAAAAAAAAACAAAAAATCAAAAACAAAAAAAAACAAGAAAACAAAAAAAAAAGACTCGAAGGTGTTTTTAAATTTTACTTGGGTACAGCTCTTGTTACACAAAGTACACAAAGAAACCAAGAAGAGGCCATAATGGAGTGAATGAAATGGGAGTAGGAGAGAGATTTGTTTCTTCTGTACAGGCTTTTGGTGAAGAAGACAACAGATTGTTCTCTCGAGTAACAGGTGAATATTTGTCGGGTTCTGTCTCCCGCTAAAAGCAATCCCAATCAGGCTCATGACATCAGGGATTATTGCACCATTTCTACACTTAGTTATTTAGATGCAAACTTCCTTGATGAAGGCATATCTGTAGCACCTAAAATTACACCTGAATGGCAGCACTCCCATTAACTTGGCAATCTTATTGACTCCTTTATCACTCCAGCAAACCCGGGTAGAATTCGCAGAATCTGCCACTGTATTATTGTCTGACATATGATTCAGGCTTTTTTGGACATGAATCAGGGGTCCAAAAAAAGCAATTATGCTGCGTTAATGCCATAAGGGCTAAAAATGCAGTATGAGTTACGGCAGATTATTTCCAAAAGACGTAACCGAATTGCCATTTTGGAGAAGAAAAATCTGTTACATTCATGAAAGTGTATAATAAGCTGGTTATCGAATTCCATTCATTTGGTTCCTATCCCTGTCGACATCTCTTGTCGGTTCCATTCCTTTTCCAATTCAACATACTGTAACTTCTGTGTTCAATTCTTCCTTCCCTAAATCAATATTCTATGTGATCGAATTAAGTAATTCCCTTTCAGCAAATATAAAATCACTAACACTGTAATAGATTGCTAATGATGACAACTCGTTCAAGTTGAACTTTCTTGGGAATGCGGACACTTAAATTTTATTTTTAGAATTTAGTGTAGAAGATACAGGCATACTTTTGAAGATTTAGCTCTTGTACGCAAAACATGCAGTATGATTTCAGCATTTCCACTGTTCACCACTTTGCAATTCTGGGGCATCCCTGGATTCTGAAATGATGAAGTGATGTTATTATGTCACCTTCATTTATGTCAAACAAATAATAAATGATATTATTATGTCTCCTTCATTTGTGTCAAAAACTAGATATTTGGTATCAGTGTATGATAATGAGCAGCCTCAGCCTTAAAGGCCATGGTGGACAGAACCCCTTGTAAGCCTCCGAGGGGATGGAAGGGATTAACCTCTAACGGACCAAGGCATTTTAGAGGAATCTCTACTCCATTGATTAACTCCTTAATTTTCTCGACAATTTCACATCAAAAACACTTCAAAACTCTTGATTCTAGTGCAATGTGTAAGGAAGGGCACGGGCTAGATCACATTTGTTTTTGCGCAGGCCCTCCCTCTCCTTCAAAGCTCTCCCTGTCCGCTCCGCCTTGCCCAAAGCCCCCTCGCATTGTTCCCCGCGCACCTTGTTGGGAAGGACCCCTCGTGACCAATTCTCATCCTTCCCATTCTCCCTTCTCTTCTCTTCCTTCCCTGCACTCCTTGTTCTTGTTTTTGTAATTAGTGTCACATTTTCTCTATTAGTTCTAGTAACCTAGTAGTGGTCCTTATGAATTTTCAATTCAAATTACTAGATGAATGAGGGAGCAAGGGAACAATGTAAGGGGGCTTTGGGTAGGACGGAGGGGGCAACGAGAGCTGCGAGGGAGAAGCAGGCCCCGCGCAAAAACAAATGGGATCTTTCCCACATTTTAAAGAACTCAATTTATGTTGTGAATTAAAAAGCTTCAAGAGTCGATTGAGCATTTTAGGGTCGGAACTTGCATTGTAAGGAAGGGAAAAATTGTATTTTTAGTTTAAACCATAGGATCTGTGTTAAGCGGAGAACCAGGATTAACGGACCCGGATAGTAATTTTCATTTTTGGACTCCGGTTGAGTTTTTAGCTCTCCAGTGGATGAACCTGACCAGGCGGATGATTTCCTTCCTGGACAGCTTTTCATCCACTGGGTTGGCCGAATGAAACTAGGCCATGCGGATGATTTCTGTCATGACCCGTTTCATCCGTCAGTCGGATGAACCTAGGCAACTGGATGACTTCCATCCAACCCAATGTTCATCCGCCGGATGACTTTCATTAAGGTTTGGTGCACATGGAGTTAGAGCTTAGACACGTTAGGGTTTGAGGAGTTTTAGGAGGTGTTTTGAGGTCACATTGAGTTGGAGAGACTTTGCCATGTACAAAATATAAACTAGCCAACAAAATCCGACGTGATTTGAGGTTTTATAAGGTGTTTTTGAGCAAATCAAGGTTTCTTAGGATTTCTAGGGTTTCTAGGGTTTATGTGAAAGTGAGTTTGTAGATCAACCTCCCTTTAACATTGGCGACCATGCACAAGTCCGTATCATGTGGCTCTTGCTACAAGGAGGCAACTAGGGTTTGAAACTTTGAGATCTAGATCTAAGATTTTGAGGCTTGTTTTTTGAAATTTTTGAAGGTTTTTGAGTTGCATCGTAGGTTTAGAGTGCTTCTCTATAGAATGCACTACTAGGTTTTAGTGAGTTTTTGTAAAAACCCCAATATTTGTAATTTTTAAGCAAATGCAAAATTAGGGTTTCTGGACGTCTTGGAGGTGGCAGCCAGCAGTCCCAGACCAGTCCCGGCAGCAGTCCAGCCCGCCCACAATGCCCAGGAGCAGGAGGCGGCGGTCACCAGGAGTTGGAGCAAGCCAAGCAGCAGCTCATCAGGAGCCGGCCTGGGTCGGCGGCAACCAACAATAAATCCCCAGGAAAGTTTTCCCCCTTCCCATTTCAAATTTTTGATTTTTAATTTTTTTGCTCCCAGTCACACCTTCGTAATTGATGAAGACGTTTAGCAGAGCTTTCTTGACGTTTAGCAGAGCTTTCTTGACGTTTAGCAAACTTTTCTAGACGTTTAGCGGCAGTTCTAGAGGCAATTTCAGAGGCGGTTTTAGAGGCAGTTTTAAGAGGACGTTATAGAGGCAGTTTTAGGGCAGTTTTAGAAGTAGCTTTCCATGTAGTTTTGGCTGAAATCAATCCGGACTCCCAACCCGGTCATCCGAGCACTTCCGGTGACACCTAGAGACTAGGAGACCTTCCAGCTGACGTCAACCCGGAGTTCCAACCCGGCTATCAACTCACTTCCGGTGATACCCGGAGACCTGGAGGCTTTCAGCTGCAGCCAGCCCGGAGTCCCAACCCAGCCATCCGATTATTTCTAGTGACACCCGGAGACCCAGAGGCCTCCCAGCTGAAATCAACCCGGACTCCCAACCTGGACATCCGAGCACTTCCGGGGACACCCGGAGACCATGAAACCTTCCAGCTAACGTCAACTGGGAGTCCCAACTCGGCCGTCAGCTCACTTTCGGTGATACCCGGAGATCGAGAGGCCTTCCAGCTGAAGCCAACCTGGAGTCTCAACCCGGACATCGGGCGACTTCCAGTAACACCCGAAACCCGGAGGCTTCCTGCGGCAGCCAGCCCGGAGTCCGACCCCGGCCATCTGATCACTTCCAGCGGCACCCGGAGACCCGGAGGCTTCCAGCTGCAGCCAGCCCGGAGTCCCAACCCGGCCATCTGATCACTTCCATTGACAGCCGGAGACCCGAAGGTTTCTAGCTGCAGCCAGCCCAGAGTTCCAACCCGGCCATCTGATCATTTCCAGTGACACCCGGAGACCCGGAGGCCTTCAAGCTGAAAACAACCCGGAGTCCCAACCCGGCCATCTGATCACTTCCAGCCATACCTGGAGACCCGAAGACCCAGAGGCTTCCAACTGCAGCGAGCCCGGAGTCCCAACCCGGCCATCTCATCACTTCTGTGACACCCGGAGACCCGGAGGCCTTCAAGCTGAAATCAACCCGAAGTTCCAACACGGCCATCTGATCACTTCCAACGACACCCGAAGACCCGGAGGCTTCCAACTGCAGCCAGCGCGGAGTTCCAACCCGACGTTCTAATCACTTCCAGTGACAGCCGGAGACCCGAGATTTCCAGCTGCAGCTAGCCCGGAGTCCCAAACCTGCCAACCAATCATTTCTGGCGACACCTGCAGACTAGAAGGCTTCCAGTTGAAATCAACACCGACGTATCACCTGGACAAGGGGACTGTTCTACTCTAGAAGGGGGATGGTGCACCCGAACCAGGTAAGTTTCCGGAAACACATCCTTCAAATTAAAAATTAAAAAGAAAAAGAAAATGGGAAATTTTGATGTTATGTTTAGTAGGTAAAAAGTTGCAAAGGAAAATTCCAGCTACAGTATGCGGACACTACTCACTAGGCAACACCTAGACTAGAGAAATGCACTGCTAACCGGATACGAGAAAAGACAGTGGATGGCTGGCGGGATTGCATGACCAGGGCAGTATATCGGCACCCGGAAAGGGAGGACCACAGGAGGGACGAAGGACAAAGGAGATCCCTGATAACTACTCGGGCACCCAAGAAAGACCGGATACTGAAGTAGCTGGCAAGACAAGTCGACCAGACCAACACGTGAAGTCAGTCACGGAAGCGGAGGACAATTCACTCAGCATGGATGGTGACCAGGGAGGAGGAGGTCTAGGAGATGTAGGGAGTCAATTCCAGCAACCGCGTACAACCCGGCTAGTATTGCGGCCGGACAAATTGGAAGTTAACACGGTCATGGGCGGACCACATATGAGCTCGAAGACCAGCGTACAACAAGCCTCACATTCACCACACGAGAGAGACATGGAATTGGAGAGACCGGACTATCCAGGAAGCAAACCCGGCGGACAATCCGGAGCTCAATCCGACGGTCAACATCCTCCAGGAGGGGGGAAATGGCAGCCAATTGGCAAAGATGGAAGACAACTGGAGATACAATGAAGGGACTTCCACATGGAGAAAACCCCAACCGTATATCATTGGCACGAGGACCCCAATGCGGTCAGCATAAGGGTACATTTTGATGAAGCGCTCAATCTACCCCAAACATCGAAGGAGAACTGCACACCAGCCAACTTGCCGGATAGCCTGGAGCGGATGAGAAGGCGGCTGGAATTAGACTAGCCAAGGAGGTATGGACCACACATGGGGCTCCCAGCCCCTGGACACCGGGCTACTGACCCAATTCACTTATCACCGATAGCACCCCCATTTCCAAAAGAATTTTTTCCGGAACCGGCCGAAGACACCCCGGAGGACTACCGGCGATATGAGGCTTGGAGAGCCCAGTCACAAGCCGAATAGAAGGCACAACACCGGAAGGCCAGAGAGGACCTATACCGTACTCAGATGAGAGAGCTTCAAGAGCTAGTCGGACGTGGCGGGGGCGAGCCGCTGGCGTTCAGGCCAGTGCCTAACCTAGCCGATGTTATGGGCTCCTTAAAGGATCAGGAGCAAGCGATTCGCCGGCAGGAAGCGGTGAGACAACGGTTGGAGGACCAGCGTCTATATGCCCAATACCAGGAGCTAGAAAGGAAGAAGGAGCAAGCCCGGGCTATGTAGCAAGAATCTTACCGTCTTTGGCAAGAATCCAAGACGATTATGGAACCACCCAAGCAGCCCGTTCACACCGAACTACCACCACGAGACCCGTTGGCCAGGTGGCGGAATGTCTCCCAAGAGGAGTTTTACGGAGCACGCGGACTTCCACCAAGGATACCCGGCCCTAGTGAGTGGCAAACCACATGCCCAGGTGGACGACCGGCTCTAACTCCAGCCCTAATACATGGGGCAACGGACCTAGGTACATACCCAGGTCCGACTATCAACCTGGGGAGTACTATCACACCATATGGACCAAGCCAAAGACCGGCAATGCCGGTGGACTATATGGATCATCTCACGGGTGGGATTTATTCACCGGTGGATATCCGGAGAGCTGCTCCGCCGGAAGCCGGGCACCCAGTTACCTAGGACGACGGTCGAGGTGTTCGGAGTTATTGGCCGCCCGGTGACCCTCCAGGACCGCTAGCCTTGGCAGCAGACCCGGGGAGGCCACCGGAACCAGCAGCTCGGAGTTTCCCAACCACAAGGGCATTGGATCATCGAAAACCTTTACCTTATGTCTAGTACAAGGAAGGAGGTAACCCGAATGCGCATATCCGGCAATTTGAGCGCACATTGTGGTATAATGACGAGCGCGAGGATCAAATAATTATTAATTTGTTTCGCGCTACCTTGATCAATAAGGTGGGAGCCTGGTATGAAACATTTCAGGAGAACCACCTGGATTGTACTTGGGAGGAGGCCAGAGCGGCATTTCGGCGCCGATATCGGGAGCAGACCACAGATGAGGCGGTCTACCGGAAGCTGAAATCATTCAAGCAGGAGGACCGGGAGAAGATCCAAGACTACTATGACCGGTTTATAACTCTAATTAAGTGTTTACAGTCAGACCCGGCAAGGGTTTCCGGCTTATTAATTTCCGGGCTGGACTACTGCACTACATCAAGGTGCCTACCAATGTTGTAGCGGTCAGGAATTTAACGGAGCTGGTTGATGCAGCTCTAAGATGTAAAGAAAACTCTACCGACTCCACCGGGAAGCCAACCTAGGTTGAAGTCCGGAGAAGTGATGGAGGTAGCAAGGGGTCTCGCCTGGCCAGCAATGCACCAGCCTAGGAGGCATTCTGGAAGTATTGCAATGGCTGCAAGCGATCGAGCCACACGGACGCTCAATGCTGGTTCAACCCGGAAAACTCCCAAGGTAGAGCGGAAAGGACCAATGATAGTAACACAATCAGGGTGAATGAAGTCATCATCAAGCCGGCCACTGGGAACTCCCAACCTCAATCAAGTCAGGGAAGTTACTCCACGCCTCAATATGTACGACCCAGAGGAAACTTCAACATGAGAAGTAACGAGCCGGAGATATGTGTTTTATGCAAGCAACCCGGTCATCGGCACTACAATTGCCCGCATAGGCATGAATGGGAGGCGTTTCAAGCCTCTTCCGCCAAAGCACAAGGAAAACCCGAACACCAGGTGAGTAGCGTCACCATTCGGCTGCTCGAAGAAGAAGCGGAGGTTGAGGTAGCTAGTCTCACTAGAGCACAGCGGTTGAAGGCTAGCTTGTCCCCACCTGATCAGGAAGACAAGGTACCTGAAGCTCGAACCAACTGGACACCAGACCAGTGGGCGGCCGAAGAGCGTCTCCGGGATGACATGATCAAGACAATCCAAGATATCCAGCGAGAGGAGGCTGAAGACCGGGCTGGGTCATCGGCAGGCCTTCCGGCGATCCCAGAAGAAGAAGGTGAAGCACCACTAACAACAGACTGGGCAGAATTTCCAGACGCAGATATACTCCAGTCTCCTCGACCGGCATTACAGCCAGTCCCGAACACCAGCCCGGATGAAGTTTTTCAAAATGTGAACCGGAAAATACTGGAGAGTCCGGTCATAGTGACGGTTAGGCAGCTCGTGCACATGGCACCCAACCTCAGTGATTACATGAGGGCCCATCTTTTCCCAGTCACGAACCCTCCGGCGGCTACAACAGCAGGCACAACTGGCCCGACCCCGGACCTATCAAATCCAATCCCGGAGATCAACCCGATGTTGACATCTTCAATGGATGTTGACCGGAACTTACCGGTGATGACAGTTAGGGTGGGCAATGGCACACTAGCTAGTGTTCTCATCGACGGCGGGTCTGTAGTCAACCTGATCACTGAGGAGGAACGGAAGAGGCTGGGTCTCGGAGCAACTCAGCCGACACCATATCGGCTGAAGATGGCTCATCAAACCACGGTGGAACTGATTGGACTGATCAAGAATGTAAAAATTTACATTCATGACATTCCTTACTTGATCACTCTGGCGGTCATTTACAACAAGGAAGTGAACGAAGCATATAGCATGCTTCTTGGGCGACCTTGGTTGATTGATGCAAAGGCTACCCATGATTGGGGTAACAACCTGGTGACCATTCGGGGTGCTGAAACAGTCAAGACCGTCCGGGTGAATCCAAAGACCGGTCCTTGGCCGAAGCTTCCAACGGTATTGGTGTGTTACAACTTTGCACAAGGACTAACGGAGGAAGAAGAAGCCTGGTGGCTGGCGACTGAACCCAAGGTTTTGGCAGTCGGCACGATAACTTTTCCGCACTTCAGCCCCGCACTGGAACATGACCCAGCTCCGGAACAGCAAGGAAGCTCGGTAGTGACGGGCCCATTTTTGCAAGGCCGGTATGACTCCGAGGACCACCAGGACACTCCAGCAGCAGCCCAGCCGGGAGAGTACCCGGCCCACTTTTATACTTACACTGAGGGCGACATCCGGGTCGATGAGACATCTGCCCAAGTTAAGGCGCAGTCCATGAAGGTTGCCGGCTGGAGTCTACCCGAGGCTGAGTAGCTCCAAAAGATCAATGTGGGGACACCGGAAGAGCCCAAGTATCTCCAAGTCAATGCCGACTTGACCCCGGAACTCATGGCCTGGGCGGAAGCTCTATTCCATGCATATAAGGACGTGTTTGCATGGACATATAAGGATCTCAAAGGTATTCCACCCTCTTTGGCTGAACACCGGATTGAGTTGGAGAAAGACATCCCGCCGGCTCATCAGGCCCGGTACCGGATGAACCCGAATTACGCAAGTATTGTCAAGAATGACCTTGACAAACTTTTACAAGCCGGGTTTATCAGCCCGGTGGAGGATGCAATCTGGCTGTCCCCCATAGTCATAGTCCCGAAGAAGAACGGAAAACTTCGGATTTGCATTGACTTCCGGAAGTTAAATGTTGCCACAAAGAAAGACCTGTATCCGCTGCCGTTCATTGAGGAAGTCCTGGACACTGTGGCTGGCCATGACATGTATTCATTCCTGGATGGGTATTTCGGGTACCACCAGATCAAGATAGCACCGGAAGACCGGTATAAGACTGCCTTCGTGACGGACTAGGGTGCTTTTGTGTGGATTGTTATGCCATTCGGGTTGAGGAATGCACCCCCTACCTACCAGCGAGCGTTGAACAAGGCCTTCCGGGACTACATCGACATATTTATGAAGTTGTTCTTGGATGACTTTACTGTCTACAGTGACATGGTCACTCTTCTTGAGAAGCTTCAGAAGTGTATTGAGAAGTGCTGAGAGTACGGCATCAGCCTAAACCCGGAGAAGTGTGTCTTCCTGGTCTTCTTTGGAATCATCCTCAGACACATTGTGTCTAAAGCCGGGATGTTTCCGGACCCGAAGAAGTTAGAGGCAGTCAAGCAAATGCCCAGGCCCACCAAGCCGGTGGACATTCAAGTGTTCAACAGGTTTGCCCAATTCAATAGGATTCACATTAAATCCTACGCCCACATCATGGAGCCAATCACCAGACTCATGCGTAAGACTCAAGAGTTTGTTTGGACCCACCAATCTGAGGCAGCATGGCTGGACATCAAACGACGTTACCAGGACGCCTCAATCTTGATTGTCCCACAGTGGGACTTGGAGTTCCACATCCACACGGATGCCTCCAACCTTGCCGTAGGGGCAATGCTAGCCGAGAACCCGACCGGCAAAGGCGACCAGCCCATCTCCTATGCATCTAGGCTGCTGAATTCAGCCAAGAAAAATTATACAACCATGGAGCGTGAAGCCGTGGCAATGGTGTATGCCTTAAACAGGTATCGGCATTATTTATTGGCTAATAAAGTGGTATTTTATGTTGATCACATGGCTTTGATTTATTTGGTTAACAAGCTCCAGGTGTCCGGGAGGATTGCCCGGTGGTTACTTTTGTTCCAGGAATATGACTTCACAGTGGTCTATAAGCCGGGGAAGTCACATAGAGTCGTTGATGTACTATCCAGACTACTCAATGGAGAGCCGACCACTGGCATTGAAGACCAGACCGGTGACGCCGGGCTGTTTTATGTCCAGTCGGAGTGGATGGCGGATGTGGTGTCATATCTCCGGACTGGCATCCTACGCTCGGAGTTGACCAAGGAAGAGCAACAGAAGCTGATCTTGAAGTCGCTGTCATTCACCCTCATTGAAGGGATCCTTTACAAACGTGGCCAAGACCTCATCCTCCGGCGGGTTTTGGACCCGGAGCAATCTGACCTGATCATGAAGGAGCTGTACAACGGCGTCAGCGGTGGACATTTTTTCCAAGAAATCACTGCTCGGAAGATTCTTGACGCCGGGTATTGGTGGCCGACCATCCACTGGAATGTTTTTGACTATTGCCGGGCATGTGACAAGTGCCAGGGGGTCGGCGGGATGGCGAACACCGGACATGCCCAATTGGTGACCAGTATGTCCGCGCAGCCGTTCATGAAGTGGGGGCTGGATTTCATTGGCCCCATCAAGCCCATGGCAGCCCGGTCAGGCTGCCGGTATATCCTGGTCGCCACCGACTATGCCACCAAGTGGGTGGAAGCCCGGGCACTGAAGACTAACTCTACAGCGGTTAGTGCTCGCTTCATCTATGAGCAGATCCTGACTTGGTACGGGTGCCCGTTGACCCTAGTCAGTGATCAGGGTACTCATTTTATCAATGAGGCAATTGAATACGTCGTGGATCATTTTTTGCTCCAACACCGGACGTCCACCACTTATTATCCCCAAGGTAATGGCCAGGCAGAGAGCACTAACAAGGTGATTGGCCGGCTTTTGATCAAACTTGTAAATGATCAACGGACGGACTGGGATGAGCACCTCTCGAGGGTGTTGTTTTCCTACCGGACGGCGTACAAAGTCTCCATCGGGCACACTTCATTCCAACTCGTGTACAGGTTGCACCCACTCATGCCAACGGAGTACATCGTGCCAACAAAAACGGTGACGGGCGAGCGGGACTACCACTCAACCAGGGTCTTGACAGCCCGGGTAGTTGACTTAGAGTAGATAGACAGTTACCGGTCGTTAGCCCAGGACTGGGTTGGCCTAAAGCAATGGGACCGAGCGTTATGGAGTCAGCAACACTGTAAGCAGAAGGATTTTCAGCTAGGAGACCACGTGCTTTAGTATCCTAAGGGCCACAAGGATCACGCCGGAAAATTTAAAAGCCGGTGGTTCGGGCCTTACCAGATCCAATACCGGTTACCTAACAACACGGCCCTCCTGGTCATGGTGGATCACTTTGAGCCAAATCCAATCCTTGTCAACATCAACAAGTTGAAGCCCTACCGGTTCTACGAAAAGGACCAGCCGGTCACCATCAGCCCAGATGAGTCAACCCGGGGTCGGGTTGACCAGCAGAAGGCGAATGGTGGAGCGACAAGTCCGGACTGCACGGAAGAGACCGGGAGCGCCAGGGACAGGGTTGTCAAGACGCTCGACGTCCCTGACGTGCGGACGAAGGACGTCCTCGGGCCTATCAGGACGTCCGGTGACATAACGAGTTTTGTCAGTTTACCCGGGGGTAAATAGCTGTCCGCAGCCCCGGCCGACCGCCTATTCCGTCTGCACGGCCGTCCGCCATGGCCGTCCGTTGGGCTGATCGCCGCAGCGGACGGCCTTCTCACGACAGCTCCCCTGTCCCTTATTAGATTGACAATGAATCGTCTTCCAACGGTCAGAATCATCGTGAGTATAAAGAAAACAGCACATGGACCCTCACTTCACTTCTGAACTTTTATTTCCCAAGAGCTTTCAGCTGCATTATGTATCTATTGCTTGGTAATCATCGAGTTCGGAAGTCTTCAATATCAGAGTTTCTTTCGGAACTCATGATATTTCTTCCACATACTACTTATCACGTTTGTTCATTTCTCGATACTACACCTATCAGAATGGCCACCAAACCTTGGTCTCCATGGTGTATTGAAATCACTGAAGTACAAGGCAGGAAAACCGACTCCGTCCGATGCAATCTTTGTCACCGCATTTTTGCAAGAAGCACTATAAGAAACCCGTGATTTTTGTGACGTTAGCTGTGATCTAGTGTGTTTTTCAAAACATGTTTTTGCGAACGGGCCGTGCCTTGGGCTTTCGGATTCTGGTGGATGTTGCACCAAACATGAAAAATTGGCGGAAAAACGCAGAGATGTTAGCATAAATGTATTTGTTTTGCGGGACGTCCTAGTGAACATAGTCATGTTTTAGACAACGTCCTCAGAAAGGTGACAATGCCACGTCGGCAGGGGGGTTTCAGATTCACTGTGAGTAACTTCGAGATTGTTACTGCAACCTCCCGTAAAACACTGCCCAACGGTTAAAACACAATGGAGATGGGCTGACCCTTACAAAAATAAAAATGTGGATGTCGTTACTGACGTCACAAAAAACGTGGATGTCGTTGCTAACGTCTCAAAAAACGTGTTTGAGCCACGTAGGCAAGGTAGAAATTGGATTCTTTTTAAAATGTTTGTGCCACGTAGGCAAGGTTGAAATCAGCTGCCACGTAGGCAAAGAGGATGTTGGAATAGACGTCTGGATGGACGTCTACTGTGACATTTTAATGTTTATGCTAACACGAGGCTAACACCATGACAAATCCAATAATCCCATATGGATTGTCACCACTTGTGCATCCCATCGTATATATATGTATGGCCTTCTCTCCTATCTCATCACACTTGAATCAAGAGTGATTCACTTTCATCCATCTATTTGGATGAATTTGAATTACCCTTGAAACTTAAAGTGATACGGTACTTTTTGATGACATGGCGCTTCTTTTTGGTGACGTGGCGCTTCTTTTTGGTGGCATGGCACTTGCTTTTGCTGACTTGGTGCTTGCTTTTGGTGACCTCCATCTCAACGAACGTCACAGAAAACGTCATAACGAACGTCACAGAAAACATACCGTGTTAGAAATGACGTCCCAATTTACACTGTCCACAATTAATTATTGCATTAAACTATGCTGATTGGACATGCCACGTCATATTTTAAAAAGTGACACGTCATATTTTAAAGGTGCCACGTCATAAAATGGCGTGTCCACGTATGCAAGCCTAGTCACAATCGTATGCCACGTCATGCGCCACATCATGGGCCACATTACCAAGGGCCCGGATGAAAAAGTTGGGGATGTGGCACTGCCCGTCCATGTGGCGATGATGTGGACGCGACGTGGCAGCCACATGGCAGATTTTTAACACCTTCAACCCCCAAGTTTTTGTGACGTTTTAAAAAACGTGGGCCTGTTTTTAAAGATTTTGGCATGTTTTTCGGATGTGTCAGGTTCGACACGTTGGAGGGTTTGTAGAGGTTGATTTACGCGTTGTAAATCAACTAGGAGGTTAAATGGCCCAAGGAAACCCTAGATGCTAGCTTTAATTGTTAATTAGAGTTATTATTAGTGTTCTTTGACTTTTAGGGCCTTGGTGGTGTCTTTTGACACCTCATTTGGGACGTGGAGTCCAAATGACCTCCACGTGTAGTGTGGGGAGACTCATCTTTCTCAAGTTGAGTCTCCCACGTGATGGAGTGAGAGAGTGCGTGCGTGCGTGCACTTCTTGAACTTCATTGTTATTATGCGACCATTCTTTAAGAATGGCATTGGCTTGACTATGTGTAGTTTATGAGTATTTTCTACTTATTTATTACTTGAGAAAGATCATCACTAAGATATGAGTGTATTCCTAGTGATTTAGTGACACTTAAAACCCTCAAAATGTTGTGTATAGGGTGTTTTTGAGCAATGTTTTAGTGCTGAAATTTTGTTGCAAAACCTCAAGTGTGCTTAGCTAAGCGGATGAAATCCGTTGGATAAGGGTGAGAATGAGTGGCGGATGTCAACGCTAAGCCAATCCAAGTGGATGATAGTCCGTTGACCTTAGTCTTCATCCACACTTTCTGTGAGGATCTCAGATCCGCTTTCACAGGAGAGAGACGACGCGAGTCTACGCACTGGTGGTGGTCGGTGGTTGCAGGAGGTGTGGTGCGACGCTGGGAGCAAGTTTTGGGAGCCGCGGCGTTTGTGAGCACGGAAGCGACGCACATGGGTACACTTCGACAAGGGTGCTGGAGTTGGCATCGATAGCGCGCCGGACGTGGGCGTGCGGGTTTGATCAACGTCGCTGTGGCAGTGTGAGAGGCGGTCGTCGAGAGGATCGTTGCGTAGTGCCGGTAGTTTGGAACTGGGGCGTCGTGTGGGCGTTGGGTTGACGCGAGAGTGCGGTCACTCTGGGGTTGTGGCTGCGACGTGAGTGTCGGCTGTGGTCAGCTTGGGCAGTGGGTTCTCGGTGGAAGGTGCCGTGAGCTGCAGCGTCGAGTCGGGAAGGACGGGTTCGAATCGCTACTATGATGTGCGGCGACCAAGGCCGAGCAGAAGGAGGACGAGCTGGGCGAGAGCCAGGGAGGCCACCCGAGACACAGAGCGCGTGACGCAGGGGAGAGGGCGCACTTCCGCGGCCCGTCCACAGAAGAGCAGATGCTGCACGAGCATGGGGAGAGGGAAGCCTTGTCTCTGGAGGGAGCGCATCAACGAGCCGAGCTAACCTCGGAAGCAGTGTAGGGTCGCTGGAGTGCAGCTGCGGCGCGGCATTGGCTGGGGCGTTGAGCGCTGCTCGCTCGGTATCGCTGGATTGGGGATCGCGGGGCGCTCGAGTGTGGTGGTGACGTTGGTTTGTGTCTGTTCGTGAGCGTGTGCAGGTGAGTCGTGAAGATTCCGAGAGTGTGCCTTCTCACAACAGCCAGGCACCGCGACTTTCAGCACCGCGCACTCTCCACAAGGTCTCGTTGCTAGTGTAGGTTTTTTTTGTCGGTTGGTGGAGGTTTACCTTGCTGGGAGATGGTGCGGCGCTGAGCGGCATTGTGCACACAGACGGGGGTCACTCCGACTTCGGCGTAGACAGACAGACAGGTTCGCAGACACAGTCTGCGTAGTATCCGGATCCGGACTCCTACAATACACCCGGCTGCTTCAGTATACCCGGTTGAAATGATACCCGCAGAGTAGTTGATATTCGCCTGGTCTTTGATATCCGTTGGTTCATTTGATACCCTGGAACGTAGTTAGCAGTAGTTGATACCCGGCAGCAGGTTAGATACCTGGGTTTGAGAGATGATACCCGCATACGTATGATACCCGGCCGTGAGGTGGTACCCGGTGAGTGGGTACCTGGTGAGGATAATACCCGGTTGGGCTGATATCCGTGGTGGTACTGATACCCGGGTTTGCGAATTATACCCTCTTGTACTATTGCTACCCGGTTTAGGAGTGATACCCTGGTTGGAGTGATACCCTGTTTGAGATCCGATACCCGCCTGGTAGGATTATGGATACCCGCATGGGTCGGATACCCGCCTAGGTATGATATCCAGCTGGCTCCTCGATACCCGGATTGCACATTTTACGTGGATTTCGATGTTTACACCCGGTTTTGAGAGCATATCAACACCTGTGAGTTGATACCCTGGTTCTGTACTGATACCCGTTTCCGCGGATGATACCCTTACATCGGCTGATACCTGTTTCTTCGATGGATATCCTCCACTAGTATTGATACCTTGTACTTGTGCTGGTATCCGGATTGAGATTAATTATACCTTGTGTGAGCCGGTACCCTGCAAGATTGATAGCCAGGGCAGAGGTTGATAACCTAACCAGGGTTGATAACCTGGTCAGTGTTGATAACCGGTCCAGGGATTGATACCCTGGACATGATTGGTGCCCGAGTCGCTTGGTTGAAACCCGACCCCCTTGGTTGTTGACCGGCTGTGGGGTTGATGACCTGCAGTTGCTTTAATAACCGGCAGTCGGGTTGATGAGCGGCTGTGGGGGTTGGTAAGCGAGCTTGGGACTGATAATTGGTTGTAAGAATCACCCGCCTGGTTGTAGACACACGGGTTCATGGTATATGCTCAGATTTGAGCACGATACCCGCACTGGGACCGCATGTGTGGTTGCCATACTCGTATGAGGTCAGGAAAGGCTTGCATGTGAAGATCAAGGTTTATTATGAGGGGTGATTGCATACACAGCGCTTGGTAGGTGCAAAGTGGACGTTTGGAAGCTCGCAGGGACTCTATTAATATGGTGTAAGAATTTCAAGGATATTTGACACTCTAATTATGGACCATGGAGGGAAGAGGTAAGTCCAAGAAACCCGAGAGGACTAGTGGGCCGAAGGTGGAAATTGATGGCGAGGTGTTGGACACCTTGATCGATTGTTTGCAGAGCTTACGAGTGAAAGGTTCTCCAGCCACAGCAAGTGGTAGCCACGGGGACTTTGAACTTACTCCCATAGCAAAATCTCGCTCGGGGCCTCAGAGTTTGCACAAACCAGGCACGAAGGTGTTGAGTGCAGAATCAGTGAAGTATTGGACTTCACTAGGTGGGGTCCAGACGATTCGTTCACTTCGGACAAAGGAGGGAATTCCAACACCGCTGTGCCGCGCTCGTGGGCAAGTGGGGGTCGAAGACTTAGTGATAGGAGGTAAGGCCGTGGTTCTACGGAATTCTGGATCCAGATATAGTGTAGAGGTCGAGGACTTCTCTTCAGGAATCCAGTTACCCACCTTCTCCCTCATTTTCACCGAGTTCAAGAGCGAAGGATTTTTATTCCACACTACCTGACAGTGGGAGATTAATACGTGGCAAGAGCGTGCCTCGAGTGTGTGGGATACTCTTACGTTAGAGTTATTGGACTGGGAAGTCACACCTACGATCTATGCTCCACAGATGAGAGGGACCCATGAAGCCTGGCAGTTGTTCGAGTAGATCACGAAACTAGCAATCTGGAGAACTGGAAGGGTCTCGGGTTTACGCGTAGAAACACCCCCTTCTCAGTAGATGCTAGTGAGAGAGTGTTGTCTGAAATTCGTGGTCAATCAAAAGAGTCTGAGGACTGCGTTTTGCCTGTGGTAGAAGAGGAATAATTTCTAGAAGGCCCACAGGCGGGTGTTCAGGTCCCAGTATTACCCACAAAGCCTTACCAATCATATTTTGATTGGGAGGAAATGGCTTCACCATATGGAGGTGGAGAAAGAGGGGTACGAAGATTTTCAAGTGCCACGGGCACCGGGGATTGCTATTTTGCGTGCCCAACTTCGCGAGCCGCGAGCCGCGAGCCTAGGATTGCGAGCCTAGAAATAGAAAAAATTTGTATTATTGAGAAAAGTGAAAGTGAAAATGAAGTATAAAGTAAGGAAAAATATAATTTTAAAAAAAAAGTTAGGAAAAAAATGAAGTTAAAAGTAAAAGTTCAAGAGAAGGGGCCCTATAGCCGTGGAAATTGATGAACCGTTGGCGTTTATATTAATGTAGTCATTTTGTATTAGGGCTTCGGGCTTCGGGCTCTGGCGGTGATCTTGACTGCTAAAATGGTTTAGGCATCCTATAACCGTAGGTGTCTGAACCTTGATTCAAAATAAATTGGTAAATTTATGGATATACCATAGGTTTATAATCATTATATCAAACTCCACATAAACTATTATAAGAGTAATTTAATATAAAAATTTCCTCACACACATACTATAGATAGCCTTCGGTAGATTTTTCCCCACATGTTTGTCATAGATAGACTTGGGCAATAGGATGGACTCTTAAGTAGATTGGTGGGCATCATTATTCAAAGCTACCTTATATTGAACTCTGTAGAGCAATTCTTGAGAGGCTTGACAGTTCAAGTTATGTTCTGGTTTAGGGTCATATTGTTGGACTTATAAATTGTAGCCTTCAAATTGATGCAATTAGAAGTAATGAGTTTATAAGGGTGGAGAGGGCAGTAGGTATTCATGACATTTATTTTGGAAGTTCTTAGAGTTAGGCAAGTAGTTCACAGAGTCTTAGAAATTTTGTTTAATTGATATGGATGTGCTTGAGTGATAGAATCATTTTGATTTGCTAGAAATCAAGTAGAGGTGACGAAGATAGAGCAAAAAAGTCTGAATGTAGACATCACAAAGCTCATTTGTTTGAGAAATGGTGAAAACTCAAAGCTACATTTTTTACTACACTATGACTTTGAATGCAACTGGAAGTGGGTGATAACATTGACATCACCTTCAATGCGGTTGATAATTTGGTGAAGGCATATAAGTGTGTCATTTTGATGAACTCTCAAGTACTTGAAATAATATTCAAGAATAATATGAGGGAAGCAATCTCTTCGGAGGTTGATGTGATCTTGTATATTCTTTGACGGATTTACTTTGATGGACCCGTTGAGTTGTTGATTACGCCACCAGATTTTTGGAAAGCGGTTGATATGCTATTTGATGAGCTATTTGTTGCATGTGTAAAGTATGAAGCACGGGCACTGGAGGCCACAATCATTTGCCAGAATCATTTGACGCGTGCAATTGCAATGTGTATTGGTGCCAAAGTACGATGATGACCATGAACTCGAATAGAATGCAGATTTCCAAGAGCTACATGAAGCATTAAGTTCAGCACCACTTGTCAAGGTCGACAAAGGAAATGGATACTGGTAGTCGTTTTACACCCACGTTTTTAAACAAAGTCCGTGAGGATATGGGTTTTCTTTCAAAACACGGGCAATTGATATCATATGCAATTGCAACATTCCACAGTGCCATAGCAAAGTCTCAATCGGGAGAGATATGCTCCATCATTAGCCCAATGAAGTCATACAAATTTTTGTCAAATAAAGAAACAAAGAATAATGTTTGAGGAAGTAATAAGAACTCCAACTAACTTAATAAATCCAGTTTTCTTTGAAACTTTGCGGATTGTTCGATCATGAAGAAGATGCCAGGTAGACCATAAATATAAAAGAATCAACAAAATACATAAACATGACAAAATACATAAACATAAAAGAATCAACAAGTGGAGCGATTGTTCAATCTTAAAGAAGACGTCAAAGAAGACGTCAAATCTATGAAACGAAGCCTCTCAACGGCGTCCATCAAACAAAATAAATTCAGAAAATCAATAATTATTAATGATCAATTCAAAAAGCACCTCAATAGAGCCGGTGATAGGGGCATTACAATTGATGAGCTTTGTGAATTGCAAATGTTAGGTTGATCTACTCAATATTGAGAAATAAACACTAAAATTAATTGCAAACGCAATTGTCCTATTCTTATAGAGTTGGACGGCTTTAATAAAAAAATGAGAGTTGAGAGAGACTAGATCATACGGTTAGTCTGGGTTTCTAAGTCTCTTTCAATAGATCTTTGTCTTTTTGAATTTTAGAGTCTTAAGATTGGCTATGGATCAATGCCAGAGATGAGAGTATTCAGGAGGCTGTGAGAGTTGTGGTTTCAATATCTAATTGCTACTGTAATTATTGGCACTTGAGATTTGAATATAGTCATACGATAGAATTAAAGATGAAGGAGACATGATATAAAACTCCGCGCTAAATTTGGACATCTTAGAGCAAATTAGCATGGGGAGGGAAAATATTTGAAATTACAATTGCTTCCATTTTAATGAAATTACAAGGTCCTCGTGTAATTGGTGGTTGGAGATACTATAAGTGTATCATTTCATACAATTGTAGAATCAGTGAAGGCACAAAAGTAAGTTCTCTCAATGTATTTGGCGGTATATAGAGCAATGGTGAAGCATAAGATGGGGGAAAGAATTGCTTCCATGGACGGTCTAAAACTGTTCAATGTGTTGTTGTATGTTCTTGATGGAATATACTGTGATTGGACTAGGCGAGTTGCAAAAAACACCAATAGAGTTTTCAGGAAGATATTAATGACTATTTTGATGAACTCTTTAATGCATGCATTAAGTATGGAGTGAGGTCGCTGAAGACTACGATAATCTCTGTCATTAACGATCATTCGAAATTAGAGAATTGCCATGTGAATTGCCATTGATCAATGACCATGACCTACAATATTAGTGGAAAAGATGACTACAAGCAATACTTTGTCAATCACAAGCACTTGCACCTTTGATTTTGGACAAAGGAAATAGAGACAAGCAAGGCATTTGCGAGCGCATATTTGAATCAAATTTGAGTTGATAAGGATTTGAATTTAAATAAATCGCGTAATTGATTGATTAGATTTCATAAGATTCAATATAATATCATGCAATATTCTCCATCATCATCATACTTGTAAAAATGGTGCCGATATCGGCACTCCTAAGGACGCTCTTCCCTTATTTTTTGAGAGAATCTTTAAGGGAGGGACACATTGACACTCATCTAAATGGTCCTTCCTATATGTTAAAAAAATCTCCAGAGGGAGTGCCGATATCGACAATCCACAAGAGGGCCCGTTCTATGTTTAAAAAGAGATCCGCTAAAGGAGATGCCGACATCGGCAACCCCCTAGAATTCATATTCACGCTTTAGAAATTTTTCAAGGAATTCCAAAATGGTATCATATTTTATCATCCAACACTCTAAGAATAAGTTATCTACGGATGAAGTTATAAATTCCAAGACTTCATCCAAAGATAACTTATTCTTAAAGCATTAGATGACAAAGTGTGATACCATTTTGGAATTCTCTTAAAATTTTCTAGAGCGTGAATGTAAATTCTAGGGGGCACTAACATCGGCACTTTACAAGAAAGCCTATCCAATCTTTTACAATGGAACTACTAAAAAGGAGTGCCGATATCGGCACCCTCTAAAATTTACATTCACGCTCTAAGATTGTTTGAGAGAATTCCAAAATGGTATCACACTTTATTATTCAACAATCTAAGAATAAGTTATCAATGGATGAAGTAGTAAATTCCAAGACTTCATCCGTTGATAACTTACTGTTAGAGTGTTGGATGATAAAGTGTAATACCATTCTAGAATCCCCTCAAAAAATTCTAAAATTTGAATGTAAATTTCAGAGGGTGCCGATGTCGGCACTTCTTTTTGGAAGTTCCATTTTCAAAGATTGGAAAGGCCTTGTTGTAGAGTACCGATGTCGGCACTCCCTTTAGAGGTTCTCATTGTAAACAAAGGAAGAGTGCCTAGTGGAGTGCCGATGTCGGCACCACCTTTAGAGGTTCTCTTTTTAACAATTGGAAAGGTCTTTTTGAGGGATGATAATGTCTAAAATTCTTTTTGGAGGTTCTTTTAATAAAAATGTAAGGGCGTCGTAGGGGTGCCGATGTCGGCACCTCCCTTAGACGTCTCACATTTCCTTTTCAAAGATATAAAGGACCCTCTAGAGGAACGTCGTTGTCGACATTCCTCTACAGATTGATTTTTTTAAATGAGAAGGCTCCTTTAAACAAGTGCCGATGTCGGCATTACCTTCGGGGGTCTCTTTTCTAAATCTAAGAGGGGCTATTTAGAGGAATGTCGATATTGGGGTCAACTTTGGAGGTTCCGTTTTTAAACATAAGAAAGATCCTTCAAAAGAGTGCCGATGTCGGCAACCCCATTGGAGGCTGTCTTTTTAAAAATATGAAGGGCCTTCTAATGGAGTGCCAATGTTTGTACCTTCCCTAAAGGTTCTTTTTCAAAACATAGGAAAGGTGTTTTAGAGGGTGCTGATGGCAGCATTCCATATCAAGGTGTTTTTTTCTAGAGATACAAATGACCTTCTAGTTTGACGCCGATGTCGGCATCCTCTTTAGAAGATTTTTTTTTCACAAATAGAATGGATTCTCTTGTAGAGAGCCGATGTCGGCAACCCCTTGGGAGGTTTCTTTCAAAATATAGGAGAGGTTCTATAAAAGGGTGCCGATGTCGGCACCTCTTTAGTGGTTGGAGCATGCAAAGATTACCTCAGACATTATTTTTATGACCAAAAAATATTCTTCACAAGATCCTTGCATATGAGAATCTTGTCTTTGTCTTGGTCAAGTTCAAGCAAATGTCTTATCCTAGTATTTAAAATGAGATAACCGCTTTTAGATATATGCGTTGTTTTGGAGTAATGGGTGGCATTACTAAACTAACAAGCTTTAATAATTGGGCATTTTTTTAGAAGAAGCGTTTCCCAGGACAAGCGATAGTAGTCGATAATTTTTTGATCTTCAAGATGGCGGAGATAGAACTTAAGATCAGGGTTGATTTAATTAAGATTATGCAACTTAGAGATGACTTAGAGGATGCACGGATGATGTTTAACCTTGACAAAAGTGTTTAGTCTTAGACCACTATAGTTGCCAATGTCTACAACTCTATTTACCGTCCCGTGATGACAATTGTGACTTTTGATATGTACTCTAAAATGTGGTATTTTAGCAAGTGTTCTGGAGATGATGCAATGAGCTTTCAACTAGGCATGCCAATTCAAATCCAAATCTCAAAGAATTAATGCTCAACATTATGATTTAGCAGCAAGATGCAAAAATCAATATTACTTTAGAGTAGAGCGGGTTTGGGCATCCAACTGTGAGTACTATATTATTCATTGCTAGAGGTCACTATCGAAGGACTGCCAACATCGGTACTTTCTTTTGGCGGTTGTCATACTTATCTAATATACTATCTTATGCTGCTACTAGTGACATTTTGTATCCTAAGTTCTTTTATCACTTTGCCATGCCAAACGTTGTACTAACTATAATTAGTCATCAATAATCTATCAGAAGTTGTTCAAACATGTTTAGATGTCATCATATATTTGACGGAATTGGTGGACAACAAGTGGTTACTATATTCAAACAAAAATTATGATATGCATGTTGCGGCTGTGGATGATATGGTCTAGATATGCATCCGGATTGTTGTCTAGTACTAATATTTGAAAGGCGAAAAAACTAGGCAACGATCATGGGAAGGATTAACTCACTCTTTGTATTGCCTATTGTATCATTCAAGGCTTTGGAAAACATGCCGCACTCGCCAATATGCTCGGTGCAGATAAGTTTGTACTCGCAATCTTAACCTGTAAGGTAAGGAAGTTTTTGTATCTCTGGAAAAAAAATGGTTTCTTCTCCAAGATTAGAATTAGACTAGCATCACCTCAACAAAATAAGGGCGTCACGCTTAAAGATAAAGGCTTTTTGTATTGATCCAATGATTGCTAACCTTACAATTGTAGAGAGGCCACCGCACTGCACTTGCTCTCTTGAAGCAACTGAAGTACTTCCATCGGTTTCAATTGCGACTTATTTCCGGAATGAGCACCTCAAAGCTGTGCATGAGACTATCTGTGATGAAAAGCTATAGCACACTGGAAGGCTTCCAAAGACATCCAATAAAGCAAGCTTTGCTCTATAGGTCGATACAAGGAAGTAGTATGTGGGCAGGATTCTGCAGCATGGAAGAAGTACATCTGCCTCAACATACACGGGACTAATGGACAATCTCAAGAAATTGAGAATGAAAATAATGAAATTCTTCTTTTGCAACAACAACACTCATAGTTGTATTATAGGTACACCGCAACGGTAATTTCAATCTAAGCTACATATCCCAGACTTCTGACCAATTGAAATGAAATCAAAGTAGAGCAGGATGGAGACATTCGCCCTAAAAAACGTCAAGTTCCGTCAGAGTGAGTGTGAGGCATTGTCCCCTTAAAGGTTTTTTTGGAGAAGGCATACCCGTGAATATCAATGATTATCTTGCCCTTTCCAATCCTGTAGAGCATCCATTAAAGAGATTTGGAAAGAATTTCGTCCGCTTCATTTACTATATACTATAACAGTTGCGCATCTGTTCTTTCCGTGATTGAAAAAATCCGCATGATTCTAATTATACCGCCTCCAAGCCTAGGTTGTATTGTGAGTTTCGAGTCTTGAAACATATGCAAGGTTTCTAGGTGTTTGATGACGATCAACAAGTTTTTAAGCAGCAGTTGCCCAATGTTTACAAAGATGTCTAAGAAGTCACTTGGTAAAATGAGTGCATAGGCTTATTATTACCACCTCTATTACATCTTCAAAATTGTCTGTGGTTTAGATCTCGAGGTATCTGTGTTCATTCACACATCTAGTTTCTGTTGGAAATATTAAGCAAAATTTATAGATTTTTCTGTTTAAACACTATAGTGCATAGCTGTCATTTATAATATTTTGACCTTGTATAGTGTCACTCCAAATTCTATATAGAAGGCGGTGAGACTAAAAGGGCCACTTCTGTCATTTGTACTAGTTCTTGTCCATCACTCGCGAGTCTATACTTAGTGACTATAACGGGACAGAGGGAGACTGAGATTGGAGATTCACACTTCCCTTGCAAATATATAGAAGTCGAGTTTAATATCTCACTCTTCCAATGTCCCCCTCCAAGATTCTTTTTAATTTTTCTGGTTCCAAAAACTACATTGTCGGGTCGTCAATTGTCCACAAACTATCCTTCATATCTCTCCACTTTTCTCCCTTATCTTTAGTTCTAAACACTTACTATTTGTCCTTTACCAATAGTTCCATACTCTAAATCATTTGCTCTTTGTCCCACTAGCTTTATCGCCTATACACATTTTGAATCTCCCAAATTTACCATGTCTTGGGTCTTCATCCACCAAATTTAGTCGTCTATCTCTAGATCTTGCCTCTTGCTATCAGACTCTTCCAAGCCTTCTAGGCCGCTAATTCTAATTCTAAATCTTTTGTTCTACAGTACCCAAAATTCAATCAATATTTTTGGGTGTGTCACTCTCATTGTCCCCAACGCTCCCTCTCTAAAACCTTATGTACTCTACTTGACATCTCCTTAAATTACACTAATCCCACTTCCTTCGATCTCAGGATTCCTAGAACCACTACCACTCCAAATTCTGAAACCTTCCTCTCCACCACTCCTTCCTCTCTGACTCCTCTCTTTCCCTCTCACTCTCCCTTTTTATATCCTAAATCATGCTCCAAAGCTTTATAACCTTAGAAATCCTATCTTCCTTTCATTATAGAACCCTAGACTCCACGGTCATAAGTCCCTTTTTTAAAAAAAAAATCAACAATATTGTCATTTTTTAGATCCTTCCTGCATACAATTTTTCCACCTTCCTCCACGGTAATAGGTCCATTAATTTAATGCATTTAACCAATGTCATTCTAAAAAAACCTTAAAACTTTTACTTTTTAATGCCTTTTCCAAATTAAGAACTCAATTTTTGCCAACGAGGCTCGCGACCCTAGGCTCGCAGCTCGCGGCTCGCAAAATTAGGCACGCAAAATAGCTTGGTCCCACGGGCACCATCGAAGTCGATGACTTCAAAAGGGAGTTCACCATGTGGTGTGAACTCTAGAAGTCGCGTAACTCCAACTTCAATCCGTATATGGTGTGGAGAGCCTTGTTTGGGTGTCTGGGAGAGCGCCGCTGGCGGACTACGGAGAGTTCGAGGCAGCTCATTTCACCGAAATCATGGCCTGGAGGGACTTCTATGCACCGAACTACGTGGACGTGTTCGGTGGAGCACCGAGGATGACACCCCCACTCTTGTCCAAGGGGAAGATGGAGGAAGGCACGAGCTCAACGGAGGATGTGGAGCACCCAGAGGCACTGGTAAATCATCCACCTCCATTCAATCCCACCGTGGGATTTTTCGTGCAACTCCATAGAGACTACCAAGGACAGAGGGCGGATAAGATGAAGGCCCTACGTTCCTTCACACGTGGAGGTGACGAGTCTCTGAGAGAGGCTCATGCGAGATTAAGGAGACTAATCTCAGCTACTTACGGAGTTACAGAACAACAGGCAGTGCAACATTGGTACAGTATCCTGGATAAGGAGTTGATGACCTTGGTTCGCAATGAGGCGTTGCGATTGGGAGTACCCACTACACTACGGTTTGTTTTTGAGACTTCAGAGCGAATTGAGATAAACTTTCTGGAAGAGAAGGCAGCCATGGGCTTTTTCAAACGTGAAGAGAAGGTCCCAGAGAAGGTTAAGGTGGCCAAGGTGGCCATTCCTTCGTATATTGCAGAGTCTGGTGCCTTGTGCTTCAAATATGGGAAGCCAGGACACTAGAGGAAGGATTGCAAGGAAGGTAAGACTTCCACACCTCACACTGGAGGTTTTTGCTCGGGTTGTGGTGCCAAGGGGCATGCAGAGGCCAGCTGCTGGAAGCTTCATCCAGAGTTGAAGCCAACGGGGAGCAAGGGAGCTAAAGGAGGCAAGGACAAGGAGTCCAAGACCACTGGAGGGGAGAAGAAGAGTTGGAAGGCTAAATTTGCCGAGTTGGAGGCCAAGATGGAAGCTATGAGTGCCAATACCAATGTGGTAGGTAGCAAGCCTCAGGTTACTCCCAGTTTTCATGCTGGGGGCGGGTTTAGCTCCGTAGATAATGAATTTGGAGACTTTATGTTGAGTGGTATAGCACTTGCCATCAGAGATGGCACACAGGAGGCCTATGCCTTCACACGGAGTCATACTCCAAGTTCTAAGATTGTTCGACGTGGAGCTAGTCCAACTCTGGATCCCCACCATGGAAAGGATAATCGATAAGCCAGGTTGCCTCAATCCTTTACGTTAGAAGAGATGGTACCGACGTCATCCATGGTACCTCCACCACGACTAGTGGCATCTCCCATTCAAGCCTTACCACGAGCTGGAGGACTCACAGGAGGTTCTAGAGCAGTTATGGAGGCAACTACTTCCGTGTGGAAAGCCTCGTTATTTTCTGCTTAGATGTTGTCACAGGATGGCTTCAGTGTGGTAGAAGTTTTCAAGAATATAGCCTCAATGTGTGAGTTGGACAACTCCACGGGCGTTAATGTGTTGAAGACAGAGATAATCCAGGCAGAGGAGAGCCAGAGTGACAACGTAAAGGGGCTGCTTTCAGCAGCCATGCGTGTGAAGACAATGGCCGCTAGACCTGCGATTGAGAGATCATCCATTACCCCTGGTGTGATAGTGGTTGATAATTCCCAAGGTATTTTCCAACTCGTTGGGCCTAAGGGGAAGATATTTGTACCTCGACCTGTGCTTCTGGATTCGGGAGCTCAACCTTTGATGCTGGGAGCGTCAGCTATGGAAGGGTTGGGATTAACTGGGGATACTTTGAAGAAGTGTTCCTGGACCATTAGCACATCCACGGGGGGTACAGAGCAAGCCACAGGGATCACAAGGGCTGAGTTGGTGTTACAACTCAACCAAAGTGATGTGGCAGATGCCAGTTCTATGAAGGTGAAGGCAATCGTTACGGAGGCCAAGTCGTATGATGTCTTGGTGGGCTCGGCGGTGCTATATCCTATGGGATTCACCTTGGATTTCTGGGAGGAGTCAACAAGCTATAGACCAGAATGGCAAGCAAGAGATGGGCGGAAGGCTCAGCTGCCAGCTCGATTTGTTCGAGTTCTTACTGGTAACTTAGCTGATCTGTTTGCCTTCTCTGGATGTATGAACATGAAACCTTCATGGTTTCAGACAGGTTTTGAGGATCCGTCTATGGTTGACCACATTTCAGCGAAGGTGGATGTCTATATGGGCAACACGAGTGGTGGAGAGGAAGAAGGATACAAACCTGGGATTGAGGCGGCGTGGAGTAACACCACCCAGTTGAGGGAGGCCGCGGAGTTAGCAGTGGAAGAGGCATGGCAACAATCTATGCTACCACAGATGCAACAAGAGACTGGAGTTGACCAAGACATGGGGCCTCCGTTAGACACTGCTACTATCCATTGGAAGGCACCAATGGATGGTATCGTATTATTGGAGCTCTTCGGAGGAATTGGCACAGGCTTGGCAGCTGTTTTACAAGCTGGGATCAAGGTTCAGCGCTACATTTACGTGGATGTGGATGAAACAGCAAGGTATGTGGCCAAACGTCACACACGGAGGCTGAGGACTCAATTCCCAGAATTGTTGGCCACTAGTGCCATCAAAACCTCCTTCTCTACACTTGTGGGTGATATTTCCTTGTTGTCAGACGATGACATTCACCGAGTGGGTCATGTGATGTCGTGTAGAGAGGGGAGCGCCTTGAGAATTCGCCGGGAATCTGGCTGCGACTGGAGATTGTTTGCTCGGGAATCCAATCGTATCTTCAAATCTTCAGGTCTTCAGTCTTCAAACTCCTCCCCGTAGGCCTATCTTGTGGTGGCTCTAAAGGGTTAAGGGTGAAGGTGGGTGATAAGAAACCACGGCCTCGGACGGGTAAAACGGGACGGCCAGACCACAAGCTGAAACCGTCCGAAAGATTGGCTCCTAAAATTCAAACCCACGGTGACCAGCAAACGTGCCTCACCGGTGGGAACGACATAAACACGACCGTGTGGGCAATTAACCCCACTTCGCCGCAACAGAGTTTACAAGAACAGAATTGAAATACAACTAGCCTCCAAAGCTGGCTTGGAATCACAAAAAAAGAAATCGGACCACAAGCCACAACACACTTGTCTCTATCTTCTCTTCTCTTCAAGCCTCAAGTCTTCAATTCCTCCATCCTTCAACTCCAAAGTCTTCAAGTGTTCAAAAACACTAAGAAACTCAAAAGAAGTGTTAAGAAACTCAAAAGAAGTGTTCAAAAACACAATGGAAAAGTTTCACCAAGGCTGTAACCTTCAAACAAGTGACACAGATGACTCAAAACTTCAAATACTAAGTATAGTAGCTCTCTGGAAAGCAAATTTAGACAACTAACACTCCTCCAAATTTCAAGTCAATCTAAACTACTGTCCGAAAGTTATGGACAATCAAAGTTCTGCCTACCCCTATTCATTCAGATCTCTATAACTTCTTGCTCACAGCCCCAAATTTCAATTGTGATATCTTTCTAGAAAGCTAAGATAGAGACGCATACACCCTCCAAATCTCAAATCAAATTGAGAACTACAGAAAAAGTTGTGGCTCCTCGAAACCTCTGCCTCTCAATGGATGGCCTCGGGTTTTCACAGAATTAAAACCTCAATAACTTTTTCTCTACAATTCTGAATTCAAAATTTAAAACGAGCATAGAAAGCTCTCGAAACAAGAAACAAGATAACAAATTTTCAATTCCATATCGTTCAAGCTCAACGAGTTACACACAGTCCAAGTTCTGCTCCAAACCCTTCCTCTCTCACCCGCACACACACACACACACTAAGGAATATCTTTCCCAACTTTTCCACCTCAAGTGGACGTGGGCACTCCAGCCCATGTCACCCTATCCAAAGTACCCCACAAGGTACTTTGCTACTTTCTTATCCTTTCCACTTTCAACCACATAAATCCCCTAGTCTTTTATTTATTGGAAGACTAAAAATTTAGACCTTCCAACCAACAAGATAAGTAAAATAAAAAAAATAACTAAAAAAATAAATAAATAAAAACTTATCGTAAGATAGCTGATGGAACGGACGTATAAAGGTGTTGATTCGCACAACCTGATCGCCAAGTCGTGGACTTGGTTGGCTGGAAATGTCGTGGTCAGTGGCCGCCGCCAGTCCGGGTTCGAACCCGATCGAGCCCGTCGAGTGGTTGAGCGGCCCACGGCTTGGCTCGCTAGTGAGGCAGGAAAAATACCAGTCAACTCGCTACCTACCCCCCTGAGCAGTGACAAAAGCGGTGCAGCACCTACATGCTAACACTTGCCCAAATCCTCGAACCGTGGTTCTCACCACGACCAAACCTTTTTATCCCAACTCCTTACTTATTAAAATCCACACATATAAAGACTAATACTTGTATGTACATGATGGAAGAATTTCCATCAGGACACTCCGTTAGACACTGCTACTATCCATTGGAAGGCACCAATGGATGGTATCGTATTATTGGAGCTCTTCGGAGGAATTGGCACAGGCTTGGCAGCTGTTTTACAAGCTGGGATCAAGGTTCAGCGCTACATTTACGTGGATGTGGATGAAACATCAAGGTATGTGGCCAAACGTCACACACGGAGGCTGAGGACTCAATTCCCAGAATTGTTGGCCACTAGTGCCATCAAAACCTCCTTCTCTACACTTGTGGGTGATATTTCCTTGTTGTCAGACGATGACATTCACCGAGTGGGTCATGTGGACCTTGTCATTGCAGGATGGCCTTGCCAAGGCATGTCTATGGCAGGCAATCAGAATGGGTTAAAGGATTCCCATTCTTCCAGGTTCTTTGACATGATTCGAGTGCTTCGATTGCTTCAGACTTCTCAGAGGCAACCGCCTGGTTATATTGTGGAGAATGTGCCCATGGTGAGCAGTTCGAGATCCAGGACACTCGAGAGTATGCATAGGATCCATCAGACGCTAGGACTGCCAGTGTTAATTGATGCGGCTGCAGTAGGGTCCAGGGCACATAGACCACGCTTGTGGTGGACAAACCTAGCACCAGCAGAGTTGCTACAGTCCGCGGTGGGTCGTATTAAACGCCCAGATGTGTATGTGAGTGACATTTTGGATCCTCACAGGACACCACGGCGCGTGTATCACGATGACCAGGCCCCATTAGCGGTGGTTAACCGCAAGGGGGAACCACGTAGGGCCTTGCCCACGTTGGTTAGTTTTGCAAGGTCTTATGCTTTCAAGGATAATGGACCAGGACTTGTTTGGGATTCAGTGTCTCAGGAGATGGTAGAGCCCAATGCAGATGAGAGAGAGAGAGCCATGGGGTTTCCCAATGGCACCACCGATGTGCCTGGGATTTCAGAACCACAGAGACGATTTTTACTTGGTCAGGCCATGGATTTGAATTGCTTGACTTGGATTGTTTCATTAGTGGTTGCAGAACAGAAGCGGTTAGCTTCTAGTTTAACTAGTTACATGGGATATTATGAGTTGCGGGCGGCAGGAGAACCACTTGCCTCTGTCAGGGTGACAAGCAAGGTGGTTGGGGGCGAGAGGACCTTTGCACCTCATCCATGGAACATGTGGGATACCGCAAATAATTTTGAGACTACCACAGCAACAGATCTTCACTATGGAGGGGAGAACTGGAGTGAAGGGAACAGATTGGCTCACTAGAGGATGGATTTGGAGGATATTGTGGAGAAGATCTTCTTGGAAGAACAAACAGCTCTTCACATGGAAGAACACACAGCTCTTCACATGGAAGAAATTGACAAATTGGGTCAATTGGAAGGACTTGGGAGTGTTATTGAGGAGGAAGGAGGGGAGTCTCCTTCACAGGGGATTCAATAGCAACCAAGGGTGGAAAACCCTGCTCTAAAGGAACCGAAGGAGGTGGTGACTAAGGACACTTGGAAACCAAGAGTAGGCCTGGCGGATGGAGCAGTGGAGGTGGAGGAACATGAGTTCCTGAAGGAGTATTTAGATTGTTTTGCTTTCAGTTTACATGATTTGGGAGTGTTGAAGGGGCAAGAAGTGCGTATTGACTTAACCGACGAAGCACCAATTTATCGAAAGCCATACAAGTACAGCGACATGGAGCGGAAGATGATTCGTGCTCGCACTGAAGAATTAATGGCTGCAGGGTTGGTGGAGTTGGCTCCTCTAGATTGTGAGTATGCATCAGCAACGGTTATGCCATCCAAGAAGGACATTTATGGTAATTGGACTGAGAAAAGGATGTGTGGTGACTATAGGAGAATTAATAAATTCACTAAGTCAGACCGTTATGCAATGCCAACTCCTGAGGAGAATTTTGAGGCCATTGGCCATGCCAAGGTGTTTAGTACGTTGGATTTACGCTCTGGATACCACCAGATTGGATTGAGAGAGGAAGACAAGGAGAAAACCACGTTCTGGGGCATTGACAGGGATGGGAAGGACCGGTTGTTTCAATGGAAGTTTCTACCGTTTGGATTGAAGAATGCTCCAGCTGAATTTCAAAGAGTCATGGACAGAGTATTCTCGGGGTTGGATTTCGTGAGATGCTATATTGATGACATCATTGTCTTTAGCAGGAATCGAAAACAACATAGACTACACTTGATGGAGGTTTTTGCTAGATTGAGGCTTCATGGATTAAAGTTGCACCCTGGTAAGTGCAAATTCTACTTTGATCGCATTGAGTATTTAGGCCACATGATATATCCAAGTGGATTAGGTGTGGTAGCTAGCAAAGTGGAAGTAGTGATGTCTATTCCTAGACCACGAGATGTTAGTAGGTTGAGAGCATTTCTGGGGTTGTGTAACTATTATAGAAAGTTTGTCAAAACTTGTAGTGCTATTGCCAAGCCATTAACCATGTTGACAAGGAATGATCAACCTTGGATCTGGGGAGATGAGCAAGAGGCGGCCTTTCAACAATTGAAAGATCGTTTGGCATCAGCACCAATACTTCGGAGGCCTATAGCAGGAAGGACATACCAGCTACACACAGATTGGAGCTCGTTGGGGATTGATGCAGTATTGACGCAAGTGGATGATGATGGCAAGGAATTTGTGATTGCGTATGCCAGCCGGTCCAACAACAATGCTGAGGCTCAATATAGCTCGTATGAGGGAGAATGCTTGGCTGCAATATGGGCAATTGCTCATTTTCGGTGTTATCTTTACGGTAACGAATTTTTGTTAGTTATAGATCATCAGCCGTTGAAATGGTTGATGGAGTCTGATAAATTGACAGGAAAATTGGCACGGTGGGCCTTGATGTTGATGGAGTATGACTTCAAGGTGGTTCATAGGGCAGGTTTGGTTAATATGGATGTTGATGGCCTTAGCCGCAATCCAATTCCAAACCAAGCGGATGATACACGTGCTAGGTGGCATACTGAGGGTGAAACCGACCCGTTGCCAGGTTGGCATTGTTCGGGTTTTCTGGGCATATTGGCATTGAATGGAGACACCACCGGGGAAGCTACTGTGGCCACAGAAGATGAGGATGGAGGTGAGGAGTCTGGGGGCGCCAGAGATATTCACGAGGACACGAATGTGATGCAGTTTTTGTAAGATAGAGAAACGGTGGCTTCATGGTCTCATAAGGAGAGAGATAGGGTTCTCCAACGAGCTAAAAGATTTGTGTGGGAGAGGACTCACCTTGTGAGAGTGTGGCCAGATGATACTAAGAAAGTAGTACCAACTCCAATAGAAAGAGTGAAACTGATTGAAGACACACATGAGGACCTTGGACACTTTGGAGTGCGAAGGACTTATAGTCTACTTCAGATTCACTACTGGTGGCGTGGAATGCAATCCCAAGTGCAAGCTCTAGTAGCTCGGTGTATGGTGTGTGACCGGGTACGAGCGTCTTTTAACGCTCCAATGCCTCAGTTACAACCTTTGCCAATTACGGGCTTAGGATATAGATGGAGCTTGGATTTTGCAGGTCCATTGCCAGTGACACCTCGACACAACAAGTATGTGTTGGTAATCATCGAGCATTTCTCGAAATGGATAGAGTTAGTGGCATTACCTGATAAGTTTAGTGAGGGAGCTGCATATTCATTTCTTGACCGTGTTCTGAGTTGCTTTGGAGCTCCAACAGAGGTACTCACAGACCAAGGTAGAGAGTTCTTGGGTGAGTTTCAGACTTTGTGTGAGCAAGCGATAATTGATCATCGCACTACTTCGAGGGATCACCCCGAAGCAGATGGATTGGCGGAGCGCATGGTGCAAACCGTCAAGAGGGGGCTCCGGAAGTACAGCTTGAAGAAAGGACATCACCAGGATTGGGATTTACAGCTACCATGGATAGCAATGGGCTATCGGTTCAGCAAACAGGCATCCTTGGAGTCTTTTTCACCTTACTATCTAATGTTTGGAAGGCACCCGGTTTTACCGAAGGCCATTCAAGCAGATGCTGACACCGTGTTGGCTAACATGGACAATCCAGACACGTGGGCTCAAGTGTGTGAGCAACGTGCAGAGTTGTTCAAAAGGGTGATGCCCATGGCATTGGAGAACCTCTCCATTGCTCAACATCGGGATACGTTGCGCTATGCTACAATACGGGGAGGTGATTATCGACCGCAGGTGCGGCGTTTCATACCTGGAGACTATGTGTATTTGCAGCAAGCAGCGCCCACCACCTTGGATGTGACAGCAGGAAGGGTAATCTTGAGAGTTCGTGAGGTGAAGGACTCAGGAGTGTTAGTGTTGGAGGGTCGTGATGGCAAGAAGTGGAAGGATCACACACGTAATTATGCACCTTGTCACTTGCCACACATTGATGGGACAATACACCCTGGTCTCTCTCACATCTCTGCTGGATTACGTTGTCGGTTGTGTGGTAGTGCCAAAAGGGCAGCCACTATGGTTATTTGTGACTTATGTTCTACGGGGTGGCATTTAGAATGCTTAACTCCACCTCTGTTGGAAGTACCAGTGGATCAATGGTCTTGTCCTGAGTGTTTAGCACGTTGAGGGTCTGAGTGGACAAAGTCTAGCATTAAAAATATGTTAGAGGCGATTAACGATAGGGCTCTATTTGCACCCGGCCTACCCTGTGTTGTTAAGTCTTTTAGCGCCTTTTCATGTGGATTACAGTGATTCTATGGTTTTGAGAGGTTTTCATTCGCGGTTATCATTCAGTTTACATGTAAACTGTGTGGTTCGCCGGTGTGAAAGGGGCTTCAGCACGGGCGAAGGGGGCGAGTAAAGGGGTACTTGGAGACCGCTTACTACTTCTTGGTGTACGAGGTCATGGATCATTTATTTCTTTTCCCCAAGTCTGGATTGCTGAAAGTGTGTAAGTGTGCATTGTATTATTGTTTTATAGAGGTAACGGTGGTGGTTATGTCACCGTTACTCTCGAGTTGTCTCTGACTGTGCGTTCTCACTTGATTGGCACGATGTTATCTTGGCACGATGTGGTTGTGCACGACACATGTCAATTATAACGGATTTTTTTGGACATCAACGTTGACGTGTCGGATGCTGCACAAAACGTAATTGCACGTTAGTTGCCCTGTCACAAAAAACACGAGTTTCTTGTAGTGAAGGCTAGAACAACAGCTAAGTGATCTCGGGTACGAAGTACTCCCTAGCAAGCGCAATAGCGGTGTTGGCCTCTGCACCAAATTGACATCCCGCGTACAGACTTTGTTTAAAAATTGTCGTGGCCACTACCCAAAACACAATAGAGAACTTTTCTCTGAACATTGCCCCACCCCACCATTGAAATCTGCGCCTGCCTCAGGATATAGCATGCCCAAGTCCATCGGCGAAGATTCTTGTGTAGGGTCCACTCAAGCTCCCCCCCCCGGTGATTTTACCATCAACCATGGTTGAACCGACCCCCACCTTTGACGACTTCACCGAACAAGGGAGTCTAGGTGCCACGTTCCCCAGATTGGTGAGGCAATCCGTGCTTAAAGAGGGCTTTCATGAAGTGGAGCGGCCGGAGCTAGACAAAGTGTGGGTGAAGTTTTTCTACGAAGCAAACGTGCCGTTTGCTATAGCACGGAATGCTGCATTCAAGGAAGCCGTGATGAAGACTGCCTCTTTCAAAAAAACCATATGTCCCACCCTCTTACCATGACATTTGAACAAGGTTGTTGGGACAAGCGAAGGCTGATTTGGAAGCACAACTCAATAAAAGATTGTTCGAGAGTGTTCGGAAGTTTGGAGGAACTCTAGCGATAGATGGGTGGACATCTGTGACTAGTCGCCCTTTGTGCAATGCAATGCTCGTGTCTCCCGCTAAAGAGCTCTTCTTGGGAGCTGTAGATACTACGGGCAAAGAAAAGAACACTACGTACCTGGCATCCATCATGTTCAAGTTCATTGAACAAGTTGGCCCCCACAACATTGTTCAGGTGTGTACTGACAATGCTCCAGTCATGCTCAATGCCTCAGCATTGGTCGTCAAGAAATATCCACACATATACATTCAAGGATGTGCCGCGCATGCCATGGACTTATTGTTGGAGGACTGGGAGAAGGCTACATGGATAAAAGAAACTCTCGAGAAGGCCAAGTTCTTGGTTAAGTTTGTCAAGAATCAGCAAATGCCCCTTGCCGTGTTTCGTAAACACGAGGCGAAGTTCAATCTATTGCTCCCCGGGCAAACAAGATTTGCATATAATTTCATAATGATAGATCGCCTGCTGAAGATCAAGGAATCATTGGAGCAAACCATCGTTGATCCTGAATGGCGGGCATACGCCTCCAAGAAGTCACTCTCGGCTAGAGATAAAGTAGTAATCTCTCGAGCCATCAAAAGAGTGGTTCTAAATGAGCGTTTCTGGAGGCGGTGCACGAACTTCCAGGAGATGGTAGCCCCTATAGTGTATGCGCTTCGGGAATTCAATGCCAAGGAACCTTGCATGCCCAAGGTTTTGCACATCCTTCCCGACCTCCAGAAGCATGTCCTAGCATTGCGTAATGAACCATTCTGTCTCGATAGTGATTTAGCGTTCATTGCTGAGGACAAGTTCTACGCACGGAAACGGATGATCACCACGGATTTACATTCCACCGATGCACTTCTCAATCCTTATTTACTCCATAACAAAGAGTTGGCCGATGATCCGGATGTCATCACGGCATGCAAACGAGTACTACAAAAGCTATGTGATCGTAAGATTTACCCGGACGTGGTGAACGAGTTCCTCGCATTTCGAAACAAGGATGTACCATTCCATGACATGTTGGATCCTAAAGACCAAAAATGTTCTCCATATGCTTGGTGGGATTTTGAAGGTGCTTGTGGAAAGCTCCTTGGACCAATTGCAAAGAGAATACTAGCGCATACAGTGTCATCTTCTTCTTGCGAACGCAATTGGAGTAGCTACTCTTTCGTCCATGACAAGAAACGGAATCGGTTATTACCGGGAAGGGCTGATGACTTGGTCTTTGTGTATACGAACTCGAAGTTGCTTGCGAATGCAAAGTTGATGGATGAGAAGAGGTGGTACGCGGAGAACTTGGATTTAGAGGATCCACAACCACGTGAGTCGGATGACCCGGACTACTCTGACGATTCAAGCACCAGTGCCCTTGCCAATTACAATGCAGAGCATCTAGACGATGACATCGACAGCAACCCTTCTCAACGTATGGATCATATTCACGACGCCCCAATCACCGAGTATGATTTTGTCGATGACGACGTTCTTGCAGAGAAAGAAGATGACTTGTTGCCCATAGCGCGGTACTTGAATGGAGACGGTATGGTCAATAGCAATAATATCCTTCGTCGTGGACCGACTCCGCTTCTGGAAGACACGAAGGACAAGGGAGGAAAAGATTTATCATCCTCACGTGCAACGACACTACACGGGCAAAAAATGCAAGGGCCCTCACTGAAGAGTGTTGAAGAAGGCGTCCACGATCTCGCACTTGCAGAGAACCCCGAGCAAACAACAAAAGAGCCATTCCTAGACGACACGGTTGTTCTCGGGGAGAAAACTATGGAGGGCGGTACTTACGGCGGTACACGGAGTCTCATTCACGTTACGGAGAAGAAGGCATCCTCCTCTAAGGATCAACCATCCTTGCAAGGTCGCGCGTGGCGGTCTCTATTTGCAACCCCTCTTGCAACGGTCACTACAACCAATTTGAAATCCTTCCACGGTATGGTGTCCCTTTTAAAACATGTGCGACCCCGAACGCCGCAACGCCAATCCAATGGCCTACCTCGTGATGGCAATGTACCTCTGTCTAAGCTCTTCATACATCACCCCGAGGTTCATGGAGGTTTAGGGTTACAACCTAGGCGGCCTACAAATGGCACGAAGAAACAAAAAGCTCCCATGCATCCATTTCTTCGCACGCGACCTAATAATCCCATTGATGTCATTGGAACTTGTAAGAGATTCAAAACCATTTAAACATTGTTGATTAAACGGAGAATCAAACAAGAACCCGCCACGGATAATGAAGACGATCCTTCGGGATCTAGTGGAGCTGAAATCAAAGATGACAGCGATTACGAACTTCCTACCGACGTGAATCAGTAGGAAAATTGGCCCATTTACGTAGTATGCGTTCACCGCACTTATTTTGTTTGTAAATAGTGTAGTTCGAGTTTAGGGTACTTTATAGTCGTTTCGCGTAAGCATTAAAAGCTTCTATTGTCTCAATTGATTCTTGGATTTATTCCGAATATCAATAAAGTTTTTTCATACATGCACAAGTTTTACATCCATCTCTTTTGCTATTCTATTGTCTTGTGTTTTGTGTATGGATTTAGTCATCCCATACGAAATGACTTAAATATGACATTCTTGTTGTATGCAGAATGTAATTCGAATTTGCAAACTTCTATTCATTTCACTGCTTCGCATCCACTTGATGCACCACAATATTTCTAATACCCACGTACAATTAAAGAATTAACAAGTTGACAAAATATATTACAAATTGTAGACCTTTATTTCAAAAAGTATGCCCCACCACGGCTTGCTTCCAACTTCTTGCCACACCATTCCTTAAACAACAACTACGCTAAGTTTTACATTCATCTACCACATTCTATTGCCATAAAGAAGAAGGCTCGTCGATATGATCCGTTCGAGTGCTACTACGAGTCTGCGGTCTCTGGCTTGGCCTAGCAATCCTCCCCCCTTCTTCATACTCTCGATCCACGGCTGCAATTTCCCTATGCATCTCCGACCACCAACTATCGTCGATGTCATTGCCATCATCCCTCTTCCGCTTCCCACCAGGACCCACCTTCTTCGCCGCAAAGATTTCCATGGCTTTCTTTATTCGTTCCACCACATTGTTCACAAAAGCGTCATTATGTGGGAATGACACCAATAATTCCCGTTCGGATTTCTGTAGCACGTTCCGCCAATAGCCAATGATGTCCCCAATCCTCCGATCAAATGCTTGCACCGCATCCCAATAAGAACAGTCTACATCTTTAAAAGAATCCTCTCCTGTTGAACTCCGTAACGTTGTGGCCTCTTCCAACTTTGCAAGGACCAGGGCTCTTCTCACCAAAGTACGATTGTACTTCTTGTACTCATCTCTCAACTCAATGCCATCGTTTACCTCATGCCATACACCATCTTCTTCCTTCTCAGCTCTCCTTGGAGGAAATCGGAAGAAACGCTTGTGCTCAGTGCTCCAATGCCCCCCAAAGTTGCGGCAAAACAACTCTTGTTGCTCGCCATCTACAATCTCTCGCGTCCGTATCTCCACCTCATAGTCTTGTGTCATCCAAAATAATTGATCAATTTCCATCCCATACTCCTCGTATAGTTAGTGAGAAGAAAACTCACTTTTTCACATAAGTGGTTTTCCCCACTCACGATAGTTCAAGGATTTCTTCGGAAGTTGATCCAAAGAGAGATTCCATCGGTTGAACTCGTGCCCCGGTGGCATAACATCTCTTATCCCCATCACTTCGTAGAATCTTGTATTAATTGGAGAGCGACTCATAGGACACGCCAATTCTATCATAGAACCTACAGAAATGCTAGTAATATGAAAGTTATGGCCACATTGGCCCAACGAATATGCTCCCTCCGGACCGAAATGATCTTGGCACAAGCTGCATTTGTCATTGAGGAATGCCGGGACATGGTCGCAAGTATGGATTACTCTTCAGTCTGATTCTACAAAATGTGATGAGAAGATATTGTAGGGCACCCATCTTTCCTCCACTTCTAAAGCCCAGTCAATACCATGGCTCTTTTTATTCCGATGATAGTTTGTGCGATCCATCATCTCCGGTATATTATCCCAAATAGTAACCTTCGTGGACTCATGTCCGCGTTGTCCAACAAATTTTTTCAATCTCTCCAATGAGGTATCCACGAGTTCACATGATTCTTATGATTCGGCGGCAAATTTCTTGAGATCATATTGTGCTTTCGAGACCATGGTCTCCCTATCCTGAAGGCGATGAACCCAACCCAACCAAGGCATTGTGTTCTCATTCCATGGTGTGTCGTCCACCGATCTCAATGTCCTCCGCAATGTCTCTAGTTCCGCTCGTGCCTCGTCCCTCTCCTTATTTGCCATTTCCAACTTCTGTGACATCGATTCCATCTCGCCTTCACCTTCCACTATCGCCTTCCCTTTTTCAGGTGCTGCTGGCCGTATTTTGCTACTTCCAGCTGGTACTGCCAATTGAACAGAAGATGGCTCAGCCGGTCTATTAGATTTGACTAGTGTAGCATCCTCTGCATCGTTCCCTCCAAACTTGGAAAGAGAAAGGTCGTCAGAAGTTCCGGTGCTGTCGTCGATGACTACCACATCCACCTCACGAACCCGCGCATTCATCTTCTCCAACATCCTTGTAACAAGTCTCCTACTGGCCTCCAACTGCCGCTTGTTATCTTCCAATTCCCAGTTAAGGTGTCTAGTGAGGGTTTCATTTTTATAGGCCTCCTCCTCCATATCCATCACTTTTTGAGTTAGCGCGATCCTGTCTTTTAACATTGGCGTTATAGAGGAAGCCAACGTGTCGAAGCCATCAGCGGCTCGTAGCACACTCGGAGTGATAGTTGAAAACATATGAGCCATATCTAGAAGATGAGGAGCCATTGCTGCAAGAATTTTGGCCCCGTCCACCAAATTACGTGCCACTCTCACTATTTCATGTATTTGGTCCCATTCGTTCGAATCACTTTGCAGATCGACTGGATGACCAAATTCTGTTACTTGAGCGCACGCTTCAGTCCACTTAACACTCAAGTTGAGCAAGCATTTCAACTTATCCTTGTTTGGCATTGTTCGAAGCATTTCTTCAATATTGGAAATCAAAGTACCCTTGTCAATGATCGGGTCCATGGAATTTGGTTCTAATGTTTCCCGCCTTGAAGTGCTTGGCCCGGCATCCATTGTCTTTGGTGCCATGCCTTCTAAAGTTTGAACGTTTGGAACAACGATTTCTTCTCCATCCATATTCTCCTCCCCCTTGTTCCGCATTACCATTGTCTTCACCTCCTACAATCACAATATGCAGAATATTTGATTGTACGGGGTCTTCTACCATCGTCGTCTCCAAAGTCTCTTTGGAAGTTGTGGTTGACAATATATTGTCAACCACAATATCCAAATGTTTGTCAGATTCCATCGCAACGGCAACCTCCTCCACCGATGGTTGTATATTCGGCATGGTATCCACCACGGTCATCTGACGAGGCTTTTTCTTCAACTCCTCCGAAATAGCCTTGGTCAAGGTCGATTCAGGATTGAATAAATCAGGAATATGCTTCTGATTTTGCCCAATCCTAAGCGGATATTGTTTTGTAGTTGAAAACGTACTCCAATCCACCTTTCGTTTCAACACAACCTCAGTGTATACCATTGATAGTAGGCTGTAATTGAAAAACCCTTTGCTTTTTTGGCGATTTCTAAACAAAGCCCGCCAAACCTCCTCTGCACGATCAATGAAGTGATCATCTTTGCACATCCAGGGCTTGCAAGCAAAGTAAGTCGTATGACTTATGCGGCAATCTCTTGGCCAAAGTTTATCGATGTTGTACATCTTCACGTATTTCTTGCATGTCTTGGATATCTAGTAATCCTCCATTTCAGCTTCGCAACCTTCCTCCGCCTGAATGTCTTCATTGTCCAAAATCTTCCACCGTAGATAATGAGTAGCACCTTTCTGTTTGAACCGTTTCTTCGACTCTCTCGTTCCAATTTCACTCACATCTTCCACCACGATCCGCTTCTCCGTCGCCATGATAACGCTTGCTTTTAAAAAAACAAACGCGGACACTTCGGTATTAATTCGTGAATGAATGATTTGGAAAATTAAGAAACGGTTTATCCGGTCACAATAAAAGGACCCCCGTCTCCTCACCTAGTAAGAGCAACAAGTACAGAAAATTGTAACTGCAGCACATCCGACTCGGCATGAGAGGAGAGGAAGTGAGGAAAAAAGAAGTGGTCGTCCGCATGTATATGCGGACGGCCGCCTAACCTAACCGGGCGGCCGTCCGAACCAGCGGACGGCCAATCGATTGGGCCCACCGGGCCGGCGGTCGATCAATGGGCCGGCTGTCCGAACTGGCCGTCGGCCGAGCCTCGCCGACCGCTCCAGTAGGCCATCCGCCCGCCGGCCATCCGCCACACGGTCGTCCGCCATACGGCCGACCTCCGGGCTCGCGTCCACCAGTCTCTTGAGCCTATTTTTTTTTGAGATCTTTTTTTTTTTTTTTTTCCTTTTTATTACCATTTTTTCTCCTTTATTTTTTCCTTCGTTAAAAGTAATGGAAGGTGTTAATGTCGAAGTACCATGACAGTTTTCCACCAAAAACACTTCAAAAGTATTGGATTATAGTGAAATGAACAAAGAAGGAAAAAAAAACTTCAATTTTTAGTTCTGACCATGGGATTTCAATTAAGACGTAGTAAGTAATGTACTCACAGAATTTCATAATTAACTTAGTCTCCTACATAGAAAAAACTATGAGAAAAAATTTAGGGGCAACAATGATGAAGTCCTCCTACGCACCATCTAGACATTGCCTCTTGGGCAAAGGGAAAAAGAAGTTTTGATTCAACTTTGAACGTTATGATTTTACAAATGAAAAACATCCACCAATTGAAATTTGAATCAGTTCTTTTAAACCGGGTTGCATATTGAATTCCATACTATGCCCCATCCGCACTAATTGGGACCCCAACAACAATAAATAGGGTTCTGAACAACAATTAAAGGGGCCCCAACAACAGTGGTTGGGGCCTCTGGCAACAGTGGCTGGGGCCCCCAGCAATAGTCGTTGGGGCCCCCAGCAACAGTCGTTGGGGCCCCCAACAATAGCTGATGGGGTCTCAACAACAGCTGCTAGGGTTTGCCCGACTAATTTCAGCCCCCAAATGTAGCACTTTTTGGAGTGGATGGAGGCCCAAATCATGTCCAAAGTACATAAGAATTGGCTCACTTATTATTTGGCTATGTTTGAAGAGGATCTTCCGGTTACTTTTTGAATATTTTTCTCCCATTGAGCTCTACATGGAATTTAATTTTGAGGGCTTTTTTACTGTATTTCAGTGTTTCGACCCCCCAAGTACATTTAGGGATTAATGTTAAATTGTATTTAGATTGAAAATATGTTTGAAAAAATAAAACTAGATTCAAAATCGGAGATGGAAAAGAGCACCCTTAGGTTTAGGGTTAAGGATTTAGTATATATGAAGGGGCTAGTTTTTAAGTTATATGTAAGAAATATGCTACATTACACCAATTATTTGCCATGTGAATGCCACGTGGAAATTGTTGAAATTTTTGGATTGAAACTTTGATAAGTTTGTAATAAACTTGCTTTAAAAATGGGTCCATTTCAAACATGGGTGACTATGAAAATCTACAAAACTACAATTCAAACTTATCTTGCCATTGCGGACCTTTATCGTTCTAGGATTCGAACCGAAGACTGCAAAGAATTTCAATAGTGGACCAATTGAATTTGTAGTTTTTGTGAAGGCGTTTAGGATCGTTCAGTTTTTATGAATACATGATGCTATATTACCTTGACTATTTCTCCAACAAAAAAATTAAATTTCCAACCCTAAAACTATAATTCGTACCGTGCTTTGGATGGAAGATTTTCGGGTTGTAGCAATTTTTATGTATATCAACCAAAGAATCTCTCAACCATGGCGGGGTTTGAACTATAGATTTTGATCAACATTTTTTACTCATGATACATAAATACATACAAATAGTGCCAACCATGGTGGTTCAGTGAAGACGATTAAAATGTCGTAGGACAGTGTGGGCACCCTTGAATATTTAGTTGATTTGGGTTGTAGGATCCAACAAATGATTTGTCATGCCAATTCCGGCAGTGCACAATTTGCATCCTATAGGTTTTTGTATAAATTCATGGCATTTAATAAATTGTTTAAGTAATACATTTCTGGAATTTGGTGTATATGGAATTAACATCAAGCTTCACAGAACAATATAAAATTATGAACTTTTGGATTGGATCAGGGTTTAGTGAAAGAAAAGTCAAAGTCTAGAATACCAGTCAACGATGGAAGATAATGAACATTTTTTTTTTACTTTACACACTATAATCTATCAATCCATGCAATGGATTGCAACCATAAGAGCATGGTGTGTTCATATAGAAGTCTACTTTAGGATCTTACGATCTAAATTCTAAAGATCACTTGAAAAATGTGATTGCTATGCCTCTTTTTCGATGTGAGGGTTTTGGACTAATTTTTTAGCTAAATTGGCCATGTTCCTTTAGAGTTTCAAACAAGGGTAAAATATTAAGACCTTGCATATTACTTAAATATGATACGAAGTGTTGTCAAAGTCTTAGTGTCTCATGAATATGGATCAACGTAGGGAAGAGAATAAGTTGTTGTTTGGATTGTAAACCCCATGATTTAACTATCCATGCGATTGATAGGAACCAAATATATGAACACGCCATATTGTATTAGTTGCAAACTATCGCAAGAATCGATAGATTATAGTGTCTGTGTAATGTTTGAAGTACAGAAGTTCCAAATCTTTTACCATTGTCTTAAAAGTTAGGCATCATGTTCATATCCAATACACCAATTTCTAGAGGTAAAAGAGGGGTGTAGCATCTTCAAGAAAATTCAACAACAAGTGGAGGTTCAAGAATGGCCAATTCACGTTACAATCACTTGTGAACTAAATATCTTTTAGAATGCTTATCCATATTCCAATTGGTCAATTAAAGGGTGTACATCACATCTTTCAGGAGAACAAAAGAAGAAGTGAAAAAAAAAAACAAAATTGTAAGTTTTATTGAGGAAAAGAAGAAGTTTTGTTGCACATTGCACAAAAAATGGTGAAATTATTTTACTTCAAATAAAATGCGAATTTACAATGAAGACCATCATTTTTTTGGGAAACATTTAAAGAAAAAAATATTTTGGATGAGTATGAAAAACCTCAATGAGTGAATGTGAATGGACAATTCTATAAAAGGATTTTAGATGCCCGTGCTCCCCTTTTTTGACTATGGGTGGTACTAAATTTGAAACCACAAATCTACAAAAAAAATTAATTAATACATTCAAATAGCTCTTCCCAACGACAAAGTAACATAAAAAATTCGAAAGTTGTTTCTTCATATTCGCAATCTAGAAACCTGCCCAAAATTAAAAACTCGACGCAAAGGAAATTTACTCATGTAGAAGCCAAAAATCCTCCCATACAAAGTTATGCCTATGTCGTGGGCAATGTACCCTTGGCCCTTGGAACATTGTGCCCGTGGGCCATTCCAATTTCCTCCTGGTGAGTCAAACATAAAAAAAGGAAACGAGCATCTGTTACATGTTATGTAAGATATTTTAAGTGGAACCATTATGAAGAAACTATATAAATCTGTGCTTAAACGCGCACAATGGAATATCCTCATGAATGCGCACAAAATCTTCCTGACATTCTTCCGACCATAAATCCACGTAACTGGATCTCCAGATCTGGATTGCACGTGCAAAGTCAATCGTCCCAGAAAAGGAAGTGGAGGACCAGGGAAGGGAGTTGAGAGGGGAGGGAGCATAAGGAAGTGGAGGACCGAAGAGGGGAGGCCGACCGATCGGGGTCGGCCGCGGACGGCCACGGCTGTCCGATCGGTCGGCCGCGACCGTCCGTGGCGGCATCGTGGCCGTCCGATCGGGCGATACGCCCGAGGCCGTCCACCATCGGACGGCTCGGACGTTTCGCCGACCGTCCGCCGAGGCCGTCCGCCACTTGCGGTCAACATAAAAGGCGGACGGCCGACCTTTCTCCCACACTCTAGTGGGCGAGCTGGACGCTTTGGCATATTCTGCCGAATGGCTTGCGCCCCCTCGAGTGGCTCATTATTTCATAATTCATTTAACCCGTAAACAACCAGAGTCTCCTTTGGGGGGATTCCTTGATTTTTGGGCAGGTTCCTAATATTCGAAAACAAATCAATTTTTTCTTAAATGTTTATTCTAGATTGCCTTTGATAAGAGCTTTGTGGACATATTTTTATTTTATTTTTTGGATTTGTGGTTTGAAAGTTAGTATCACTTATAGTTTTTGAGGGAAATTGTCAAGGAACTTTAGGGGTTAATTCCCATTCATTCATTTAATTGTTTGTTCTAGTTAGGGAAGATGCCAAGGTCCAACCGGCCCGTTGCTCCAAAGGAGAAAGCCCCCGAGATGGATTGGGACGCAACGGACGATCCAGATGTTGTTGCGGAGTACGGATGGCAGGATGAGGAAGAGAGGTTGTGGACTTGCACCTTGTGCAAGAGGTACGTGAAGATGAAGCACCTCATGAAGTTGTGGCCCATGGCACAAGCGAGGATATCGGAGCCGCGGCGCAAAGGTCTAGCGAGCAATTGTCTGAGCGACCATTTCCGCCATCGATATCATGAGGTCACTGCTGCTGTGGGTGCGCGCAACTCGAGGCCGGAGATCATGTTGTATTCGAACATTGCAATGGTTTGGGCGGAAATTATGCGACACAAGGATGTGGACTGGCGCACCGTGGCGGGCCGCAATGTGAGCCTGATGGATCAAACTGCCCATTTTATATCAACCACCTGGAATCAACCGAGTGATTGTTGGCCACGTTGGTCAAACCGAAGATCCGGGACGATTCTGATGCCCACCAACAACGGCGGACACCTCCAGAAGAGTACGGGGGACATAACTACAACGACTACAACCGTGGCAATGATATGGGTTCCGCGCCTGTAACATTTGGTGGGGGGAGTGGCAGCCATTACTACGAAGGCGGCCAATGTGGTACAAGGACCAACACCCCTCAAAGCGAGATTCCAACGCATCTAAGGGGTACGTATGAGTCTGGTCGTAATTCCCCGCGCTGTATCATTTGGTGGGGGGAGTGGCAGCCATTATTATGAAGGCGGCCAATGTGGTACAGGGACCAACACCCCTCAGAGCTATACGCTAACGCATCCAAGGGGTACGTACGAGTCTGGTCGTAATTCCCCTGGAAAAGAGGAAGAACACTACACCCCAAACTGTGCACCTGTCTATTACGATGGATATGACGGTTCTTACCATGGATATGGCCGTTCTTTGGATGGCGGCCAATGTGGTACAGGGACCAACACCCCTCAGAGCTATCGAACGCATCCAAAGGATACGTAGGAGTCTGGTTGTAATTCCCCTGGAAAAGAGGAAGAACACGACACTCCAAACCCTAGACACGTCTATTACGACGTATATGGCCATCCTTACGATGGATATAGCCGGAGATTAGATGGGAGAGACAACACACCTCCATCAACGTTTCCACCTCGTCGGAACGAAGATGCCGAGTTTGAAAGACAAATGCATGAAGCCACAATACAAAGCGAGAACAAGTACATCCGCAGGCTCGAAGATGAATCTCGCTACATGAACAGGCAATACAATAACTTCTATGATGTTTATTCAAGCGGGCCGTACTCAAGTGGCGCTAGACCAAGTCAAAGACGTGATACTGACTCAGATTCCGATTAATCATACATGGTCTTTGTGTAATGTAATCCATGTGGATAATGTCTTCATGCGAGAACAATGTTGACTATTTTGTAAATTTAGAAGGTCATTCTTTAAGATCTTCAAATTGATGTTTATTAAATATTTCTACGCTGCGGCCATGTCAATGTGGATGATGAATGTACAATGCATGCTACGTGTTTCCAAATGAATTTTATTGATAATTTTTTAGTATAAGTGGATGTGTGGAATGAGAAATTTTTATACATTCCAACTTTTCATTCACCTCATAAAAGTTAAAGAGTATTTCATTTCATTACATGTTAAACAATTTTTTTTTACAACCTGTACCTCTAAAGTTCCTTGAGTATTTCTCACCCAGAAGTTAAAGCAAGAAGAGAAACGCCGGTCCGCAAAGGGGCCGGCGTGAATAAAGAATCTGTTCGTTCCATCACTAAGACCATGCTCACCAGACACTGTGTCGGGGAGGGCTTGGTTTCTTTTCAATTTTGCGTTGGTGTAGTAGAATGGACATGGCCTGTTGAATGGCAACGGTGTTAATAATATTGAAAGTGTGTGAAATTGTTTCGATGGAGATTTTAAAGGTATCCGAATAGGATATGTATAGATGGGATAAAGGTGGTGGCACGAGCGTCGACAGTGATTATAATAAGCGGGTCCATTTTCCATCCGAGGGCAATGATGTCATTATATGGGGTTGCTGGGTTGGTATTCATTTATTTTGTTTTCAATTGTTTCTGGGGAGAATCTATCATTACAATATGTGAATTCGATGAATTGAATGGTATACTCTTGGTTAATGTGGTCGGGTGCAGGGTCATTGTATGGTAGGCCCCGAATGCAAAGTATGTCGGCTTTGAGTCTAGCGTTATAAAGACAGCGCTAAGTTGCGCATGTACATGGGACTCAGGAGTAGCCAATGGGGGACCATATTTCCTTGTGGGTTGTAACTTGTTATTAAAGGTGTCGGCATTCATGAGGATAAATCATCGTGATTTGTTATGGGAGTAAATAGTTTTCGAATTTCCCATACTGCTTTGTTATGTCTTGTGACAATTAAGGAGTGTATGTGATGGTTTTGGCATTTTGAGTAGGACATGGAGTGATTTGTCGGGGTCTAAGAAAGTGCATATGGGGCATATTACATATGGGAATTTTTCTATTCCAAATAAGAGTTGTTTTCGGGCGTTTCCCACATATCGACTATTACGGAATTTGGTGACGCCCGTTATTTGTGAGTTCGGGATGATGGGATTTTTCCAAGAATTCGTAGAGAGTTCATTGTCTATTTTGTTGTTGCCAACCCATTATTCTATATTAGGAAAGTTTTCTTTGATTGTGTCAAGGTTGTTATAGAGGTCTTGTTTCTTGAGATATTTGTTCAAGAATAAAACCGAAACCTTAACGGGGGTATCCTCTTTAGGAGGCCAATCTTCTTTTTGGAAGTAGTATGGGGTAGCATATGGATGTTCGTACAAGTCTTTGGCATTTTCATGCCTTTTTTTGCGGACCTCTTTTCCAAGTTTATTTGCTTGTTCGTTTCCATCGATATTTGCTTGAGCAGAACTTTGTGAAGGGTTGTTATATGTGTTCAGTTTTCTAACATGTGGACCAATGACATTAAAATAGTTTGATCGAGATGGCTATTGTAGAGGATAGGGTTTGTTATTTGGATGTTTAGTAGATAAAGTGCATTGATACAGTCAATGAATATGTGTGCGGGTTTGTTGTTGTATTGTGTTGTGATGATTTGTCATGTTTTGTGTATGGCCATAAGTTCTGCTCTAAGGATATTTTAGTGTGTGGAAATTACTCTATAGAGTACACGAAATAGTATACCAAATACATTATACAATATCAATGAATAAAACAAAATCTTCCTACAAGCATTTTTGCTATTCATATTTGAATGCCAATACATTTTAATGTATGCATGTTTGTATTAATGATTGCATATACTTCATTGCTTAAAATTGTTATGGTTCTAGATGTCCAAGTAAATATGTCGTAGCAATCTACCTACGGAGTTAGGCATTGGATTTCCTTAAAATGCTTTATAAACACTCACAAGAATGTGGTTTTTGGAAAACCTTCTACACAATTTATTTTTTCTACAAAATCAAAATCCTACTTAGAGAGCCGATATCCACTATTAATATAATCTAGCCAAATTACAATTTCATCCACTGCGGATGAAAATAGTCAGAGGATGGAAAAGCAGTCCGTGGTTGAAAAAACAGTCTCTGGACGAAAAACAATCTCCAGAAGAAAAATCGTCTACGAATGACTATTGCTAAGTGTTAAGAATCATCACGAACACTATTAAGAAACACTTAATGTTTGTAACCCGCTCCTTCTCTAGTCTTCCAATTTTTTTAAAGTAATTTTGAAATGAGTCTTTTTCCTAATATTAAATAATATAGAAAATTCATTAAAGTGGTTGTTATAATGCGTTGCAAAACAAGCGCAAACCACTACTAAACTTCTATAGATGCAAACTAGCGGTTGGCGCTTGCTTTGCAACGCATTAGTCCAACCATTGTAATGTAGTTTAATATTATAATTAGTTTTTCAAAATTTCATCCACAGTCTAATTTTCATCCGCTGCAAATGTTTTCATCCGCATTTTAATTTATCATCCGTAGTTTTTTTTTCATCCGTAGCCTGTTTTTAATTCGTTGCGCTGTTTTTCATCCGCTGCGAGATTTTTCTTCCGCCGCATAGAATTTCATCCACAGTGGATGAAATTGTTTTTTTGGCAGAATTAACTTAACAACGAGTTAATAACTTCCAAAATATTCATTTTTTTGGAATTCCGACTTCGGATTTGGTCTTTTCAGGTGCATTTTCATCTAGAAGTTAAGCAAAAAAATTAGTACAAAAGTTTTGAAAATTTGACATTTTGGAGTGTATTTAAAAATAACATTTTAGGGACTAAACTTTGGATGTAGATTATGGCTAGAGAATATGTTCATCACATTCGATCTCATGCATGTTTTTTGTGTGTTAGTGTTGGTTGTGTTTTCAAATTTGTTATATATGGCGATATTCATTTACAAGATATGTAAGGTGTCTCATTTGAAATCTCATTTGAAACAATAATATGATGATGGACACGGAAAGAATACAATTGGATGGAAGGGGACGTCGCCAAAGCGTGCATGAACCCTAAACATGCAAAGTTTGAATCAAAATTTTAACTTTTCTATGCACTTGATTCAGGTGTAAATATTTAGAAGAATGTACATGACAATGTCATGGAAAACCTCATGAGAAACGATGTTTTTCACCGTTCCCTTGAAAAAACAAGTCTTCTCTTTATTGAAATTTTTAAAAATAGCATACCAACCCAAGTCAAACATTTTCACACATTGTCACTGATTGTCGGGCGAGGTACCAAAAGATCTTATTAATTTTCACATAAAACCTACATATCTTTGTATTTGTTACATTTTATTTTCTCTACATTAATATGTGGTGTAAACCTTCTTATTGACCATTCGGATTAGTAATCTTAAACACATTAAGTTCACAAGAAAAAAAAGTTTGAATTGGCAAAGTTTGAACCTCCACTACTTCCATAGTTGTTTTGAATACGCTACACCTGTCCTCTACCTCAAAAAATTGTTGTCTAAGGAACTAACATCATGCTTAAGGTAGTGGATTTAGACCTTGTGTAGTTCAAAATTTTGACACCAGGTAAGTCAAAGTCTGCGGATCCACTAAACGCAGTGAAGACCCTAAACCATTTGCTTCACTTCACACACTATAATCTTTCAACCTGTGCGGTCAAAGTTTTTGAAATTTTGTAAACATATTTTTTAATAAGTCTTAATTGAGATCCGACGGTCAGAACTAGAAATCAAACTTTTGGTTTCCTTCTATGGTCATTGCACTAGAATCCAATAACTTTGAAGTGTTTTCGGTGCAAAACTGTCACGATATTTTTGGGGATATAGGAGACATGTTGTATGAGTAGGGAGTCGGGCCTGAAGAGGCGTTTCAAATGGGGGTAATTTCTATAAATGCTAAATTATATTCAAGAAACATAAAATGGTTGAGGTTATGTATGATTTAGTGCCATGGGCACTATGATCTATCCTAAAAATTCGAACCCAAACTCGTAAACTTTGATATACGTCTTCTCTACATAAAACCTAGAGATCATCATATTATACACATTTTGCTTTTTCAACAACATGTAGTGAACACTGAAAACCTTCCTAAACCTAGGTGTGGATAATCATTTGAAATCTAATTTAGTTTACAAAAAAATAAAATGTAGAATGGCAATTTTTAAACTCCAATAATTGCGCACTTGATTTGTATATGCTACAGTTCTTTTCTACCTCTAAAAATTGGTGTGTAGGGAAATATCATCATAAGGTTGGATTTAGATATTTTAAGGTACTTTTAAAAAAAATTCTGAAACACAAGAAATTTGAAATATAACACATTGATAAGTTAAAAAATCGGAACTATGCCACAATCTAAACCATATAAAATTCAAAAAATGTCGGTCTTTGCACGGCTATATGAAATAAGGTTTTTTTAATTCTTGTGCCCAAATTTTAAAGGCATGCAATACATATTAATCTAAGACTATTGCTATAGTCACTTTAAAATGTGCATGCTATCTAGCATAGTCTAATAATGCGGAAAGGAATAAAGTAAAACCTATGTATTACCAATACGTTGACCGATAATGCTCATGAGGCGTGGGCCAGTTGTATGTGTCGCTGAAGCATGTAATGATATGAAACAATCCTCCAGCGCTTTCTCGGTTTTCATTGCAGACTCTCTCCATGTACATATGAAATGTATCCGCAAATTCTTGATTTGAGAATACTACGGAACTCCGAGATTCCCGTTGCAGATTCTCGTAGTCAATGGACATTGTCCGCCCGTTGATTCGTTGCGCTATTTGGGCCGTAGCGAACTCCTACGAAGCCATCGATAACATCAGAATCATTTGCACATCCGCATCTAGTTTGTGCAAGTACACAATCCGCAGATCCACCCACCATCGCTTTCGCAGAGTCTCGGCCATGTCTTCACGCTTCGTGAACGTGTGAAGAAACTGCATTGGTTCGTTAACCTTCGTGGTCATGCCCCAATCGCATATTCCAATATACACTCGCGATTCATCTGGAGGGACGTGGAGGAGGATATTGTCCGGAGACAAGTCATTGAGGAGATTGTTGCTCTTGTGGACCTCGTTCATGATGCACAACAACGCCCGCGCAAGCTCGGTCCGTTTTTTGCGAAAACGAACCAACTGTTGAACTCAAATAATCTCATCATCGGGGAATCTCCCATAGTTCAAATGTGTGGTGACATCGTCACCAAACTTGATATCTCGGTTCAACATCTCTGGAATTGTCCCGCCATTCCACCAATACGCATAGCCTTGGTACTTGTCCGGATGAATGGCCACGAAACGGATGACACCCGGATGTGGAATCCTCACCGCCATCGACTCGTTCTGATGCTCCTCTTTTGCCAAATCCGGCCGTGTCTCCGATTGGTTGGACAATTTGGCAACAAATTCCCAGAATGGTTCAATACCCGGAGCGCCCTCAATGCGGACTTTGCGAATGGTGGCGTATCCACCTCTCCTGTTCGCATTGTCCATTCGTATAACCGCGGCTGTTGGCGGAATGGCAATGAAATGGGCTTTACGCAGCAGGACTTCTTGGTGCCCCTCTATCAAGTTCCACCATCCCACGGAGCCACGCCGATTTCGATTCTTGGCGAATGGCTTCATTTGGGCCACGAACAAATCTGCCTTCAACAACACGTCGTTGAAAACTTCATCCGCCGCGCGATTAAACCTCCCAGACTTGGTCAACAAGTTCTTGGCATTCCAGAGTGAATCGTGCACTCTAGCATCCAAGAACTTCAAAAACCCGCGCTTCTGGGTCTCCGTATTCCACATCGAGGCTTGAAGCGCGTCCATCATGTACTCTTGCATGTCCGTCCGGAACTTCTCGGGGCCTTCATCTCTATATCTAACGTACTTACTCTCCAATGATCGAATAGAATTTCCTCACAGAATCTGACGGTCAGTTCTATGAGGAAATTCTTGCAAGCCTCAGATGGAACGTCGTGGATTGGATGAAGCTTTACTCCGAAGTCCGCAACCTTCTGCTTCTTCTTGTCCTTCGGCATCTTCTTAAACCCGCCGCCGTTCGAAGTTTAAAAAAAAACTTTTAGAACAAGTTTTAAAAAAAACTTTAAGAAAAAAACTAGTTTGGAACAAGTTCTTAAAAAAACTTTTAGGAAAAAGTGTTTCAAACATTTTTTTGAAAAAACTTTTAAAAAACCGCAAAACCTCACCCCTAATGTGAATCACTTTTTCCCTCCCAAAGATGAGGAGCCAACGGATGGAAAAATGCCAGCCAAAGCCACTCCGCATCCACTCAAAAATATATTTCGAGAGGGGAAAGAAAAAGTGAGAGAAGAGGGCGGCGGACGGCCTTTTATAGGGTGGCGAACGGCCATGAGGCCTACCACCACCACGGCCGTCCGATCGGACGGTTGACCGGCCAACCTCCAATCGGCCGTTCGATCGGGCGGCCGTCCGCGGATCGGACTACCACCCGATCGGACGGCCCTACAGCCGTAGGCCTGATCGGATGGCCGTCGTGCGCCCGCGCGATCAAATCGCGGCCGTACGATCGGTCCACCGGCCGTCCGATCAGGCGAGATCTTGTCCGATAGCAGGGACCGATCGGACGACCTATCACATTTTTACGGCTGCGATCTCGCCGCGTGACACTTCGTCAAATCTGACGGTCGAGAAACTTACGAGGGCCTCCCATAAATGCATTTTACCCCCTCCGGACGCTACGTCCGACGTGACGTCAGGACGTCCTCGTCCTAAGACGTCCTAGGATGCTCTCAAACCCCCAAGGATGTCGGAGTGGTAACCTTGGCCAGGGAGCACGATCTCCAAGATGGCCGGAATTTGGAATCCGAACACCGCACGGCCACCGGTGAAGTAAGTAACAACCTGGGAGAGGAACGAGAGATTGAGGAATCAAATTGGGATTTTCCTTGGTTTGTAGCGTTGTGGAAGTGGTTTGGATGCCGGAGCCAGAGACCAACCAGAGTTGGCTGGAGGCGCAGGCAATAGACCCTGGGAAGGAACTTAGCCCAGACGCGGACCTTAGAGAGGAGCAGGATCAGGGAGTAGAATCCAAACCAGGGTCTAGTCTGGGAACGGGCCAAAACCGGGAGCCGGACCAAGATTGTCAAAGGACGCGGCAGGCAAGTTTCACCCCTGAACCCGAAAAGGACCCCCAAAGTATCCGGGGTAAAACCCGGGCTGATCTTGGAGAGCCATGACACACTCCGGAAATCTTTGAGGGCCGGGAACTTAAAGAAAAAGAGACAAACAAGTTAGTGAAAAAATTAAAAATATAGTGGAATGCAGAATGGCTGGAAATGAACAGTAGGGTAGCCAGCTAAAGAAAAAAATAGAGGGAAAAGTATTGGAAGAGAAGAAGGAAAAAGCTGCAGAAAAAGCAGCACAAAAGGAAAAGTAGCAGAAAAAGAAAAGCTGCAGAATATAAAGGAAGGAAAGGCAAAGGATGAACTTACAGTGTTTTCATCCTGCCCGGATGAAGTTCATCCCACTAGGATGAAACCCCAACACCACGTGCACAGGGTGTGTCCACCCTCTTTGCCTGGAGTGTTGGGAGAGGAGGAGAGTTGCAGAGAGAACTGCGGCTATCGCGAGGGTTACCTAAATTTAGCAGGTGGAAGTTTGACCCTGGAGCTAGGAGCGCTGGAAGCGGAAGCAGCGGAGGCGACGACGAAAGCATAGTTGCGGCAGGCGACAGTCGCAATCCCGGCGGGAGACCCCGGAAACGCTGCTCACACGGGAGAGTTGGCGCCCGCAGTCTGCAGTAGCTCGGAGGGCGCGCGGAAAGTGGTCGTTGTTAGAGGATGGGAGGCGCAGACTGAATCGCAGCGGGAGGACGGGGACAATGACGAGCTTGGAGGTGCGTCCAACAGGCAGCAGACGCTGTCGGAGAAGGTGCTGCGGCAGGCGACGAAGGGTGCAGAGGCGCACCAACAAGTGCCAGCCAAGGTGCGAAAGGAATCCGCAACGACGGAGGCGCCGGCGCGAAGTTGTTGCAGCGAGTTGAGAATCGAAGCAAACATGGAGGTTGTGGGGGAGGAACTGACAATGCCGCTGCGATTGCCGTCGGAGACAGCCGCGGAGACGCTCACATCGTAGGTGATGGCGGGAGAGCAAGCAATGGAGAGGAGCGCGACCATCACACCAAAGACACGGGCCGGAGTTGGGAAACCTGCAGCGGAGAGCGAGGCAGGGGACGAACTCGCGGGAGGGTCGGAGGCGACGCCGGTGACACGGTGGCGGCAGGTTGCAGCTGGGGTCTCGACGGGGGATCACGGAGGCGCTGCGCCGAAGGAGGAGTTCGCGCAGAAGGCGGCTGTTGCTAGCGGCGGGGAGGCGCGGATCGAGCCGCAGTAGGAGGGAGCCGGCGTTGCTGGGAGAACTGCGGCAGGGACCGCTGAAGGGTGCGCGTCGACGGAGCACAAGCGGAAGGAAGACCGGAGGATTTCGGAGGCCGAGACAAGGGAGTGCCGTGGAGACACCGAAGAAGTGGTGGCGGTGACCCGATCGGAAGCGACGAACGACAGATAGAGCCAGTGGAATCCTGGCAGTAACTTCCCGGTGGGGATAATGACCGTTGCCGCGGAGCGGGCATAGGCAGCCAAACATGCGCAGGCGGGCGAGAACATGGCCGCACATCAACAGCTGCCAACCGGTAGGATGAGCAGGAGTTATCAGCGGGGGGAAGAGAAGCATGGCGTGCAGCAAACAACAAGTGGATCCCCGAATAACAGCCCGACAGCCCACGAGCTCAGCCATAACACTTCAGGTCAGATCTTTAATTTCCTTGCGATTCTATTGAGCCTTTAGGGAGGTTATAGTGGAGACACGGGCCTAGCCAACGAAGGGACGAAATTTTTAATTCCAAATCCAATTAGGGTTTGTGGTAGTCGGGATGAACAATCGATTAGGGAACCCCAGGATCAGGGACTATTTGAGTTGCGGGAAACCAATTTTTTCCATCAAGAGGCTCGGGACCGAGTAGAGGGAGAACCAGTCATTTGCCTTGGGGACGAGGATCAATCTGATTACTAGGCTGGGCTGGACCCGGGGGAACATTGGCCAGGTGAGCCGGCACTAACTTTCCAAGCTTGGATGGGGGATTCTAACTCTAATCTTGTAGAATTTGATAGGCCCAGGTCCAGGAAGCACGGAACTAGGCTCGAGTTTGGGCTGATGGCGACAGCTGAAGCTACGGGGGAGACACCTCTGCTACCGGACAATTGTCTCCGGGATCTAGTGATTCAGTCACTTCAAGGGAGCCCAGTTACACCCCGGCCGGAGCCCCTGGCCATCGTTGAACCTGGGCGTGGCGCACCACCGGAGCTAGTCACACCACCTAGTGGACCGTCGGCTTCTCAGCCCGGAGGTATTATTCTACTTTCTACCACTGATGGCAACACACCAGATAGCGAGGCCCGAGGATTCCAGGTTATTTGCCACTAGCGGGTGACAAGACACACTCTAGTCCGGTCCATGCAGCTATTTTCACCAAAGATTGCCACACCTACAGCACCCGGGCGTCAGTCCAGTGCGACAACCCCAGGCACAGCTGAAGACTCTACTCCAACCCGGCTCCGGTTCGCCAAGAAGTATACCCGGGGAGCACGGAGACTGGCTGCAGAGGAGCCGGCTTATGACTGGACCTTCACACCCTGGGTTCAGTGGGTGCCCTGGAGGCAAGCCGGAGATGACAAGTGGGCCGGTGAGGTTGGGTTGGGGGTTTTGTATGAGTATGCTTGGCCAGTACCCCGCCTGGATTTGGTGCAGGAATTTATTGCACGGATACTCCCACCGGAGACCAAGGCCAACGGTGCTTTAGCTCCTATTCGGGTGAGGATCAGAGGCCTGGAAGTGGCATTGTCGGCGGAAGTGATCATGGAGGAGTTTGGGTTGACCGGAACCCGACGGCTCAAGGCATACAAGGAGGATGAGGAGCAGAGGTCCAACATTGCACGGAGGTTTTCTTTGGTTGAAGAGGATTTTGAAATGGATGGGTTCCGGGTGTCCGGGTTACGGGAACACTACCAGCCCCGGGTCAAGGCACTCCTGGAGGTTTTGTGCCTGAAGAATACTACCACACACGCCGGCCTGAACCTGCTTCAATACTTGTATGAAGCAGTCCGAGCCAAGCAGGAGATATTACTCTGGGCACCGCTGGTACTCACTAACCTCCGTCGGGTTCTGGCTCACGCACGCAAGAGCATGAAGGAGATTCCAGGTGCGCACCTGATTGAGGCTATTCTCCGGCGGTGGTTCCTAGCTGTTGGAGAGCCTTCTTCTACTAGAGCCGGCCCTTCCCGGGAAGCCTTGGAATCAAGCGACGACCAGGAGGTGGAGGATGGGAGTCGAGAGACTCACGTGGAGATTCCTGCCCCCACAGAGGGATGATCACGGGCACCTCCCAGAGTTACGGTGACTCCAAAGATCGAAGAGTAACCAAGGTGGAGACAAGACCAGGGACATCAATCTCTACACCGATTCCTTCAGTCACCCGGGAGCGCCCTAGACCTGACTAGGACTTGGAGGTCATTCAAGAGCCCCACATCGTTGGCCAAGCCTGGGCTGGATCATCTTTGGACACCGATCAGTCACCAGGCCCGGACTCCACCGATGGGATGGATCTCATGAGAGAGGTGCCCTGGAGCAGGGAGTAGTTGACTCCGGCTCAAAGCCACTCTAGGGGTCACCATTCGACCAACGCCCAGCATCGAAGAGGCAACATATATATCACCCGGTCCTCAGTGAGGAAACCCTGCAGCGGATTCTTCTTTCCTTAGACTCCAGGCCAGAGATTCACCAGTTGGCTGAAGCTACTAGGGATGGACGGCTGGCTAGCAATGCCACAGCCAACAGTGAGCTACTTCCTGGAGAGGCTTCGGACGCCTTCTCACCACTAGTAGAGACGGAAGTTACAGCCCCGGCTGACCACACCTCGGACATCACCAGCCGCCAGCCATCGGACTCCCTGAGTGAATCCTCGCATCTGACCCCAGACCCGGTGATGGTTGGCATCCAGATCCTGATGACTGCCTTGGAGCAGAATTTGACGGCGGTAACCCAGCTTCGTGACCTTCATGTTGAGCAGCAGGCCCAGACCATGCCTAGGCCACAGTATAACCGGCTCCAGGATCGGATGGGAACATTGGAGGCGGAGCTGACCCGGACACGCCAGGAGCTGGAAGCATCCAGGCAAGCGGAGGCGACCAACTTTGCTTCCCGGTTGAGGCGCCTGGAGATCGAGATGCTGGTGAACGCCCGACTGAAGGCTCACGACCAGTTGGTGTTGGATCACTACTTTTTGGTGGAGGATTACCGGCGCCGGGGCTTGACTCCACTGACTCACCCAGGTATGCCGCTCAGCCATATGGATCCTTCTCACCGGCTGTTGTGGGATTCTTGGAAGCACTACACAGATGATGTTGCCCGATACCGCCGGTTCCTGAACCGATTTTCAGCAGTCTACCCGGACTTCGATTTTCTGGCTGGAGACCTAGAGTCGCAGGAGGAGTTTGGCCTCATTTTGACCCAGATGCCTACCAGTGGTAGTGCACCGGTCCCTTCTACTGTGACTTTGGATGGCGGATATATGTCAAGTTATCCTCCGCAGGGCTGGGAGGGCTTCCACAGCTACTACACCCCGACCGTGCCGCCCCGACCACTGCCAATGTCTGACCCCGGGAGCTCTGGTGTTCAGACTCTAGGTGATGTGCAGACTGGCGATCAGGCTCTCCAGACCGGCTTGTCTCCCTGGAGGAAGGGCACGGCATGGATATCAGTTGAAGTATGCCCTCCTCCCGGAGCAGTGACACCCCACGGCACTCCCAGAGCAGTGGAGAGAGGTACCCCAAGCCCGGCAACGACACTAGTCATTGGAGCACCCGGCGACATCTCCGGCAATGTTTTCTTCACTAGTGGCTAGGAGTACTCCAGTGACACTTTTTTTGAAAAGTGTTAGCCGGGAGTCCCTTCCTCTCAAGTTTTGTTTTTTGAGACTTAGACTTTTTCCGGCGACACTTACTATCGCCAGGAGCCCAGGACTCTTGAACATCGGAGGACCAATGTAGTTTAGAAGGGGGATAATGTTAAGCGGAGAACCAGGATTAACGGACCCGGGTAGTAATTTTCATTTTTGGACTCCAGTTGAGTTTCTAGCTCTCCAGTGGATGAACTTGACCAGGTGGATGATTTCCTTTCTGGACAGCTTTTCATCCATTGGATTGGCCAGATGAAACATGGCCAAACGGATGATTTCCGTCCTGACCAGTTTCATTCGTCAGTCAGATGAACCTAGGCAGCTGGATGACTTCCATCCAACCCTGTGTTCATCCGTCGGATGACTTTCGTTAGGGTTTGGTGCACATGGAGGGAGAGCTTGGAGCTCTCTCTCTCTCTCTCTCTCTCTCTCTCTCTCTCTCTCTCTCTCTCTCTCTCTCTCTCTCTCTCTCTCTCTCTCTCTCTCTCTCTCTCTCTCTCTCTCTCTCTCTCTCTCTCTCTCTCTCTCTCTCTCTCTCTCTCTCTCTCTCTCTCTCTCTCTCTCTCTCTCTCACACACACACTTGGAACTTGGAGTTAGAGCTTAGACACGTTAGAGTTTGAGGAGTTTTAGGTGTTTTGAGGTCACATTGAGTTGGAGAGACTTTGCCATGTACAACATGTAAACTAGCCAACAAAATCCGACGTGATTTGAGGTTTTACAAGGTGTTCTTGAGCAAATCAGGGTTTCTTAGGGTTTCTAGGGTTTATGTGAAAGTGAGTTTGTAGATCAACCTCCCTTTAACAATCTCATTTAACACCTCATAAATGACATACTTATAGAATTTCATCAACTTTGATTGCATGGATTGAAAGCTAATAGTGTTTGAAGTAGAAGAAATTGTTCATTTTCATCCGTGCGTAGAGCAAATCAACAGACTTTGACTTCACTTGGTGTCAAAGTTTTGCACCACACATGGTCTAAATTTTATATCATCATGTTGATCATGATATTAACTCCCCGTACACAAATTTTTAGGGGTAGAAAAGGGGTGTAGCATATTCAAAAAAACTGTGGAAGGAGTGGAGGTTCAAAAAGTGTCAATTCATGTTTAATTTTTTGGAAACAATATTTGTCTTAGAATGATAATCCAAGCGGTCAATAAGAAGGCTTACACCACTTCTTGTACTAGAAAAAATAAAAATTGGAAAATATAAAGATCTCAAAGTTTTATGTGGAAAAAAAAAGTCCTTTTTGGTTCCTTGCCCGACAATGTGTGAAAATCTTTGACTTGGGATAAAATGCGTTTTTCCACTTAAGACAAGAAATGGTTTTTGACATTATGAAAGGAAATAATATTCTTTGCTAGTTTTGACTCTTGAGAATCTCAAATTTACTAGAGTGTCGTAGCAAAAAAAAGTTGAGTTGCCCGACGTGCCTGTACTTGACAGTTTTTTCTTTAAGATGGCATAACTTTTTTCTATAAGTTGGGTGAGAATAAAAATTATACCTCCGGATACCTCTTGTCTTCTTGCGTCTCTGTACAAAATGTTTATAATTGCAAATAGATTGCAACCATGGAAACGTGCTGGAGATGTGCCAAAGCCCACCTCTAGACTTTTTTCATCTAGTAGTTAAAAAATGCGACGATGGAATTTTTAGAATGTAACTAAAGGACCTTTTTATAAACTTATTCAGATGATGTGGTAAACACTTTGTGAGTTTTTACCGTACATATGAAAGATATTTGTAGTCAAAGGGAAAAAAATTGTCCAAGGAGGCACATTTTGTCCTTTAAGGGTTAAATAAAGATCATCCTTTCCATATCCCCCCTAGTGACCTTATTTTAGGGTATAGGTTTCACCCACAAAGCTTAGGGATTGAGGGTTAGTGTTTATGATCTAAGGTTTATTAGTAACATTTAGAGTTTGGGGTTTAAATGGGGCTTTGGTAATAGGCAAGGAACCACAACTACTAGAATCAGAATGGGAATTGGGAGGGAGATGATCTCATCCAACCCCTTCCATTCCCTTAGAGGTCAACGGGGGGGGTCATTCCACCTTGGCCCTTCTCAACCCCTAGAGGACCAATGAACCTACGGGTTACAAACTTTTTAACTTTGAATGCAACTATCTTTCAATTTATATGGTCAAGATTCACATAAACTATACCACACCATCTCAAATAGGTTTAGAAGAAGATCCTATGGTTATATTCTTAAAAAGTTCATCATGATAGTTTTTAATCCATGGAGTAGAGATTCCTCTAAAAGACCTTAGTCCCTTAGGGATTAAAAGATACAAAAAAATAGAAATGAACATTGTTAACATGTTGAATTAAATTCTCCTTCAAAGGAATTCATTTTTTTTGAAAGGCATTGCTTATATGCACAAAGCAGTTACTCTAGGAATTTACTGCCATGTTGAAGTTTATTTGATCCAACCAACAATTTAATTTGAAAATAAAAACATTTGAATACTAATGAATACATTATACATTACCAACACCTACACATACAATACATTATACATTATAAATACCTACATGTATCTCTGTAAGTTACACCTCTAATAACTTATGATGCTGCTAATTTATGATTTTAGCTAACTATAACCTGAGCTAACTAATAACCACTATTGACGGCCTCACCATTGCCTCCAGTTTCCTCTCTAGCCTCCATGTTAACCTCACTGCGCCTCTAAAGTAGGATGACAAGTGCACCTTTGAACGGTGGCGGTGGACGGAGGTGCAAACAAAATAAAGATACCAAATTCTTTACTAAGTCTATTCATAACCTTTAACTTCTACATCCATTTATAGGTGCCATAATTGACTAAAACTTATGAGAGGGATGAATGTTATTGCATATCGTGTGGTTAAAACATACACTCACACATAATGAGCTTGGTCCACTTCAACTGTAAAACCTTGTTTTGTACCTCTAAGACACCACATGAATTTCTCTATATAATTTTTAACAAGAGTAATTAAAAGATTATGTTTTTGAAGGCAAGTTTGACAATTGTTTTGCACCTTGTTTACGTAAGGTCAACATCCTAAGTTATTCTAATGAAATAAACTTTTATATTTAGCAAGGTTTCCACTCTTCACCATCACAAAGTATAGTACATGATGTAAAGTACTTGTTCATTACAATTTAAGTGTATTAAAGATGTTAAACATACTCAAAAATATCTTGCAACAAAAAGGATTCAACAACTATACAAAATACATTCTTTTTGTGTGTAACTCCACATAAATATATAATCCAAATTGTGAATATAAAGACTTTTATGTTTCCTTGAGGAAGGAATTTAAAAAAAACAAACAATCTCAATTTTTATGCCTACAACTTTAGAAGAATGAAAGTTTTTTCTTGATACCTTAAAACGTTGACTCCTTACAATGTGAAATTTTTGGAAAATGTAAAGTTAAGTTGAATACAAATGTAATTTTATTGACCATTTGCATTCTCATTCTAAAACATATTTTAGTTCACACAAAAATTAAACGTGAATTGGCAATTTTTGAACCTCTATTCTTTGCACAAGTGTTTTGAATATGCTACATCCTTCTCTACTTCTAAAAATTGGTTTACAAGGTAATATTATCAAGATTAACATGATGGTAATGAATTTAGACCTTGTGTAGTGTAAACATTTGACACCAAGTGAAGTCAAAGTCTGTTGATCCACTCAACGCGGGGAAGAAAATGAACCGTTTTTTCTACTTCAAACACTATAAACACGCAATTAAGCAATTTTGCCCTCACCAAATAAAAGTGCACTTAGGTACAATGGCGGCCATTGCAAACAAAAGTGTCAAAATTGCAAAAAGAAAATGTTTTTCAAAAAAATTAATTGAGCTTGTGCAACAATATTATGTACAATCATGGTTGTTAATATTGGAAGCGATTTTTTGGCATTTTCAACTAATTTGAGATGGCCCCTTGTTAGTACTAGATAAATGTGTATTTAATATAGTTTCACAATATTTCAAAGATATATTTGAAGGATTGTAGTATACAAACAGGCGTAATCACAAAAAAACATACTTTATGCAAGGGTTGGCAGTTGATTAAAAGAATTCTACGTAGTACATAATGCATATAATGGTGGAAACTAAATATAGATGATTCTACAATTGGACTTAACACCAATAGTAAAAACACCTTTACTCTACAGGATTAATGACATAGTGTCTTACATCACCCTTAAAATATACTACTCTTATACATACACTATAAATCAATTACCATATACAACTAGTATACTCTCATAAAGGCACACTATCTACTCCATAGAATTTAGGGCTACTTGCAAATGATCGTCATTGATAGCTTTGGTTTGCATTGCAATATATTGTAGTATGTGAACCTTTGCCGATTGAAGAATGCAAATCTTGCTTTCAACCTCACTCCAAATACATTGCGCTTTCTCTACCCGCTAGCCACGGACATGGTTCTTTCCGGTCTGTCTATCCATGAAAAAATGCATGCATCTTTCTCTACCCAACTATGGCTCTCCCCAAGTGGCTCCCAGAATGAATCCATGCAATTTGCATACGGCTGTGCAGAAGACTCATGTCCATCAACAACCCCTCTTTGGATGATGGGCCAATACCAACAAACTTTTATCTTAAGTCTCCATTATTTTTTTCTTTCTTCAATCACTTTCCCTACATAGAATGGTACACCGTCTTCTATTTCTGCTCGATCAACACTCAAGGCTACAAATTGTCCACAATAGATATTAGATTGTGAATTAAATGGTGGAAATGGGTCATAATTACCTTCATACATTGCTCCTTCTTTGGCTCGTTCCTCAACATAGTTGCGCTCTGTTCGTTGTGCCCTGCGCAGTGCTTGATTAGAAGGTCTTTCTCTACGAGGACCAAAGTATCCTCGAGCGTTAGCATTTGAAAGCATCGCCAGTACCTACTCTACGACATTTATCTCGCGATTTTCTTCACTTGCACCATCCATTACACCCAAAGATGCACTCTTTGCAGGTCCGGTGTTGGAGAACTTTGAAGGCCGAAACGTTGAGGAACGATGCTCATTGCTATGGTCTTTGTGTGGAAATTCAGCTATACAGAGTTTCAATCTTTCAACCTCTACTTTTGCCTCACAATTCTTGTCCTCATGCTGCAATCTTTGAATGCACCTTTGTTTATATACAATGAAGTCATCCAACACCTTCAACTCCCGTTCGTCCGCTGCAAATACTTGCGCAAACGATGGTCCCTCATCCCTACTTGGCAACGACCTCAAAGTTTTTGTTCCTACCTCCGGTCCCCATGGATCCTTGCAATAATGTTTGTGTTGCACTCGAACCTCACAAGTCCCTTCTTGATTGTCCATATAGAATCACATGTCGTGCAGGAAAGTTATGCCCACTAATAATTCTGGACTTGTCAGTAAGTAAGGACTTATGAACAATTTTCAATCGCATACATTCTCTAGCAGCCGGGCGCTAACAAATGCCTACGTGGGAGATGTTCCTCGTTCTACAAGATTAATCGTTTCCTTCAACGAGTCCACGTCCGACCTCTTCAACGTATTTAATATACAACTGAAGCGTTGATCAATATCTTCGTGTGTATGGCCCACTATGAGAAAAGATAGTTCCACCTCCTGAAAAACCCCAATCCCACCAATGTAGCACATAGAGCAAACATATAAATGTTTTTGTTCTCCCGTGTGCAGTTGTCCGCCTAGATTTACAATGTTGGTGGCAAAAAGCCTTTCCTCCGCAACACATCTCCTATCATGTACAACAATGTACTCACGACTTGGTTGCTATCATGTTTGTGGTGAACCCCAAACCAAACGTCGCAATATAAACCAATCCCATGTACAAGAGCACCACACAGATGGATCTTCACAAACCGGTGTTCAATGTTCTTCACAGTCTGACGCATCCTTGGTACCATGGTCATGTTCTGGTCCATGCCATCCACTATGATGCACATGTACAACTCAGGGCTAATATAACACGACCTCTTGAATATCCAATAATGCCTACGTTCTTCTATTTGGTTGCGCAAATGCAACATAAACAACTCTTTTATCTTAATCCTTGCATCTGCATTGGTGGTTCCCTCTATTGCACATTTATACTCCCAACAATGATAACACTTTGAGAATCTTGAGAATGGAGGTACCTGAACGTGGGGACACTTGATGCGCCACATCCTCCGGAACAAACTCATAGAATTGGTTTTCCCAGTACAGGTTCTTTTGACATCCTCGTTCACGTATTTGAATACATCAAATTTGGTTGTACTCATAGGAAGGAGAATGAAAGGCACCACTTTGTTGTAACTCTTTCGGCGAATACAACGATGAGATTGAGGACAACCAGCTTCATTGACAAACAATTTAAAGCAAGCCTCTGCCGCAGACATTCTAGTGCTTTCTTTGATCGGATCTGAAAGGATATTGTCGTGAATCATGTCACTCTTCCATATATTAGACAGTCCTTCTTCAATTGCTTAAAGCGCCTCTGTGAATATTCAACCCCAAGAGCGTAGCAAGCATTGCAAACTTCTATCCCATCTAACTTTGTTACAAACTTGTCTTGACCAGTTCCTTCCGTCCTTATACAAAAAGAAACTAGCATCTGTCTTATCCACGTACTTCGTACTGAAAACTCATTAGCCCATGCATTATATTGCATGTCCAATAGATACGTTGTTGGAACGTCCCTCAAACAATTGCGTTTGCATCCTCCTTGTGCCATTGCAATTTGCACGCTTTTAAGCGATACCTTAGATGGTGCAGCTTCTGTCAATCATGGCTCTCTTGAATCTCTCCTTCTCCTATTTTGCATAGAATATAGACGACGTGCTGGTCTAATATAAGCAAATCCATCTACATGCGGCAAATCTTTGATATTTGAGGGAGTAGATTGGGAAAAGGGAGAATTTTCAGCTATAGCGTTTGAAGCTTGACTACTGCGTCGAGACCTCTCGATGGATCCTGGTGTGTTGATGAACTTAGAAAAATCAAACTCTGAGGCCATCATTTGAGTAGGCGCTATTCGTGATCCAATGTCACCATGGACACTTGTAATATTAGCTTCTACAGCCACTACACGTAGCAAAGACCGATGCCAATGAATGTTCAAGCCGACACACATGCGAAGGCGTTCTCCGACAAAAACTTCCAGTCCAATGCAACGTATCATCTATCCTAATGATATGCACCGCCACCAGGAATAGGAACAACTTTGACCCATTCAATTCCATGCCACTTTTGAATGCATGCTCCCTGGTTGCTAAGCCCACCACATCTCTTCTTTCAGAAAGCAATTCTACTACCCTTTCCAATTCAGATGTCGCGATCCCAAGAGATCTTTGTTGAATTTGTCTTACAGGTGCTGCTCGTACTAATTGAGCCCCCACAGAGCTATTGGAAAACATATTATTCCTTTGGATGTGTGGCCGTATCGAAGGAGTTTGAATTGTGCGGCTCTCCATTATCACTATTGAAAAAATATGAACATTATGGCTGCACATTAGTAAAAATACATGTACTAATTATTAACCTTCAAAACACCAATCATCTGATAAAAGATATGTTTCTAAACACATATTTACTGTTCAAAATATGATGATGATATTGGACCTTTTGATAAAACTGCTTTGAAATCAAAAAAATAAACATGTGTAGAGCGTCAACTCTTGCACAGTGTCATTGAATATGCTACACCCCTTTCCATCCCTGAATAGTGTTGTACAAGATACTAATATCATGCTTGACATGATAGTATTGAATCTAAACCATGTGGAATGCAAACTTTTGAAACCAAATAAACTGAACTCTCGTAATCGTCTCAACCTAAGGAAGAAAATGAACCATGTTGTCTATTACAAAAACTTTAATCTTTCAATCCGTACAGCCAAGTCTTATGAAAGCTTCTGAGTACGTTACTAAACCCTTGAAGGAACAAGGCATTTTTAGAACAAAATACTTCACAATTGTTCATTCTAGTGCAATGATTACTGAGGGAAACGGAATTTTTTGACACATCTAACTATATGACTTCGATTCATACTTATTAGCCACTAAAGGACGAAGTGTCCGGAATCGATAATTTGAAAGATCAGCCGGACTCCTATGGTGTCAATTTCTAACATTTTTCTATTAAACATGCACTGTAGATGGGCATTACTAATACCTAAATGGGAGATGAAATTTTCCTCGTATCCGATTTTCATGAAAAATTTCTAGGGTTTTCAATTTTATTTGGCAAAATCGGGCACGTTGGGCACGTCGGGCACCTCAAAAACATTTGCTAGGATATTCTATTGAATGTAAGAATTTTAAGACTAGCAAGTAATATTTTTTCCTTTCATATTGTACTAAAACTTATTGTCTTTAGTGAAAAATAGCATATTAGCCTATGTCAAACATTCTCACACATGGTAACACATTGTCGGGCAAGGTCCCAAAAAACTTCTCCCTTTGCTCATAAAACTCAGAGGTCGTTGTATTTTTTTGCCTTTATTTATTCCACATCGATATGTGGTGTGAACCTTCCTATTGACCATTTGGATTGTCAATCTGTAATATCTGAAATTCACAAAAAATAAAACGTTTATTGGGAATTTCTGAACCTCGACTTCTTGCATAGTTGTTTCAAATATGCTACTGCCCTCTTCTACATCTAAAATTTGTGTATAAGAAACTAGCATCAACTTTATAAAATTTTGTGAATTTGTAATTTACCACGTCTTCATTTAGATCGTACGGTCAAAAGAAGAGATAAACAATTTTGTTTTCTTCTTTATACATTGCACTAGAATCAAACAGTTTGAAGTGTTTTTGATGTGAAACTGTCACAGTACCTTAGGAATTAAGCACGTCCTCACAAAATTTCGTAAATTTTATTGCACGGATTGAAAGATTTTAGTGTTCAAAGTACTGAACATAGTTAATTTTCTTTCCTAGGTTGTGTTGATAAGCAAACTTTGACTATAGTTGGAGTTTTTGTTTTTGCACTACATAATGTTTAAGCTCATTACCATCCTATGAATTTTGATGTTATTTTTTGGTACACGAATTTTAAGAGGTAGACAAAGGGTGTAGCATAGTTGAAACAATTGTACAAGGAGTGGAGATTCAAAATTTATCAAGTTGTGCTTTATTTTTTGATGACCTCATCATGTTTTAGAATGAGAATTCAAGTGGTCAATAAGAAGGTTTACACCACATCTTTTGATACAAAAAATCAAATAAAAATAATATAAAGATCTCTAAGCTTTACGTGGAAAGGAAGAAATTTAGTTTGTACCTTGCCTAACAATGTATGACCATGTGTATGTGGAATTGACTTAGATTAATGTAGAAATTTTCACTAAAGACAACAAATGTATTTTACTGATACAAAAATAAATAATATTACTTACTATTATTGACACCATTCGAACTTGATACAATCGCTAATAAAAACAAAGGGATTGTACATCCACATAATGGTTATTCTACAAACAACATAGTATATAAAATTGATCAAGAATCAATATGAAATATGTATAGAAATAATTGATTACCTCAAAGTACGTTGCAGGTGTTAGCGGTACAGACATCATTGTTTGATGGCGTTCAACATTAAATCACCATTCCATTCCTGTTGTTGGACATGTTTTTCTACTCTTCCAAGAAACCTGCAAAATGTGCATAAATTTTTTATGGTGATTTGTTAAAACCATGTGATAAAAACTATCAAGTATCTTTGTATTATATAATATTAGCCCAAAGAATTATTAAACTATGTAAAAAGCTTATACAGTAGAAAAAACAAAGTCAAAAGTCAAAAGTCAAAATTGGAAAAATCAGCTTGAGGCACAAGGTTTGAACTTGCATATAAGGTTTCCTTACAAATCCTAGAGGTCTCTTCTCTTCCCACTTTCAAAGGTGAGCTTTCTCGCAAACATGTTGAAGCCATGTCAGTTTTTATGTCATTCACTAATTTTTGTGGGCTTTGTGTGTGGTGTGGAAACTATAGGAGGAAATTTGTGCTTAGAGGGAACTTTTGTGAACAAGGTAAGCTTCCCCACTTGTTTCATTGGTGAATTAGAAATAAGCAACTCAGCACACAAAAAAGACACCGAATAATATGTTCAAAATGTCAAATTCAAAGGAAGTTGAGTGTTTATACATGATGAGAGACATCAACTACTCAGTGACATCAAAACTACTACAACTAAAGCGGTGAGTGTAGTCCGTAGTGTGACATTGAATCCGCGAGTGTCGCTACATAAATCAGCCCACAAACCTAAATCCTAGCCGCCGCCACTAGGAATCCAAACCCTAAATTAAAAACCCTAGCCGTTGCGTTCCCATGAGATCCTAAACGATCCCATGGAGTTCGATAGACTAGAGGTGTGCGCGCGCACATCCCCAGCTGTTGGTGCTCTTCTATCCAACATATCCAAAGGCCAAAAACCAGATAAAAGAACTTCATGAGTTCGACGGTGCGCTGACGAAGTTGGAGCAGGCAGTGGAGCGCGACGAGAAGGACAAGTGACGTGTGGAGAAGGGCCGAGAAAGAGCAGCGATGCGCAACGAGGATTGAGAAAAGTTAAGGAAAGTTTGAGGTTTGGGAGGTTGGATTTTTTTGAAAAGTTTGGGCCTGCTGGCACGGCCTACCAAGCCTCTCTCTCCCCTTTCTGATACTCTCTCAAAAATCTCTTTCTCTCAAACCCCTCTCCCAAATCCCTCTCTCCCAAATCCCTCTCTCCCAAACCCATCTCTATCAAACCCCTCTCTCTTTAACCCATCTCTCCCAAACCCATCTCTTCCAAATCCTAGCCGCCTACAACTTCCGTCCCCTCCCTCTCAACTCCCTTCAATTCTCCTCCCTCACAACTCTTCTCTCTCCACCCTCCGCCCTCACAACTCTTCTCTCTCCACCCTCCGCCCTCACAAACCCCTCTCTCCCGCACCTCCATTGTCTCCCTCCACCAAACCCTACACTCTCACACTCACAGCCTCCATCACAACTATTGCCAATGGTGTGCACGCGCACACCCCTCCTAGGACTATCAAAGGGTGCAAAGGATTGATATCCTTTGTTGATACCCTCAATTCCAAAATCCTAATCCCAAATCCTAAATTAATACCCAAAGATGATACTTTGGTTGATAAACGGTTATGGTATCCAGGAACTCATACCCTGGTGGTGATACCCTCGATATTGATACCCCAAGTACCTTGATCCAGAAATGATGTAGAGAATATCTCAATCAAAAATCGTTAAAAATGCTTGTTTTAGTGCAATTAGCAAAGAAGAAAAAATGAAGTTTTTTTGGTAGTTTTGACCGTAGGATCTCAAATATGACTTATTAAGTAATATACTCACAAAATTCATAAAGTTTTACCGCACGGATTGAAAGATTATAATGTTCGAAGTAGTGAAAAGGCTCATTTTCTTCCTTGCGTTTTCTAGATCAGCAGACTTTGACTTCAATTGGTGTTTGATTTTTGCACTATAAAAGGTCTCAATTAATTACCATAATGTTTAGCATGATGTTAGTTTGCTATATACTAATTTTGAGAGGTAGACAAGGAGTGTAGCATATTCAAAAAAATTGTGCAATGAGTGGAGGTTCACAAATTCTCAATTCACGTTATATTTTTTTGTGAACTTAATATTGTTTGAAATGAGAATCCAAATGTTCAATAAGAAGGTTTACATCACATAATGCCGTAGGAAAAATCAAAACTGAATCATACAAAGATCTCAAAGTTTTATGTCGAAAGGTAGAAGATTTTTTGGTACCTTCGCTGAAAATGTGTGACAATGTGTGAAAATAATTGACCGGGATTAATATGTATTTCACCAAAGAACTAACAACATGCTTAACACGATGGTATTGGATTTAGATCTTGTGTAGTCCAAAAGTTTTTAGAGGTAGACAAGGGGTGTAGCATATTAAAAAAAAATGTGCAATGAGTGGAGGTTCAAAAATTCTTATTCCATACTAATAGTGACTATGGTTTTGTAATGATATACAGGTTTTTTGAGTGTTGTGTTATGGCACCACCGAAAATTAATAGAATCTGGGAGAGCCACGGCTGGTGGATCGCGGAAGTGGATGAGTGGAGCGCCTTTTTGTGAGTGACGGATTATCCCTTTGAGCTGGGGAAGCGTACATCAGCATTGGGGAAGAATTTTGGCAAAATCCATGCAATTACTGTTCGACGTGATGATATGGTATATGTAACTTGCACATTGGGTCCAGATCAATCAGAGGTAAAGACTTCTCTTTTAAAGAAGTTGCTTCTTGCACCTGTCCCTTTTAATCTTCTTCAAAATCTAGGTGAAGTGAAATTCCTCAAATCATTGAAGACGTTTTGGTTAAACATCTCTCTTACGGTACGTACTGCTAGACACAATAACGTCTTAGCTTGTTTTGCGTTATCACCGGAGATGGTGCTGAAGACTAAGAAGATTATGGAGGAACATATTAGATATGAGGCATTATAGGAGACAGACCCATCACGTGCAACAAATCAAGCCCACCAGCGGAACCAAAAGAAACAGAAGTTTGTCAAATTCTTGCTGAGCCGTTGCAATTGGATTGGCAACCAATGGAGGGGGAGGGGAAGTGGAGGCCAACATCCCACCACAACTTCTCAAGTACAAACATTACTCAATCCCCCATTTACAAGGAGACGTCCTACGATGACGCCACGGCGTGTTGAGAGGGATGTAGCTTCTGGTTCAAGAAAAGGCCTCTCAAGTTTAGATCCAAGCAATAGGAGGTTGATTGAGAGAAATTTAGGATCGGGTGGCAGGGTTCCTAGGTCGGGGCTCAGGATGACTAATGGTCATCGTAGGGCCTCTACATCTATACCGCAGAATTTAGCTGATTTGTCAGCCATGGTGCCGGAAGAAAAAAAAATTCAACCTATCAAATAATATACTAGAGGATTTTGAAGACAATGTGGAGATACCATAAGATGTTCCAACTTCAATGAATTTAAAAGCACCAGTGCCTACAACGGAGGAGATTGTAAAAGGATCAGTATGAGGGAATTTCGTGTTTAAGGCACACATAGACCGCATTGTCTCTGTGGAAAATCTGGAAACGAACCACTGGGTTTTATCATAGAAGAGGGTAAGAGAAGTATTTAACCGCTTAAGAGACCAAAAATCCACGACTCGGTTGAGTAGATTAGTACTTCGACTAATCAGATATCGTGCATACTACCACCGATGATGGTGTCGTCGAGAAGTAGAAGTTGTCATTTCCGTTGGTAGCAACAGCATGAGAGTTTGAGCGCATGTTCATTGCACACGGGAGTGCTTCTGCACAAGGTGCTACACGATCCCAGTATTCTTGGCTTCAAGATCATATTATGTCAGACGTATTCTTGGCTTCTTGATCTATATGTATCCCAGTATTCTTGGCTTCAAGATCTACACGGGAGGTCGTATAGCACACTACGTGCGGACAATGCACGTAGGGCTGTTGCTTTGGTGAGTGCGGCAAGTGCAATATATAAATTGTCCAAGGCGGATGGAGTTGTCACGTTGAATAGGTTGGCCAAAAACATGGAGGATCTGACCAATCATGCATGGAATCCGAGCAATGATTGCTTTGAGGCTATCATTCAAGTATGCAAGGACTACAAAGATGACATTCTCTTTTACAGCAAGGAGAAAGAGGACAAGTGGAAGGACATGGCGACCATGAAAGAGCTAGATCCAAATGTAGACGTACGACTAACAAGAAAGGAAATGACCCAGAATTGGTTGAGGCCGTTAGGTAGGGTTCCGAATCCATATTATCTTCAGTTGGCAAAGTCTGCTGAAGTGAAGCTGATGAAGGAGGACGGAGTAAGACCTCGTCAGGCATATTACTTCAACGGTGTAAAAGACCCGAATCCACATCCTCGTACGATTGCCGGTGTGGTTGATCGGTATCAGAGGCGAGAAGCTGTGATAAATTCCATCCGTTGGTTGATGGTGGAGAACAAGGAAAGTATACCTAATTCCATGGAGAAGTTCTTTCGTATCTGTGTAGGGAAGTATTTTCGGAGGAGTAACGAACAACTTGATACCTTTGGAAAGCTTTTAAATGCTACCACAAAAACAACTTGGACTGCTCATGTGCGGGGGAAGGTGTCTAAACTAGAAGACACAGGCTACCTCATCTCCCCTTCCATCAGATTTCATTATGGTGACATTGCAGCAGGGGGGCGTGGATACATTTGACTCTCCGTGGATGTAGGAGGGTTGGTTACTGCTAATTGAGAATGGCAGATCGAAGTCAAGATGCTAGGCCAAAACGACATAGAGAATCTTCTTCCGATTCGGTGTAGAAGAGGATTATTCTGCACCGACTACATAGAGTTGGGGAAACCATGTTTGTGGGTGATTGATTGTCGGCGTGGAGGTGGGAGGCATTGAGATGGTCATTGAGGAGACGACCAGTTATCCGCAGCTTTTGCACAATTGACATCATGGATGGCAAATATTGAACGATGGAACGTCATCTTCTTGTTACTAGCATCCGTGTATGCAAACAAAGAGTTTTTCAGAAAAGTGAAGCTTCCAGAGGGATATACTATGCAACATGGATGTTAGGCATTTGAACCCAACTCTAATAATCCCTATGCTCTTGATTTTACAGAGAATGGGCGTTTGGAGCAAGTAGTGCAGCCAATTGGCGATGCTGTGATTTATATGTAGCACCATGTAGGTACTTCTCCTGGCTCGAACTATATTTCTGGAGACCTTCCACTTCCACTTGTATTCTTGGATCACTGGAGTGAGGCATGCCAACCTTGTGAAATTGATTCATTTGAGAGATTTCCATTAGAGCTGGCAAGACTAGTGGGCTCATACTTGCCCCGTGGTTGGGGTTTGATGGCGTGTAACATATCTACGGCCATTCCCACGATCTTTCAAGGAGATTTCCAGGGATCTGAGATTTTTATCATTGACGATTGTACAGACAGAATTTCATTCCTGTACAGTGAGTTGTCCAACAATTTTCAAGGACAATTACTCGTCAGGACTCCTGGAACAAGTATTGGTTGCAATATCGTACGTGAGACTGAAGAGGCGGTTGGTGGAGTGAGGAATGAAGACGACAATGAGGATGGAGGTGGTTTACATGAGAGATTGTCGCGTTCAGGTACCACTGAAGATTCTTCATCTCGTAGTAGCCCGAGGTACAGGACTTCAGACACCAATGAAGATGAATTGAACTAGTCTCTTCTGAGACAGAGGATTCCATCAATGCAGCGGGCGGTCGAAGATACTTCAATGGAGACGTCTGCAATACCTACAGAGAGGATGCAAGATACCGGTATAGTGGATATTAGTTTGGCGGCAATGGCAAGAAGCGGGCGTACATTTGATGGTCGTAGGCTGGAGATTAGGGAAGAAGAATTGGACTCAACGGAATTTTTTTTGGTGCGGAGGAGGATTCCACAGCCTTCGATGCCTTTTCAATCAGAGCCAGGATTGGTGACACATGAGACGTTCGGAGATACTCAGAGTGATACCGGATCAAGTTTGCCTTTTGTTCCAAGATTTAGCATATCCGAGGACATCATTGAATTTAAGGGGGCCTTCTCTTCAGAGCGAGAGATGTCCTTCAATACAGAGGATGGCTTTTTCTACAATGATGATAGCGTAAGGCATACGCGGGAGGTATTCATGGCAATTACCGATATGTTGAGTGTGCGTCCATTAGAATCGAAGATGTGGAAGATCGTGCAGTGCATGATCATGAACTGTCCACCATGGTAGGTAGCGCCATTGGACATGTGGAGGGAGTCGTTGCACTAGAAGATGAGCTCTGAGCCCTCGAGCTATGTATTATAGTAGAGCATGCATGCAATTTAGGTGGCAAGTACGTTAGTATAATGCAGTTTAAGATGTGTCTATCGTTCAGCGGGTGGTATATATTTATATATTGGGTGGTCCATATGATATGTTTGATTTTAGAATCTCTCAGCAATAGTGTGGAATTGCTTGATTATGTATGTTTTTGCATAATAAAATACACTGAGGTACTTTACACTGTCTTAGGAAATTGCATATGTATTTTTATATCTCTTACACATTGTATTTTTAGTGCAGTACTCTAAAATCCAATTCTAACTCAAAACATCTTTATAATCTCTTTGGGCACATGATTATAATTTTGTAGTAGGATTTGCAAACTAGATTAGAAATCATATATTTTCTAAAAAACGGTAGCGAATGTAAAAAATATATTGCTTACATGAACATGAAGATGCCAATGTTTGACACGACAAACATCAAAATTTTGTGACAAAAAACATACTAAAGTCTTGCCAAATTTTGATTTTTTTTAAAGATATGAGCAAATAACTTGCGGCTTTCTACCAGCAACAAGTGACTTGCCTAAGTGCATAATTGCTTAATTGCGTGTTTATAATCTTTCAACCCGTGCCCTCAAAGTGTATGAAATTTTGTGAAGACATTACTAAACAAGTCTTAATTGGGATCCTATGGTTAGATGTGGAAATAAAGGTTTATGTTTCCCTCCTTACTCATTGCACTAAAACAAGCACTTTTGAAGGGTTTTTGGTGTGAAAATGCCTTGGGTCTTTAGGGATTAAACTACTTGCCCTTGCAGAAAATTGCTTTGAATAGCATAATTTTTTTCATCATGTCTTGCGGGAAAAACAAAAAAGGATTTTACAATAGTTATTCTTTGAAGTTTTTAAAATTACAATGTACATTGACATAATAAAAACCTATTCAAGTATAAAAAGTGCCACTTTGTGGACATTTGGTCCTTTAGGGGTTAATAACACCAATTATTGACAAGTTGTGCCCAAAGAATAATGTTAGTTACACCAAAAAGTCAATAAAAGTCTTTATATTCACAATTTGATCCATATTTGATGGTCATTACTAATAAACAAAAAATATTATTAAAATTAATAGAGGAAATATCTAAATAAAAATTTGGAGGACTACATATATTACTCCATATGATGCATGTTACTCCAATGATTTTTTTGGTTTTTGAAGACCTTCCTAGTTTACTTGTTTGGAGTTATTTTCTAGTTGTATGTATTTGGCTATGGTTATTTTTACACATTCTTCTAAATTTGTTATGGTTTTGTTGGTTTTTGTGTTTATTTTGTCTCGCATGCTAGCCCAAATTCAAATGTATGGTAGAATTTATTATAAGACATTTTGATTCAATCAAAATGCAAGCAACTTGATATGACTACCAAATAACCAAAAGATCAAACACATGATAGAATAATCATACTACAAGGTGTAACTTTTGTGATCATCCTCTAATTTATATACTTTTACTAGTAAGTGAACTACATGGGACAACCCGTCGAGAGATGTCTAGCGTGTGAGCTCTGTATTTCCTGGTGAGGGGAGGTGGGACTTAGCCTGTGAACTGCAAACAACGTGCAATAGGAGTTGGTTGGCCCTATTGTGAGCCCTCATAATGTGCAGATTAGGGGTAGTATGGTGAGATTTGTGATACAAAGTAGATGTGTTGGAAGGCTCAAACACTAAGTCTGAGGTGGGGAGTTTGAAGAGGCCCTAAGCAATAGCAGATCTGTGCAAGTTTGTCTGAAGCGGGGAGCTTAGTGTTGGAGCCAGATCTATATACACTTAGTCCACATAGATAACAATCCATCCCAGATCTGGAGTACTAGGGTTAGATCTGCAAACCTTCCCATCAAGTCCCCCCTTCCCCAACCCAGGAACTCAAACTTCAAGATCGCGCGAGGACAACACCGAATACTACTGAAGAGCAGCTTCAACTCTCCATCACAGGCTACCCCTCACCCTCCCATCTCTTGCAACTATTTGTTATCCGGCAACGACGTCACATCAGTTCAGGTCATACTTTACTCATCTCATTGCCTTTACATATTATGGATCCCTTTTACTAGTCACAATACTTCAGATCTCATGAACACTAGTCATAACACTACACATCAACACATTGCCACTAATCCTCTAACCCTTAAGCACATCAGTAGAAAGTTTGTATTTGCACACCACACGCGGAAGCAGTGGAATTTTTTTGTAGATTCACACAACAAGCACAAGGAGCAAACAAAGACGCCAATCCACTTCAAAAGACCCATATTTACGCTCATCCACTCGCAATCTACACCAACGTGACAATCCCACACATCATCAGCAATAGGCGATCTGGAGGAGGACAATCACAGAAGAGTAGCAGCCAAACAGCAACAACACAACAACAAACACCTCACGCACGCGGAAAAACAAGATCGAAGACAACGGAAAAGGTAAGCACGCTTGCAGAACCTTCAACCCTATTTGTATCCTCTCTTCTATACCCCCACAGCCTTCTCCCGTCACATCTCTCACCCCTATACCCCACACCTTCACAGCCCACCTCACCTCCCTTCCACCGCCCCTCCTCCCCCTCCAGACCATCATCCTCCTCCCCCCAGCCCATCACCCCTCTCCCCCACTCCCTCCCTACTCTCAGATCCCCTCCTCCCTCCCCCTCTCCCTGAAACCACTACCCCTGACCTTCCCATAGCCCCCCGCCCTACTCCCTGTAATCTCCGCCCTTCCCTTAGTTCCTGACCTTCTCCCTACAGAACCCGACTCTCCCTTAAATCCCGACCCTCTCTCTGTAGACTCCGCCCCTCCTTCAGCTCCCGAACTCCTCCCTACAGACTCCGCCCATCCATCAGCCCCAGACCTTCTCCCTACGAACTCTGCTCCTCCCTCAATTCTAGACCTCCTTCCTACAGACTCCGCCCCTCCCTCAGCTCCCAACCTCCCCGCGGCAGAATCCACCCGTACATCAGATCCCAACCTCCTCCCTGCAGACTCCTCCCCGACCTCAGCTCTCGACCTCCTCCCTACAGGATCCACCCTTCGTATTCAGCACCCCCTCCCATGTATACAACCCCCGCACCTATAGTTCCTCTCTCTCACATTACAGCCCCGCCCCTCCCTTGATCCCAAGCTCCCCATAATCCAACCCCAGATTCCCCCACCCCGGACCAATGACGTACATACAGCCTCCCCACTCTCCCAACCTCCCTCATCCTCCTCACTCAACCAACTTCCCTCATCTTCACCTCTCTACACCCTCCCCACTCACAAACCACTCCCAAAACACCAACCCAGTCCCACTACCAACCCTCTCCCTCTGATCCCAACTCCCCCGTAGACTACCCAAAATCCTCTCCCGAAAACTACCCAAAACCCCTCCCCGGATACTGTACAAAACCCCTCCCCGCAGGCAGCTTACAGCCCCTCCCCGTAGATAGATCAATGCCCCTCCCCGCAGGTAGACCAACGCCCCTTCCCGAAACACCCCCCTGCGCAGACAGTCTCCCGTCCAGACAGTCCCCCGTGCAAACAGTCTGAGAAGCCTCCCAGCGAGAGAAAACGAACCAGCAACTGTCTACAATGCGAGCCACTGTGGCTCAGCGACCCCCTTCCCCCCGCAGAAACCCGGACGTAGCGACCTCCTGCCCTTGGAGCGACCTGTGATTAGCGACCTCCCTCCCCTGGAGCAACCTACACCCAACGGCTCCCCTCCCACGCGACCCACGACCAATAACTGCCACTCGAGTAGAGACCCACTACAGCTTCCCTTAGCAACCTCCCTCCCCCTCTGGTTACCTCCTTCCAGCACCAACTCGACAAACCAGGTAAGTTCTCTTGCCCTTACCACTTATGTTTCGCATTCATATTTCCTACAACTAATAAATACAAATACAACTCTAAATAATTGCATTAGTGTCAAAAAAATCCAGCGTTTCAAACTAGAATCCAAAACAAAACAATTAAACACAACTCATAACTTCCATAGCTGCATGGTACTACTACACCACTATTTAATACATAATTATTGGCAAGTACTAAAAAACGTAGTGCATAAAATAACTACTAACCTCTTCAAAAGAAGAAGTGCATTTAGGTACATGGGCAACATCAAAAGACTCCTCAACTTCAATGAGAAGAGGGACGAGGACTTAATGGTGATTGAGAAAGTACCAAGGCAAACCGAAGGGACTCCTACCACATGCAAGAAAATGAAGAATGGCATGATAGAAGAAAACCCACCGCACATCATTCAACCGGTAAGTATGAACCTCAAGTTTTGGATGGGGTATCCTACCATGGAGGCTCTTGCAATTGAAGGACTTCAAGAGCTCTATAGTGGAGAAACCGGCGAAGACATGATAACAAGAGGATTGAAGGAGGAAGAGGCAAAGGAGGCAAGCACGGCAAAGGTAGCATTTCCCCACATCGCGCAACTACTCTATCCAAGCACAAGAAATGGAGTGGAGGGACAACACTACAACATCACCCAACTCCCTTTCGATATCAACATCAACACCTCCATAGGTTTGGCTCTAGACTTTTACATTGCAATTCATTTTGAACCCCCTTCCTCTCAAATCATGCATGATGAAATCAAAATAATGGTCACAAAAATATTAGAAGTAATGGGTATAGAACTTGGCAATGATCTCATAGACCCTATCTCAATTCAATGCTTGAGTGTCAAAAATGCGGGAAAGTAGGGTGTATGGGCGGGGATAATCAAATTACACTTGCTAAAATCCGAAATTGATGGTATCATGATGCTTAAAGGACTTAGACTCTTCATTCTTAAGCTAGATGGTCACAACATCATTGGAACAGTTTGTAAAAGCTACCAAAACATTGCTAGGCACTCTAACCTCTCTCTCAAGGTGAAAAGTGACAACTTGAAGGGTATCTCAGCCAACACTCTCTTCAAGGAGGCACTCTTGAATAGCTTTCAAAGGGGGCAAGAGTTTGAGATTACCGGAGTCCAAAAGAGCATCGACGACACCCATGCATTCATTATGACCACCACACCACAACAAGCAAAGAAGATCCAACTCCATCAAGTCACCGCACACAATGAGATCATAAAAGCTAAACACATCACCGGAGGGAAGGTAACACAAGAGACTAAGGCAAAAAAGGATGCCTTAACTCTAACTCTCTCCCCTTTGCCTATCCTTATGAGTGCTTGTGATACAAGTGATGCCATTCGCAAGATCATTGGAGATGCTAACACTAGATCTATTTGGTTCCACAAAGAATGTGGAACTAGGCACAATGGTAGTGCTAATGTACATTGTGTTAACCCAATTATTTACAAACAATTTGTGAACAAAACCTTTGCCATGGGAGGATACCTTGTAGAGTTTGCACTACACCGGAGGAGCCTAGAACGAACGGAACCCCCCTCCAAAGCACAAGTGAAGACATTTGGGTTTGATGATGTTAACGCCGCCATGGTCAACACACTGGAGACCTTTAAGATACAAGAACCATCATCCAACATCTCCAAGCAAGATGTATTGGAGATTGTGGAATCGGTTATGGAAGAAAGCAACAAGAAGATGAGGAGGGAAGCACGAGAGTATGCCGATCAAAAACATGAAGAATTGAAGACTCAAATGATGAGCATCCAACAAGCAATGAGTGCCGCACTTGCCTCAATGCAAGCCATCACGGGAAGTATGGCTATACCAATGATTGAAGACAAGCCGCCAAACTTGTAGACTTCAAAGACCACAACATAACTATCATTGACCATACACTATACCAAATACATACACTAAAAGGTAGTGTAGACTATAGATACTATACTAGTACACCATATGTAGTAGTGTACAATCATACACCCATATATGGAGCGTATAAATAATGTATTAAATCCCATACTAAATACAAATACATTATTCCATACAAAAGAAAGTACATATACATATATACCAATACAACTACCAAAATATATACAAATACAAACTCCCAAAACATACATACAAATACAAACTTCCAAAACATACATATAAATACAAACTTCCAAAACATACATATAAATACACACTTCCAAAACATACATACATATACAAACTTCCAAAACATACATATATATACAAACTCTCCAAAAATACATACAAATACATATACATACACAAATAAAAATACTACCTCCAATACACGGATACACATACATATAAACATAACACCCACCGCAAATGGAAAGAGATGCAAAAATACAAAACAATATCGACACACAAAAACTAACACAAACCAAGATACACAAACAAACACAAAACCAACTAACAAAAACAACATACATGACAATAAATCGAAACAAAATACACTAAATAAAATCACTTCAAGGGAAACTCACCCAAAAAAAGGAAAATACATGCATACTTCTCAATACAAAGATAAAATAAAAAAACAAAACAAAAAAACATATAGGACAAACAAAAGAACACATAATCTTTAAACATAATAACAAACCACTACACTATAAACTACTACTAATACTAGGAGGAGACATAGAAATTAACCCAGCGCCTATGCCAAACACACTAAAAAGACACCCAACACAACACAAAAAAAATGCCAAAATCTACTTCATACCAAATACAATACAATTACAACCGGAATACAGACACATTGCCCAATCATTTGCACCTATACTAAAACCAACGCATATATTACACCAACAACACACCAACACACATCCACACATTACCCAATATATACAACAACAAAATGAACACCCCTCATCACATATTGTATATGCCATAGTGACTACATCCACCCAAACGTAGACAAATGCAACCTCCTCTTAAATCCACAAAACCCAAATACAACACAATGGACTAATACACTATTAAACACCCTTGCTAACTTACAAAACCCTCCCAAAAGACACATTAACACTCCACACCCTTATATATCATTCATTGATGAAAACCAAAATATTATAAAAGATAAAACATCAATACATAAAGAATTATATGACTTTATACACAATCATAATACACCGCCACTACAAAATATTATGAAACAAAAATTCCCATACCTTCCCAACAACCTAATCAATGAAACACTAAAATGTTTTGACCAAATACCATAATACATCCACCCACCCCCCCACCCCCCCACCCCCTTACCTTCCCCCACAAAACCAAAACAATAGCTCAAATCAAGAGAATACATACATAATCACATGGAATGCCTCCTCACTAAACATTGCCCTTCCTAGCTTACAAACAATAGTCACACACAAATACACCGCCAACCATTATAGTTATCCAAGAAACAAAACTATCTGCCACAAAATCCACAAAATATATACAAAATATATTCCAAGACTATAAACTCATTTTTAATAACACACATACACTTACAAGATGTATTCAACAACAGAGACCATACACAGCGGGCCGCGGTGGGCTCCTTACACTAATTCACAAAAAATAAGCTTTCCCGAGCAACATCAAAAAAATTCCTACCCCAATGCACATATCTCCTTACCTCCAAATTATCAAAATTACTAATTATCCATTGCAACCATGGTTAATTTTTTACATGTATATGCCATTTAACCCTGAAGATACTAGATTTATCATTGACTTACAAAACACTATCACACTCCACACAAATAACAACCCCAATCACACATACTTGCTATGTGGAGACTTTAATAGAGACATAGCATTAATTGGACACCAAAATGGAAATCATAACACCCCCCGCCAACCATAGATCACCAATGGCACAATTTCACAAGAAACTTAAACTTCACTTACATCAACACTGATACACAATTCTCTAGACAAAAGGGCTACAACTATAATGACTGGAGTCTAATAGATGGATTCTATATAAATACCAACAACAATACACAATACACCTCTACAACAAACAAAGATGTTATCCTCAATTCAGACCACTCTCCTATACAACTACACATCTCAAATAACACATTAATCAATAGAACCCCTATAATCCTAAACAATGACACTATACGCATACTCAACCCCATCCCAAAAGACAACCTAGAAAAATTCAACACAAAATTCTTCGAAGAAAACTCCATACAAATCGACTCCCTCATGTACACTCTTCAAAATAACAATCAACTATCACAAATACAATGGCAAGAAGCATGTCACATCCTAGATTCACTCATCAATAAAATTTCCGACACACTGGGGAAAACTTGTAGAGCCCACCCGATACCTCAAATGACAAACAGATCATCCCAACAAGGTGGATATCTACCCCACAAACTCTCTAAAACTTGAAAACAACACCTAACTACATACCATGTTATAAGGAAAACTATTAGAATTGTAAAAAACAACCCTCAATGGCGTAACCACCCCATATACAATGAACTACTAACTCTACAACACACCCAAATTCCCATTCCACCGCCCCCGGATGTATTCCATAATACATGGATAAATGATATCGCACTAATTGCCAAAAATGCCAACATACAAGCCAGGAAAATAACCTCAAAATACGCCAAAGATAACATTAAGAAAGCCATCTCAAAATACAGACAATTTTATTAAATTAGCCCTAAAAAAATTAACAAAAAAGTCTTTAAAAACCTAGAATCTCCACCACTAGATTGTATTATAGATCAATATAATAATATTTTAACCAGCCCTGAAGATATTGCGAATGAAATATTCAACCAACAAAAAAAAAACAATAGACCCATTGTACCAACATGCAATTATCAGCCACATCATCCAACTGAATGTACATGTGCCGTACGCCAATACCCATGGCATGACCTTGACGGATTTACCCTTGACAAACGAGGCGAACCAGAAATTCCACTGCATAAATACTTTAATAGAGCCACATACGACACATGTCTCCAAAACCTTGGTAACAACAAAGCCCTAGGCCCAGACCGCATACCAAACTCAATACTAAAAAACATGCCCCCAAGATTTCATAAATTATTATTCCTATTCTTCTCTCACCGCTATAAACAAAAACAAATACCAATCTCATGGAAATCAAGCGCAACAATTTTATTATATAAGAAAGGCGACCCATCTATGCTACCCAACCATAGACCAATTGCATTAGCTAACACAGTATATACAATCTTCACTAGCACACTCACCTCTATCCTATCCTCATACAGTGAAAAATTCAAAATCCTACATAATAGCCAAGAAGGCTTTCGAGCAGAGAGAAGTACCACTTGACAAATACAAACTATAATAGCTGCATTAGAAGACGCGCGGTTTACAAATCAAGATATATACATATTATACGTGGACTTCAAAAATGCCTTTGGCTCAATAGACCATGCTCGGCTACTAGCAATAATGACAGATCTTGGCTACCCAAAAGATGCAACTACACTTGTCGGAAACATATACTCCCAATCATCCACCTACTGTATCGGTGAACACTTCGGAAAAACAAAACCTATACCAATTCAAAGAGGAACTATACAAGGGGACACCCTTAGCCCATATTTATTCATTATATTCTTAGAACCACTACTTAAATGGCTAGAACGACAAAATAATGGATACGCTTTTGGCACATTACAAAATTCCATAAACTTTCAGCATACGTTGATGACCTCGCCGCCATAACTAACAAAATTAAATCTATTCAAATACAACTCAGTAAAATTGATAGATATTGCAAATGGACAGGTATGGACGTAGGTGTCCCAAAATGTACTGCTACTGGATGCCCAAACAAATCCAAATTAAACCCTACCACTTTCAAAGCCCTAATGCAAACTTCTAAAATCAACTACCGCAATCAACAATCCCTATACTACATCAAAATGAACCATATACATATCTAGGTACAAATCTTGTCCCCTCACTAAAATGGAAAATCCAAATACACACTACAACCACAAAACTCATCAAACAATGCAAAGAATTAACAGCATGTCCGGCCACCATGAAACAAAAAATAAAAATGATAGATACCGTACTACGCCCAGGTGTAGCATACAGCTTCTACAGTGTAGCATACTCTATGCCAACTATCAAAAAACTTGATAAAAAAATAATAGCCATCCAAAAAACTATATGTGGACTGCCAAAATGTATGTCAAATGCGATAACCCAACTCCCACATAACCTATTCGGGCTTGAAGCTTTCTCCCTCATAAACGCATATCTCAGATGTATAGGAGAACAACTACAAAATGCTTTAAATGATAAAGGTAGACTTGGGAAAATATATAACGGATTAACTCACTATGTCCTTGCCCAATATGGGGGCGCCAAAAATATACCTAGAATTTAAAAAAAGTGACTGCATAAGATCACCAATCACACGAACATTCTTCTTATTAAAACAAATAGCTAAAGTCCACCTTAGAAGTACGCTTCCAAAATTCCTCATCAATCCTACATCACTAGAAATAATATGGCGTCAAGAAACACTAAATCACAACACATTCAATGCTCAACTCTCTCAAAAGCTTCTACAAAAACTCATCTCAAAAAATATTTTTGAATTAAGCCAAATTACTTTACCCAATGGCACACACATCATGAACAATGAGGACTTCAAAGCCTACCACTTCACCCCATCCAAACTATTAAAAAGTGCTCTAAACGTTGCAAAACAACTCTTTTGCCATCCAACATGCCCCACCACATGTCATACCCCTTGTAATTTACACCCATACTCCTATATACTTCAAGACCCATTTATCACCATCAACAATAGCATCACCCCAAGAAATATCCCCCCACCAACCAATCCCCCTTACCCCCCATATCCATACCACCTACGTCCTCCAACATACATTCCCAAAAATCCTATCACATACCCCATTAGTAACATCACACAACATAAACATATACAACATACAGACAAGAATAAAATACAAAATACCCACACAAAATATCTATGCCAATGGCAACACAACGAGAATACATACAATAAATGGCTTCCCAAAGGGATCTTTTCCCACGACACGACACCAATACCTCCACACATAACATTGAAAAACTAAAACAATATTACAAAAAAATTCATAACAAAGCTTACTTGAATATCATCCAAGCCCACCACCCCCAAGAACAATTCTTAGACTCAAGGTCCGTAACACCACCCATAATTATCCCACTCTTAAACATCAATACAACAGAATGCAATCCCGAAAATGATATCCTTACATTCACAAACACAATAAAAATAAATAACAACCAAGCACAAATATACGAAGAAAATGGCCGACATTTACACACTATTCCCATTAATCGACTCCAATGGTTATGGAATCAATACAATACAAACCTACAAACTCCCACAAACATAGAACTAAAGACCCAATCCTTTGAAACCGAACTGATTTGGCTATACCAAAGATACAAATACCAAATTCCAAAAAATGACCCCCTCAAATACCCACACCCATTCTAGACTCACTAATCTCATCTTTTAACATCGAACAATCATACTTTTCTTCCCCGGTCACTTGTTCTACCAAACTTAAAAAACTCTACTCACCTTATGAAAGAGACAAAATATTTGGATCCTTGGGAAAGGCCTTTGACTACAAATGGACCGGTAATGGTATAGCCCACCCTCATAACGATAAGGAAATAGAACAAGCAATACATTGGGCTCGACTTGCCGCCAAACATGACCCAAATAACACAAGCACAATTATCATCACACCAAACAACAATTGGTACCAAAACAACAACCAACACTCAAATTCATTCCCAGATTTCTATATCATTGCAGTATTTGAGGCAGACTCAATACCATACGAAGAACCTACGATTCCACCCGAGCTAAAAAAACCCCGAATCGAGCCATCTACACTACAAATACTATGTGTCCATCATCAAAATCAAACCTTTGGCACCCTAGAGCAACTTGTCGAAATTACCTCCATATCAGACAATTTAAACATCCACAGATTATATACAAAACCAGCCCCACGGACACCTATGCAGACCCCCATAAATCGTAGTAAAAATTGGTTAAAACTAAACTATATCAATAATACATTAAACTACTCCGTCACACCGCCCCCCTTCCCAAATTATCCAGCTCATACCACACCAAAATTTAACCCCGCACACAGTTATTACACCGATGGCTCTTTTAAACCACCAGAACAAATTAGCCCGAGCTCTTGGCACAGAGAAAAAGCAAGCTATGGCATATGTAACTCTACCAAGGAAATTAAACTAGCCAAAAGACTTCTTGGACTACAAAATATCCTTAGAGTAGAACTCATGGCCATTTACAAAACACTACAAATCATCACAACAAAATACAACAATGAACCCGCACATATATTCACAGATTGTATAAATGCACTTTACCTACTAAACACCCAAATAACACACCCTACCCTTCACAATAGCCACCCAGACCAAACGATATTAACGTCTATGGTCCAAATGTTACAAAACCGAACACAAATTACAACCCTTCACAAAGTGAGAGCCCATGCCAATATTGATGGCAACGAACAAGCTCATAAACTAGCAAAAAGAAGGCCGAGAAAAAACACACAAAAATGCCAAAGACCCACACGAGCACGCCCATGCCATTCCATACTACTTCCAAAAAGAAGATTGGCCTTCCAAAGAAGATACCCCCGACAAAAGCCCGATTAGATTTCTGGACAAATATCTCAAAAAAAAAGACCTCTACAACAACCTTGACACAATTGCCGAAAATATTCCTAACATAGAAAAATGGACCAATAATAATAACATAGACAATGAACTCTCCACAAACTTTTGGAAAAACCCCATCATATCAGACTTACAAATAACATGCCTCATCAAATTTTGTACTGGCCAATATATGGGACATGCTCGCAAGCAACTCTTCTTTGGAATAGAAAGATTCCCATCCATAACATGTCCAATATGCCCTTCAACGGACCCCGACACATGGCTTCATGTTCTACTCAAATGCCAAAACCACCACATACATTCCCTTATTGTTAAAAGACACAACAAAGCGGTATGGGAAATCCAAAAAATAATCACCTCCCACAACAAATCGAGATGTTTTATACTACTGAACGTTGGCACCTTTAATAACAATCCACAAGAAAATACGGTCCCTCCTTGGCTACTTCCATGTTCATGCGAGACTCAAAGGTGTCACTGTAATGCTAGGCTCAAACCGGATATACTTTGCGTTAGAGGTTTACCATATAACAATCCACCACCCGACCACATAAACCAAGACCTCACCATTCAATTCATTGAATTCACATATTATAAGGATAGATTTTCCCCGGAAACAATTCAAAATAAAAAAGACAAATACCGGGGAAAGCTGTCGCATGAGCCTAGAGCAGAGAGCGGGGAGCAGGGAAAAGAAGAGCAGGGAGCATGGATTCATATTTTTTTTAAACCGAAGAACTCTAATAGGTGGAAGTAAACACCAAATGGATAATAAAGGTCCTATCACCGTGAAAGTGGGTTTAGGGTTTAGGGCGAGTTTTTTGAAAATAACAAAAGAATATTGCAAAAATAAAATGAAGTTACGGTGCAGTTTCTAAAATATGAATGCATATTTCTAGCAGAATAAATAAATGCAATTAAACACATCGATAAAGTCAGAAATTTGCATTCCATCCTCTACCATCAATTCAGCTTAAACATTACTAAATTTTGTTCTAATCATGTATCTATATAGTCTATACAATTAAATTATTTTAAATAGTAAACTAAATGATGTCTATTCACGGTTGATCTTAAATCATGCAAATTGTCAAAGTATATGCGAAAAAACTTATGTAGTACTCAGTAAATTTCAACTATTGCACTTCTATTAAATAGAATGGAAGGATGACAACAAGAAACTGTAAAACCAAAGTAGTGGCCCTTGTAGTCTCACTACTACATTATAAATATATATATATATGACGTACATCACCGTAAAGTCACTCGCGAAAGTCAAGTCACTAGACAAGCACAAAATAGTGTATTGATATAACTACCTAGAAGAAGATGAAGTTGAAGTGCCGTCGTCGAAAGCAGTAATAGATTCACGAGGAGATAATGAACACATACTGGTAGAAGACTGCGAAGAGTAATCACAACTCACATCTCCACTCACAATAGAAGGCTGTAGAACTTAAATATCTTCTACAGCTGACACATCCATAAATTCTAGTACTCTAGGATCTCCAGTGAAGCGAGAAGGAGCGATAAAAGTTCGCGAGGTGAATAAAGATGCTTGAGCCACCGCCTCTGCATATACTGGTAAGTGAAATGACTTCTCCGGAGTAAAAAACAAACGATCAGAAAGAATGTGTTGTCGATCTCTAGGTTTCCTCACACGTGAGCTATTGAAACAAAATTCACAAAACCAAATGAAGATAAAAAAAATGTATAAAAATTACATGAAAAATGGTGAGTCTGGTAACTAAAATTCAAAATGCAAGACTTACGCACAGAATCGGTTTCGTGGAACAATATCGATCATAGGCTCGTCTTTCTCTATCAGCTCCTCATCATCATCAGCACTTGTCTGCTCTACATGAATGCGTTGCTTCTTCAAGCTGTCGCTCACCCCGTAGACAACAAGCGGCTGCAAAATAGACTTAAAAATCTCTCCATCATCCTCCAACGCCGCAACATGGCGACCGGCCTTATGACAAGCATGAATGGAGGCACCTGTAAATAAAAACTTCAGTTAGATGAGTTAGAGAAAACACCCCAACTGCACCAAAGAGTTTATATCAGAATAAGTAACGAAATGACAACATACCAGTTGAAGGAGTACAATCCATCACAATGTCTCCAACATGAGTACTCGCTTCAATAAGCATCTGAAGAAGAATGGGGTCCTTCTCCCGTGCTCCTCTCTATGGAATAGTGTCCCGAATAAGTTGTGAGTCTTTTGTAACGAAATTGTGCAGCACATCATCGGCCACAATGTCGATTCCAACAGCCTCCAACTCGTCAACTGGTTTCAAAGAAAACAAAGACGGTGCGGAGTTCGGGATATTTCGAACTAACAACTTGATGCATAATCGAAGTGTCTGCAAAGAAAAAAACATTAAGAAACGAACTGACTAACAACAATTCAAATCCGAATACAAGGATTAAAATATCTATATAATTCAGGATATTTACAGTTTTTAATGGATCCTTGGCACTTGTCAAACGCAACCGATTGACACCCATCCACTCCTTGAAAATCTTGAAATGATAAGCTCTCATAAAGCCCTTCAACTTGGAGTTCAGACTTTGATCATCAGCATGAAAGAGAAGTAAGCCGCCATCGTCATGGATGTGATTGTTGGCAAAGTCAAAAATCAAATCCACAAACCTCTCATCCAAAACATTCTACGCCGGAATAGACGTGGAAATATTTGGAACTGGCAAGTTCTCCAGAATATCCACAACCATCAAATCAACACCAGAAGTCTTCTTTGGACGACCTGAGAAATGTCGAGGGCGATCAAAAGCTTGTGCTGGAATAAAAATAGAAATTAGATTGACTATCAATTAATGAATGGACAAAAATATTAGAGAAATAATGAAAATAAAGTACCTTATCAACGAAGGCCTGCAAGTTTGTCCATGCCGATGGAAAAGACTTGAACTTCGAAAGGTGTGCATCAATGGAGAGCAGAGAGGCATTAATAATGCACTCATCGACAAATTGTGTATCTTGCACAATGTCTTTAAGTGCATGAGAAGTACCTTGAACCAATCGTGACATTGATAGCCCTGCAAATGTAGCATCTCGCTTCAAATGTAGACGAGATAAAGAATCTGAGGAGGTTGGACTCACACCAACAGTTGAGGGGCTATCTCCTAGAGTGCCAGATCTTGCTGAGCCAAGAGCTACCGCCTTTGCCTCTGCCTCCTTTGCCTTCGCAGTAGCCAATTCAGCAGCCCTCTGAGCTTTCTCCACAACCCGCCTTGCTTCTTTCTTTTTCCTTTGATCTTCTCTCTCAGCCTCCTTGGTGCGCTTAGAAAGGACCTTCAAGTGCTCCTTCCCAGATAATGTACTCCCGCCAGCGCTGTCCATATCCTCATCACTGAGGTTAACAGTGGTTTGAGTGGTGGCACCAACCACTCCAGATACCTCGGAGTTGTCATGAGAAGCCTTTGCCGCTTCCTCCTCAGATGGACAAAAAGGCTTCGTGCAATCGAGATACCAACATCCATCATTTAAATGCAAAGTTGACCACAATTGAAGCTGAGTAGGAGTGAACATACAATGCCATGAATTTTTATCAATCCATGTCTGAAGAAACAATGGAAGCTGATGTCTCTCAAGGGCACCCTTAACAAAGAGCTCTTTCATATAATACCTGTAAGTTGCAATAACACATTCAGATAAATAAATTAAAGGCAATGATTTGTAATTGATATCACTAAAATACCCAACTCACCTCCAAACAACTCGCTTCATAGCCAAGTCAATATTCTTGTGGTTCTTAAATTCCTTTGACCTTGAGAATGTGGTCTTGCTTCTTAAAAGTGTTGAAAAGGCATGCATCCAAAGTTTAACCCTCGATGCTTCCACAAACTCTTGTGGAGATCGAGGTCTCTCCGGTAGGTCCAACTTCAGCAGCAGCTTGTCGGCTTTAAGTACACTCTCGAACTCCTCAGAGATGGCGACTTCAAGCTACAATGATCAAATTTTGCAACATTAACTTGCTCAACTGGGTTGAAAGCATTTTATGAATGAACTGATTCCAAAATATGATGAACTAAATTCACAGAAATAAAGAAATTTGCTAAACAGAACTTTCTCCGGCCCAAAATGATGCCTTGTTTAACCACGAGTCTAACTCCTTATTGCTGAATCCTTTCGGAGGAAAGTGGAGAGCTTCCCTAGTGGCATTACTAGAATTCCACCACTGAAGCCATCGAACTTTGAAATGGGGTGGGACATTGGAAGTTGCAATCAACCGTAACTTATCCAAAGTCATCTCTGGTTTTGAATTCGAACTCCAATGCTTTGTAATCTGAAATTACAAGAAGAGAAATTATTTTGAATAATCACTCTATGTAGATGTATCACTTCAAATGAAATATCAAATATACTCAAGAATCATTTTTACCTCTTCAAAGAACTGGTCACCAAGCTTTGGATTTGCAACGGCCGAATATTTAGACCACTGACCCTTGTACATCTGAATTTTTGCCTTTGCTGCAATTCGCATAGAAATGGTAATCTCAGAGTCAATCCGAAGTTCCACAGGAGTATTATCGTGGTACACTCTGGCAGCCTCATCTGATGCATCAGCAATCTCTTGCTGAGGTCCATCAACAATTGCTAAAGAGGTGAGAAATGGTATAAGTCCATATCAAACATAATTAATAAGTAAGAATATAAGAAAATACCAGTAAATGCATACATTTACAACCAAAAAACTTGAAAGTGAAAATACTTACCCGAAAGAGTAGAGAGACAAACACATCGACTTTTAATGGATACCATGACTTCCCTCTCCTAGGATTTGCCAAGCACTTGTGATAATCATCTGCAGTCAACAAATCCTTGAATGATTCAAGTGGTTGACTTCCAATCGCCTTAATTCGATGGAGTATGTGCACGAAGTTGGTCTTGACGTGTGAGTTTTCTGTGGCTCTACACAAGGACAGTAGAATCAAAAATCAAACAATGAATCCAGGATGCAAGTACCGAATGAATATTGCAAGATATTAGTGAATGATGCTCACCTGTTAATATCGTGCATAACATGAAGAGCCAATCCGACACTGCCTTTGATATCCAAACAAATGCAATCCACGGAGATGTGCCAGTTTACATCAGCATTATGCATTCTCTCAATATATCCCATCCATGCCTTGAAGCGATGATTTCCATCACATATGAAGAGTTTACGATTCTTCAAAAAGCTCAACTGGGGAGTAGCCAAAAGATTTGACTCAAAGCGATCATTGGCTGCGTTCCACAAAGGGCCCCATTTTTCTTTATCCTCCTCGGAAACAAAGGACTCCTCCACTATAAGAAAACCATGTTTTTAGTGTCGTCAACGCTATTACGTGTTGTGTTTTCTGTGATGTCACACGTTAGTCAAAAAATTGCTACAGTACCTCAAATTTAGTTTGACATTGCATGAAACGTGTTCTTGTTAAAGACAAAACGCGTTGATGTCACCGTAGACATGCACGTTTTTGGTGACGTCAAAAGAAACGTGACCACGTCAGACTGTGACGTCATAGAAAACACGGGATGTCCACGTCAGCCACAGTTGCATTTCATTTTACTGTGGAATGACTGCAACCCGGTGCTCGAAAGCCAAAATGTGAGGAAATGGGCAGCTTTCATCCGTAGTGGATGAAATATGTCGCAAGGAAGGAAGAGCCGAAGGACGACTTACAGAAAAACAACCTCCACAACATCTACACTTTGGTTTTGGGAGTGTGGGTGAGAGCAAATTGAACTTAGATGATAGAAGTGGGAAGTGGGGAGCGGCGAAGCTCACTTCAACGCTAAGAGGAAGGAGATTAGGAGAACAACAAGGAGTAGAAAGAGGCAACTTGAAGGTGATGGAACAAAGCAACGGCGGCTATGGCGGTGGCTATGGCGACGGTTATGGTGGGAGCCATGGAGCAGTGACAACGGAGCTAGCTGGGAGCAAGGAAGGTGATCTACGGCAGATCCAGACGGCAAGGGGAGAGCTCAAAGGGAAGAAGATCGATGGCAAGGGGAGCTTTGGCCATAGCCGGCTAACCCCAGCCATAGCTGACCTCAGCCATGGCCAGGAAACCCTAGCCATAGCCAAGTTCGGTATTCGCCACCGCGGAGAGGCGCTGCAGCAGCAAGGCCGGTATGTACTCCACTTACTTAGAACTCGTGAAGCATGTCGTGAGGTCTTCGCATTGAACTGCAGGTATGTGGTTCTAACACGAACTTGCGCGGAGCTCTACCTTGCAATCATCTTCGCGCCAAATTCCTCCTTGTGGTGCAGGTCGCGCCAAGCTGCAAACCGCAGCTCTCCCATCCACACAGCCCCGAATTCCAGTTCTGTAGATCCTCTTGAGCGCTGAAGCTTTAACCTAGGTCGTCGCACACCGATGACGTAGTCTGAAGAACAATTTTTAGGCACCCTAAATCCTTCCGGAATGCCCATGCTCGTTCATCAATTGCCCGAGCAAGCGCCAAATCACACTCATTAGGGTTTTGATCATTTTTAGAAACATGTTTAGAAAAACGTCCGCAAGAACATGCTAGATGTTCAAGTGAACATGAACTCCGACATGAAAAAGGTCATTGACAACATATAGGCAGAACGCGCCAACGTCAGGATCGATGTCATTAAGAACCCGAACATGTCATAACAAACGTCAAAAGTAACAGCCCTGTGTGGACAGAATATGCCCTAAAACCATGACGTTAGGTGACGTAGACTGTCCACATCAGAAATTGAGAGGTCCAAGTCAGCAAATTCAAAATTCCACATCACTGCCACTATGAAAATGGAGTTGGATGAAAAAAATCCTACGTGGCATTGCTCTGATGAAGGATTTGTTTATGTGGACGTGGGGCCCCCTCCACGCGGAGCCCTTTCCAAAGTCTTTTAGACCACGTTCATTTGGATGTCAAGAGGTTGACAACCCCAAATCAACCATGTCACCCAAAATTTTGGACGTTTTTTGCCTGTCAAGGTAGACGGATTTTAGGTGACATCAACATTGATGTCACAGCATGTTCATTTTGATGTTCAGGCATGTTTTTCAACGCGTTACAAAAAACACGGGTTTCTTATAGTACTCACCGAGGTCATTGGAAATAGAAACGTAAAACACGGTAGATCCAGGACGATATCCATGAGTAAATTCAGCCTCCAACCGCTTAATATCCGACTACATTGTGGGTCGGACAAGTGGCATGTACACAAGCCTGCACAACGGCACATCAAAGCGAGAGGAAGCCTTGGGTGCAATGCGTAGGCTGTCTATAGCAAAGATACAATTTACCCTATGGTGTTGACGAAGCTCATCTTCGTTAAGATGTAGGTGACAATCCACCTCATCCGCCACCGAAACATCCGCGTCCGGATGTGAACTTGTGCCACCAGAGAATTTGGGTGATCGGGTAGACCGTTGAGTTGATGACGGGTCCATGACCTGAATTTTGGGTCATATCAAAATTAGTTTCTAAGCAACACAATTCGACATAGGTTGACAATATAATGAGACGAGAGCAAAGGCAAATACCAGACAAGAATCAACCTCAACCTGAGAACTCAATCAAAATTATAGGCAATCCATACACAGTTCAATCCATACACAATTCAATCCGGTTTTCATGGGCTGCCAAAAAGTAGCGTTGGCACCGATGCTACTCCGGGAGCGGCCATATACTCTTTTTACATTTTTCAGGTACTCCAGCGCCTCCTCGAAGAACGGGCTCCCTTGGCACGGTGGAAACCCCGGGACCAACACGGTTGCCAGCGGCGGCGGTAGCTCAGTCAGATTCTCATTGCCCACGTCGACTACGGTCGCCACCGTGGAACTAGCATCCGCCGCACATCGGAGAGGACGACAACCCTGCTGCAGCTTCCGGGGGGACTGGCTGGCAACTCGCAGCGAGGATCTACTCGGGAATGCGCTCACAAAGGAAGGGATCGCGGCACTGGTGGCGATTCATAGAAAACTACTTCACCGACGTGTATGGCAGAAGTACTGACCTCCATTCATGAACCTAAACTAGTACAATGTTACTAGGCTAATGTTGTCCAATATAACTCGTACAATTTGAAGATCAAACGAACATCACTGTGATGAACTAAACAAAAAAGAACTGAACGGATCCTTCCAAAGTTCACCTCGGTACCATTCATTATAAACCAAGGAACCAGAACATTTAGTCAAGTGACACTTTCATTGTTTTTATTATATAAATGTTTGTGCTTTCAATCCGGAGATGACTATGTCGGCACCGACAATCATGGTGGTACTTCTTTTAATCGATTCATTTCAACAAAATATTCATACAATGAAAGTAGAATCAGCATCTTGACGGAACATTAATGTGAACTTGGACCCTCAAAAGCTTTTTCAATAATCTGGAGGCATTTTTGATCTGCTAAGGAAGATTGTCGGTACCGACGAGCCCATATGAGGCTGACTAATGATCATGAGAAAGATAACTTACTAACCAGATGATCTTATTTTGAAAGAAAACTACTCATTCAATGAAACAGGAAATGTATCTAATGCGATTAATAAATTGAGTTCCTCACTGAAAAAAATCGGGGAGGCAGGTGCGTCCGTGCCGACGCAACGATTTCTAGCCAACGCCCTGGATGTTTGAAGTGCATTCAACTCTCACATAACAACATCTCCCGGATGAATCAGCTCATGTATCGACCCCAACTGTCATAACAACCATTAACTATGGACTGAAGTCGTTAAGTCATTTTGGTACATCGGGCAGCAGAATGATGGAGAACATTCAGCGTCGATACCGACGCTGGATCAAGAAATTTGAATGAAACATGGCCTGCGCAAGAGGCTGTGCGATTCGACAAGTTATTATGATTCACTGAAATACCGGGCAAGCCCGCATCGGCCTTTTATCTAATATATACGTCCCTTCCTGGCGAGCTGAGTCAGGAGTTTGTGCACGTATTAGCTCTAGAATTACTACTGTTATCAGAGAAGCAAGGTACCATCAAAGCAACTATAGCTGATTAAATGAGCCATTCGTAGTTTCACAGTACAATAGAGTTAATACATACACATGCAGGCTTGGCAGGATCAACCAGGTAGCTATTCCTTTCCAATGTACGTCCCCCCATTCCTTCACTCCTTTCATACTTTTGGTAGAAGCCGCAACACACTCAAGTCCCAGTTTTATCGATCGTTGCGTTGGGTGCTCACCACTATCATATGGTCCCCCACCACCTGATGTGATCGTAACCCAGCACAACCCGAACAGCACACTCAACTTGGACTCAGGTCCCACCACGTGATGCCCTCCATCATGTTCCGGCGACACTCAACCGTCTCCAACGTCACCCCCCAAAAAACACTCACTCTCCCGGTCAACTTCTGGAATACGACGCAATTATCTACTTAGAAAAACACCAGTTGGCGACCACAAAAAAACAACCAGATTTCGTGAAGTCGGCAACACTCACGAATCCAAGTTCAGATTCGAACTTCACGAATACAAGTTCAGATTTCGTAGGGTTATGGACACTCACGAATCCAAGTTCAGATTCGAACGTCATGAATACAAGTTCAGATTTCGTGAAGTTGGCAACACTCACGAGACGTCACGACTAACGAGTCCACACTCTCGAATCCGAACTCCTACTGCGCACATTCAGTCGGCGACACTCCCGAATTCAAACTCACGAATCTCCACTCACGAGACTTCAGGATCAAACAACGTCGGCACCGACGCAGTCAAGAATTGAACCTAATCGACGACCCATTAATGCCGGGTTGCTCCCAAGTGATAGCACGTGCCCTAAAGCGATATTCAGTTATCAAATGAACTCAGCCCGATCAAACCCTAGCATCAGAATAGTGAAGCTTGAATTCAACATGCTGTACAATGTTTGTGAGATAATGTACCTTGCCGAAACCGCCGCTCCTGATTGCAAAGTCCTCGCGGTAGTCAATTTGCATTGCTGCCCAGTCGCCGCGTTTACTGTGACCACACTCCTGCATCCCCACCAATCCAATCGTGCATGAGCATCATTCTGTTGAGAATCACGTAGATCACAGTTCATTTTTTCAGCAAAGCAATGATCAAACCCTACATGGAAGCTGAACGACCATAAGACCACATGTTCCAAAAACAGAGATTATATGAAGTTGCTTGCGACCTCTGGGTTCCACGCTCGAGATTTGATAGGAATAAGGCGGTAAGCGAAATCTGGGGTTTCGTCGCTCAAGTTGAGTAAGGGAAAGAGCATTTAGCCTGGCCAAGGGTTTCCGGCTCGAAAGGAAGACGACCATTCAGTTCAGTATTCGTACTATATTCAGTAGGTACAAATGCAAGGCCCTCAAGTTCGGTCCAATTTTGTTACCTGTCATTTTGAAGATTGGTGCATAGCAAACTTACAACTTAAATGCATCCTCATTAACCCGCAGTAATAGCGAATAGTATTCTTCTAGATCCTGCAGAACTGAATATTTGACTTCAAGTCCAAATTTTGATAAGTCCATACTGGTGATTAGTTAAAATTTATTTAATCTTCTTGGTCAATGAAGCAGTTGATGTATTTAGGACACTGGACAAATTATGGGACATAATTCAATCACTAAATGTGCGTTAAGGTTATTGTATTTTCTAGTATTATCTAGTTTATTTATTGCGAGCCTCCATATTCAGTATGGCCATCCTCTCAGTTTCTTGTAATCTAGTTGCAAAATCAGCTTCTTATCAATGTAATCAGCTTTCTTGTAATCAGCTTCTTTTCAATGTTTATAGTGTTGTTACTTCTTCAATTCTCTAAATTGAAGTCCAACTAGCAAAATGGTGCACCAATGCAAATCATTAGATTTGTACAGTATAATTCTCATTAAACAATGAAATAATTTCAAAAGTACAAGGTAATAGAAAATACCTACCTCAGCCAGTGCGATATGTTGGGATCCGTGACTTTCTTCCGATGCACTTGATTCAAATCTCAACTCCTTCACCGTAGACATCAAATTTGATATCATGGTTTCAGAAGCTCCACCGTCATCTCCATTGCTCTCTTCAATCCTTTTACTTCCTTCACTTGTGCTTGATCCCTTTGAACACTCTCCAACTCTCTGACATTCCCTCAACTTCAACTCTTTCTGCAATCTATATCTGGTTATGGTCTTTCTACTGGAGAATCTGAATCCGGTCTTCCTTCTTCCTCTTCTACCTCGTGCTGATGGCGACCTAAACTGCCCATTAAGCATTTGAACTAGAGAATACCGAACCCCTCTGAGTACATATATTTTCAATCACCTTCTTAGAAACCTACCAACATGATCACAATCACCATCTCATCACTCTCCATTGAAACACCACAACTGCGGGTCCTTTTATGGAGACTACCGATAGGGATGATGAATCAATACTACTGTGTAACTGTTCGTTTAATTCTCATCTCAAAGTACTCAGCGTGCTTTAGTAGTCATCATAAATGGAATTCGACTCAAAGTACACTCTATATATAGAGTGCTCAAAGTACACTCTATATAGTACACGAGTACTATCCTTTTTCAACCGTCACTGACATCGGTGACGGCGTCCAGTCTAAGTTATTTGTCTTTTATTGACCATTCAGTGCACTGGCAAAGCTGTCAATCTTGTCGATTACCCTAATATTATTGCTTCACTAGCCGCCAATCAGGCCCAGAGATCTATTTCATAGATATCTTTCAATTCCTTGTCACCAAGTCCTATTATACTATAGAAATAGGGACCAATAATATTCATGTTCATTACTGGCTTACGATTTACCACCTCATCAATCTCTTGTATCACAGCTGTTGATTTACTTCGTGGTCAATTCAATCGTTTGATCTCTTTCAGATTTACTTCCTCTCATAGGCACTGAATATATTCTTTGACATTGACTTCTAGAGTCCTTTCCAGATTGCAATTGTGTGATAGTACCTCTGGTGGAATGGCTGCAAAGGAGATAGATGAGTGTCACTACAGTATGGCTGTTATACGTGCATCTCATGATAGTTTGCCTTTCACAATCCCTCTCTCTGAAGATGGATTTGCTCATATTTCTGCGTCACGATTGAGCCTGAGATTTCATTTGAAAGCAGACTCTTTGTATCTCGACGAAGAAATGTTTGATGGTTCTTCAGGACGTATTACTCATACGCTAGGTCAGCATCATACATATATTTGATAATGAGAAGCAATGGTTGCTTAAGCCAGGTAGATTCAGAGTCTATGGCGTAAGTTACAATGCTGAGAACCCATCGACAGAGGACGGTACTCCTCATTGTTCAAATGCTCCCATACTCTTTGAAGTGAAGGTTGAGCTTGATTCTAACTTTGTCACTATCATAAGTGATGACTCCGATGCTGACTCTCCTGCTCGTAAGATTCATTCGTCGCGTACCACCGTTGATTGCTCAAGGCCAGATTCATCGGTTGATCGCATCTCGGGTAAAAGTGGATCTTCTCCTGCGAGCTTTAGTGACTCTCTTAGTATTATTGACTCACTAAAGCAGTTACATGATGGAAAAGGATCTAGAAACATGCTCAAGAAGCTCGACTATAGTATTGTTTGTATTCAAAGAGTACATGGTCTATCCCATGTTTTCAATGAGGATGTCATTTTTGAATTACCTCCCGTCCAAGCCTCTAGAATGCTCTCGCAAGCGAAGTTGATGACAGGAATGGACAAGCGATACGATGGCTACGCTTGGACAAAGACAATTACCTCGCATATCAAGAATGACGCGGGACTGACATTTCGCACATCCAGTTGCGTGGGCCATCTCCAATGCAATAACCGCAATTGTGCCTACTTGACTCGTGTCCATCGAACATCTTCCATCAACAGTACAAAGTGGGAGGGCTCGACATCAGCAAAGTTTGGGGTTGGTTGTCTTCCACCGAACGGTTCATCACTCGTTTGTAAGATTTGTAAGACACCCCCTTCTTGCCTTACTAGCTGCGATTCTAGAATATATAATGTGTTTGGCAGTTCAATTATGACTCGCGCATGTGTGCATTTAGGGGTTTACAGACATCCTGTCAAAGTTGGTGACTATAGGGAGTTGACCGAGAGGACCAATGCCCTTATTGGGGAGCATGTTGAAAGGACCCCAAATGCTACTACCTCTGCAATTGTTTTGGAGGCAAGTAAAGATATTCTTGGAGAGCTTCTTCTACGGCGTGAAGATGTTCCGTTGAAGACCTTGAACCTGGAGGAGTTAGTACATGTTTTGGATATGTGCAAGTCCATCAGTTCACCTAGTATTCGAAATTAGGTCACAAGTTTCAAGTACCTACGGCGGTATGGCATCATGGATAGTATCACAAAGTTGAGGGGTTGCAGCAATTGGGCCTTCATTCAGGAAAATAAATTTCCGGGCCAAGGATCCGATTCAGATAAGGTATTTGTCTTCAAGATGTCTGAAGTGGGGCCAGGAAGTGGAGTTGACTTAATAAGACGAATGCAACCCACCGGCGACCTCGAAGACGCATGGTTGATGTTTGACCATGTCAAGCGTGTAAAGCAGTGGACCACGATGGCTTGCTATGTGTACAACTCAACTTTCTGTAGGGTTATGACTCTGGCGGTTTGTGATATGCAGTCTGAGGATGCCGCTGCTCAATGCATTTTTTGGAAGAATCTAAATGCAGCAGCAGCTAGGCATGACATACCGGATCCTAAGTTCAAAGGATTCATGGCTCATAGCACGCAAGCAAATTGGAATGTAGTGCGGGTCATCTATGGAAGTGGCGATGCATCCATCCCAATGGCCAATCAAGAACGAACATGCCTCTTCCATTGGACCCAATCTCTTGAGAAGCATACGAAGGCCGACATCAGGGCTGACCTCCAAGATCAACATCAACAGCTTTGCAAGCAATATAAGAATGCAACAACATTTAATGAGGCCGAAACTCGCTACCACGCCATCATAGGATGGTGGCATTCTTCAGGTGCCGCAACGGGGGAGAGCTTGAGTTGTTTGGAGCTGTGGCTAGCATTTTGGCATTTTCGATACCGCTAGTAGGGTGGCTTTATGCAACTTGTAAGCGAAAGCCGTAAACATGTTTTATGAAACCATTCATTTCTGTCTTCAAATATTCGTACTCATCAATTTTCGTGTTATTGGTTGAATAACACCTTTGTTCCTTCATTCCATGGCATGTGTATAGAATCTTACTGAGGCTGAGCTTGCCGAGATGCCCTCATGCAATCTTGCAGAGACAGTTCACAACAAATGGCTCCAGTAGTCCGGAAATCGACGTAATGACTTGTATGTGGCCACTGTGGATGACTTTGTTAGAGCATTTATACAAGTGGTGAAGTATTATCAGTTTCTTAAAGGGGAACGTGGAGGCAATGGGCCTAGAAAGGAGGAGTTGCTATTAAGGGTTGCCCAACGTTCTGTCTCTTGCTCTGGAAACCCCAAGGTTCTAAACGAGGCTATAGCAAAAATGCTTGGAGCTGATGAATTTTGCACTCGTCATCTCCACATGGAAGGAGAAGAAGTCTTTGGTAGTCAGAAACGCAAGCCCGACATGCCTTTGGGTGACGAGCATGAGTCCCATCGGCCTGACAAGGTAAACTATTCCTATCCAAGAATCAATACCAGAACATCCAGAGCTTGTATGGGTGCACCTAGCATGAGTAATGTTCACAAGGAGTTTCTTTCTACCGTACCTGAAGAAGAAATTGTTTCCATGGCAACAGAGGTGATTCAATCTCCATTGAGATCTCTTTCAAGCCATATTACTGCTGTTCAGGAGACTGTATGCAATGAGCCACAATGGCACATTGCAAGATTGCCAAAGACTTCTGCAAAAGCATGTTTTGCATTAAAGGCACTTACCAAGAGGAAGTGTATTGCAAGAATTGTGCAAGACAACAAAAGCACTGCTGCTCCTACCTATGGTGGAATGATGGACAATTATAAGAAGAACAAGGTGGAGCGCATGCAATTCTTCTTCTGCAATGACGACATCAAGCGTTGTGTAAAGGGCACCAAACGCAAGTGGGTCCTCTCGAAACCTGATGTTCCAAGTGTCTGGCCAATTAAAATTGGAACTAATCTTTTGAAGAAAGAAATTTTGGCACTCGAGAATGCAGGTTTTCAACTACCTCAACGTGTGGCAATGTCTCCAAGACGACTTTTTGGTAGTCAAGGTCCTACCCTTGATATGAATTTTCATCCCACTATGGATTCCCCTTATAAATATCCTAAGATCAGATCTGGGAAGAGTATTCGTAGGAATATGAGGGCTCCTACAACAAAACATCTCAACAATTGTGCATCAGCTGTCACCCTCAGGTGTCGCATTCATCAAGTGACCATGGTACATCATCTAGGATTTGGATGTATCGTTACTCTAGAATCTGGTATAGTTCCCAACTCTCAACAGTACTTGATGACTATAGGTTCATTTCCAGATTGTTCATGTCCATACTTCAAAGAGATGTTGACATAGTCCTTAGGGAAACGAGGACAATGGACCCAATGCAAGCATCTTTACTACATCTTTACTACTATCTGTAGTTTGGATTCCGGAGTAGATGTGTTTATGCATGCCCCGAGCTTTAGCTTCAATGAAGTGAAGCGTGTTCTAGAAACTGGGGTTTTATGCCACATATCACCATGATGTAGAAAGTAATTTGTAGTTTCCTTTATATTGTAGGGTTTGAAATTGTGTATTAAGTTTGTTGAGTTGTATTTGAATATGGAGTGCGACGAAAAGGGCCACTACCAAGTTTTTGAAATTTTCCGTACCTTATTTTTTGAAGTTTATAATTTTATCTTTTCACCAATTGAGTATCAAAATAAGGTAGTGAATAATAAATTCCAATCCCCTCAAACTTTTGAAATTTTGAATTTTTTCAAACCAGATTCAATATCTCTAAATGTGCAAATCCATATTTTATTCGCGGTTTAGGACCCCCTGTGGTACACGATCATAGGCATCTTTTTGCTAATTTTTAAAGAAATATAAATCACATGATTTTAATAATTTAACAACCGAATTTTTTAAATCTCAAGAGAGATTTTTGCAAGTTCCTGCTCTCTGCTCCCATTTTCCCTGCTCCCTGCTCACTGCTCCTTGCTCCCCGCTCACATACTAGCTTCGCTCGACAAATACCAACCCCTCATTGACGTCATCATTACCCTTGGATGGAATGTGGACCCCCTCATTGTAATCACATTTGGAGCCCGTGCCACCACCTTAATCCCATCTATGAAAACTCTAGAAGATACCTTCAAAATACCCACCGATAGAATTAAAACCACCTTTAACAACATTAATACCATCGCTATTCAATATGCCATGTCCATCTTGCTTCATAAACGCAAAATTGAAAACAACCAACCTCTCCCCAATACACACGACCCTCTTTAGAACTTCTCATTCACAATTCCAAACATTATAACCCCCCCTTCTTTTTCTATTTAAAGCACCCCTTCCCCCCTTCTCTTCTTTCCTGACCACTCTTTGAACTACCAATAGGATACTTATGTGCTCGTGTTACTTGTTACATAGTGTCTACCCTCGAAAGGGGGAAGTAGTTCCATGTTACTAATTCCTTGCCCGGCGGGCATGGTCTTAGTGGTGGAACGAACGGACACTTTATTCACGCCGGCTCCTTCGGAGTCCGGCGTTCTTCTTCTTCTGAACTACATGGAGAATGTATTTTGGCTTGATATAAGTAATAAATTTGTTAAAAACATGGGGTACTATGTAGGAGCTTCATTTTACATTGAATTGGGCCTAAGAATATCGATTACTATTCATGCATTTCATTTTAAGAAACCAAAAAGACTTTGAATTTCATTTCCTCTATTTCATGATATATTTAAGTGTTGCTCTAATTCACCTTATTTTTCCTCTTTTAGCAAGACATTCAAGATAACTCCAATAAACTATATGTGATGGAGTAGAATTGATGATTTTGTTGTTATATTTAATAATGCATAGAGTCTCCATACTATTATGTATAGAGTCTTCATATAGGCATGTCACCTTATTTATTACAAGTTTGACCAAAAGAAACATCTAATGTAGGACAAAAAATATAAAATAATGGAATTTTTAATTGACACATAAAAAAGAAGGAAATTTTTTATTTTTAATTTTTATTTACTTAATGGTTTGTTTGAGGATAATAAGATCTACTAGACTGGCATTCAAGAGGACCGTCTATGAATTGAGATCAACCTCTTCTCCGCTCTTTTAAATAAATTATTATACTTACCACCTAGGAATTGCATAATATAATTGTGTTTCATCATATTTTATTTGCAAATAACTATAAACAAAAGATTTGCAGTGCTACAAGAGACTTAGATGAAATATAGTCAAATGGGGTGTTGTCAAACAAGGGATTTAAGCTAGACAAATGAAAAATGCACACCAATATGAAGATTATTCATGATAATTTTTTGCAGAGATTATTGAAGAATAGTATTTATAAATTTGTCATAGAGGCATAATTTATTTCATTGCATGATAAACTATCCTAAAATTTCTACTCTTATTGTTGTTCAATGATTAAGACTAGTAATTTATATAAACAATAGATTAGAGACTCTAACTTATAAAACCGATTATACTGATATTTTAAGAGTGGATACTACAAAAAAATATTCATTTTATCAAAAGTAGAATAAAGATTGTGCAAAGGTGAATTGTGTTGAAAAAAAATCAACAACTAAGATTGGTTGTTACCGATGAAATAAATCAACTTGATTAGAGACCAATAATTAATTTAAAAGAATGGATAGCATGATAGAGAAGACAATAATGATGAACTCAAATATGAAAAACATGAAAATTATAGTTTTTCAATTTGATTCTACCATGTAGATAATATATGCATAGTTTATGGTTGCAATGAATTGGTTGGGCTCTAGCCTTCTACTTGCATTTGAAACATTGTTCATGTGCTTAAATTTGTGGAAATGAAAGACATGCAATTTCAACCAAAGATGCACATATTGGTCATCCACCATTACCATCACATAAATACATTGAAATTACACTAATCATTGGGCTTAGCACTTGAGGTGAATAAACAAGGTGTGTCAACCATTTAATTTCATGAGATTCATCAATAAAAACAAGTGGATAATTATCAAATTTATAGGTAAGCCAATGAGATTCATGTGATTATTGGTAGCTATGATATGAGATATATTTTCTATGAGCAAAAGCCTTGAAGATCCTTCGTCGTAGTAATTTATATAAATGAACCATGGAGAATTGTTCTTTAAAAAAAGTTCTTATAAACTACCATCCTCTAGCCAATTTTGTTTTGCCAAAAAACAAATATCACTAAACGTAATATTTGAAGCATAAATATGAATACCCAAAAATTGGCAACTTTTTGCTAGTATACAAATTGCATATGCTCCTAGCATAATGCATAAGATGTAGGTCTAGTTCATTGGATGTGAATAATACACCATAATTTCAATTTGAAGCATCTACACATTCTAGTCCCTTATGTGTTCCGATTTGTTTTATTTTGATTTTAACAGTAATAGAAATCGGAATACAAATTACTAGCATTTTTAGTTATTGTTCCGTGATAAATGGCGCATATCACTAGAAAATTGCAATAATTTTTTTGGTACGGGCACAATAATTGTTGTGAATAATTTATTTTCTGTGGTTATTTTTTTGCCATGTTGGTTACTCATTCATTTGCATACGTGGACCATCATCTTTGGAGATGATGAGGTGGCTCATGGCGTGGATTTGAGTGTGACATGAAATTTGAGTAAGACGTGGCAATTGAGGTGGCTATTGACGTGCATTTTGGAGTGACGAGGAATTTGAAGTGGCATATGACGTGAACGATGGGGTGATTCATGCGCTGACATGTAATCATATGTGGCAGCTTAAGTGATTGTGTTTCATCGGATGAAGTTAACAATGACATTGTTGAGTTATTTTATAGTAAGTGTACAGTGTCACCATAGTAATTGTTTAGCTATTTTTGTTGTAAATCTTTAGTTATTGTAGATGACATGTACACGTAGATAGTGAGTACATACTTATTCTCTAATTATTGCGTAGTGATTAGAAAATGATTTTCTATTGGTCATATAGATCACTGTAGCAATACATGTAATTATTGCATAGTTATATTTGATAAGAGTATACATAATAAGCAAGAAGAAATGTAAAAGCCATAGTGATCAATTTAAGACTAGTATAGAATTCACAATGATTTGTTGTCCTATTCAACAAATACTCAAAGGTGGCTACATAAACAAATGACTACAATATTTGCTAAGGATGTCCTATTTCAACAAATACTCGAAGGTGGCTGCACAAAACAAATGACTACAACATTCGCTAAAGATGTCCTATTCAACAAATACTCAAAGGTGGTTGCACAAAACAAATGACTACAACATTTGCTAAAGAAGTCCTCGGCAATGCAATTATATACTACGAGCACGGAAACTACTACAAAGTGCATCATCATACGCCCAAATAAATAATCAACCCTCATGCTTAGCTTCATGTGATGTTATCCACTCAGAATCTCCATGAGCACAATCTCAAAAGTATACACATTGCTCTTCTTGGTCAACATTCCCATCTGATAGTACCTGAAACCCAACACAAATCTAAAATTTAAAACCAAAACTAGCCAAGTTTCCATATGCAATATGGAACCACTGTAATCAACCTCTGTATTTAGGGGAGTAAGCATCCGAATGAGCAAGATTCACACCAAAATACTTTAAAATTGACACCATGATGCACCTCTCAAAATCCTATTATTAGATACATGTTCTACTGAATATGGTGAACCTAGGTGAAAACCCTCTTCCAAGCACCAATACAAGCAAGATTGATACCAAAATGCAGTGATGGACGAGAAGCCAATAAGATCATCACCGAAATGCACATCCAAGATTCCTTTTCCTAGGTGCAGACTTTGGAGATTGATCATATTAGAATGTGGTGATGAAGGCAAAGCCGCCAAGCCGTTTTGCAAACCCTATAGTATTAAAAATATTAAGAGACTTTATTGAAACATAACAAGATGCATCAGATTGAGGAGAAAGAAATGTTACTAGTGGAACAACATCCAAGTCGTGCATTGCATCTTGCAATTCATGACAATTTGCAAACCCCGGGCCATCAGAGAAATCAACTTCAAGATAACAAGATGCATAAAAGCAGACTCTAAAAGTGTCACCCGTTGCATCTGTTTATGGCCTTTTTAACTATCACCGAGGGAAACTGGAACTCTGTTGTGAGCTTGTGCAAAGTGTTGATGATGATCTCGCCATGATTTTAAGACGACGAACCAAGCTTCTCCTCCACACCCATAAACAACATCTATTTCATGAGCATCTCCCGGTCCACTCCTTCCCCAAGCTCCTAGTAGTCTCCTTCCACAATGCCAAGCAAGGAGCCCAACTTGTACAAGGAAGTTAGGTGGCCTCCGTTTTCCGCCTCTTCTTGATCAAACAAAACTAGAACTATGAATCAGCTCCACGTGAAGACCCACACATGTAACCCCTTGAACACAAAGCTAGTACACCACACTAGTGATGGTGTCTCGGATGTCACAGCGACGATATTGCTGCAAGCGCCTCTCATGCCTCTTGATTACTGTACTATACAAGGCCTTACAAATCAAGGGATGGTAGGGGAACTTCATGTTGACGGAGCGACAAGTGGTATGATTGCACGGTGACTCGCAAGGATTGGCACGAGACACGGTATAACACTAGCAATTTTTTTTAAATCCACAAATTATTCTTCACTTATAAAATATGTTACTGCAATTATTGTTTTTTCCAGTGACTTAGTAATTATTTTTGAATGTGTTACTAATGAATTAGTAGCGTATAATCCAAGTCACCAACCTACTTGCTACATCAATACTATCGGATGGAAATAGACACCCATCTATGTCTGTAGGTTTCTAAAAGTATCCACAAGTTTTTTTTGAGTTATAAAATATATCACTGCGGCTTGTTATTTTTTGGTGACACAATAATCTTTTTTGTATACATCACTAATGAATTACTAAAGCACAATCCAAGTCAGCCACCTTTTTCCACCTCGACACTATCAGAAAAAACATAGATGGAAACATTAGGATGACATTACAAACGATGTTCACAGCCACATGGTTTTCATCACCCCTTTATCTGTAAAACTTCAAATACTACAAAATAACAAGGGCAATTGCGCAACTAGAAACGGACAATGTTGGCGGATCCTGAATAATTATTTAGTAATTTATGCTCCAAACCAAGTTCTCTCTACAAGTTAGGGACGAATATTCAAAAAATATAGTCATACAAACTGTCTTCATATTGTGGCCATTATTTACAAGATTTCAAAGAGCCGTTGGATGTATGAATTATTCAACCACACACAAGTGATAGAAGAGGTTGGATAGATTCATCATTGAAGACTTTGAATGGTTTGATACATAGAGGCTAATGCATTAGTCATAATTTTGGAAATATTTGTCAACAACATGTAGAACACGATAATATGAACATTGCTTGTAATGGCCAAAGGCCTTTTCATTAAAGTAATTTGTGTATTTAAATGTGTTGTGAGTAAAAATCCAATTAGACATGGAATTTCCAATCCTACATATTTTGTTGTTGACTTGTTGTGAATGATGTGGATCCTATACAGACTTTCAACGCCACATATATGAATGGATCATAACAATTTAGTGTCAAAATTTTGGCCTAACATTTTGGTGTAGGCACTGTGGTATAGAAACATCACATGTAAACTTCTTCTCATCAAATGATTTTGGGTTATAGAGTTGTAAAATATTGACGGATTCTTGTAAAAGTAAGTTGATTCATGAAGAGAAACTGATGGCAAAGATGTTCATTTATTCAAAAATATCCTTGGATTGTCACATAATGGCTAGAGTTTATAATAGAGAAAAGTCTAAACTATGCCCCTTTGTATTCAAATGGTTTTCAAGGTTTCAAATTGGCTTGGATCAAACTAAGATTTTTACAACACGTGATTAAAATCTCATCTAATAGGTTTGATTGGAAATTCCAGTCTACTAAAGCACTTCAACGTCTTATTCACACAAAGAGTTAGAAAAAGACACTCACCCTTTGTAGGGATTGAAAGGTATTCACAATCTTCTTCATGAGAGTTATAAAAAATTTGTGCATTCTTTTATATTGCACCAAGACTCATTCAATCTAAACAATAATCTTTGAAAGACCATGTGTCGACATATACACGTCTTGGGGATTTAATTGGACTTCAGTAACGAACATATATGAATCAATGTCCTTCAAAATCCATAGCTGAATAATTTTTCATCACAAATATATGACTGTACTTATTGTTGGCCTCAACTCTTAGATTCAATGATTTAAATAACTATGGATTTTTTGTACAACAACGCTTTATAAGCATATTCTTTGACCCCTAGCATTCCTTGATTGTTTCCCACAAGAAGTTGTTAAGTAATATCATCCATTTTAGTGGAAAGGAGTTGAAAAGAAACAAAAAAAGATTTCATCGCCATTTCCATTCGTAGGGTCTCGATGGCTTTGGATGAGAGTAGGTGCATTGAACATTTATGCAATTAACTGCATTGGTTGGAAGGTCAATAAGCATGGAAAGAAAAAAGAGAGGTTGTTTTTCTTGCCTACCCGAAGGAAAAAATAAGTCTTTGACTATTTAATATGTCGAACTATACAAGATCTACATTGATACTATGCAATATACTATGCATAATGCTAGTTCTTTGGACACGCATTTTGAAGAAGTTGGCGAGGAGTGTAACATTTCAAAACAATTGAGCGAAGGAGGGTGGTTTAGGAATTGCCAATTCATATATTGATATTTTGCAAACTTGATTCCTTCTCGAATGCATATCCAAACGGACGGGCAAAAGCACGGTTCAACATGTATATGTATACAAAAGTAGAGAATTGAATACATAGGAAAACAAAATCTCCCAATCATACAATCACACAAACAGACAATCATGATGTTCCACGTGCTTCGCAATCGACAAGTAGAAGGTTGAAAAGAAGTGAAACAAAAAAAAAAACAAAAAAAAACATATACAAATTCCAAGACGCAAGGAAAAAAGATAATATAGAAGACGAGTTCAGAGGATATTTAGTGGAGAGCTCGAGAAACTCCAGAGCGCAATCCATTCTGAAAGCAATGGTGCCAAACCTTGCGTCTCCTCGGACTTCGAAAGCACGAACGACGAAATGTGAGACGCCCGAGTCTGCAGCGGAAATTCACCTCAATACATCTCGGATGGTTTCATTCAATTTCATCTGTTTCGAGAAAAATGCGGCACAAGAAACTGTGCAGGACACCGTATTGGATGCATTTGGGGAAGCTGGTGGATAAACGGATGCTTTCCGGGCACGCACATGACCACAATTTTGAAGTGCGAGGGCGGAGTGGAAGTGGAGGGAAAGCGGGGGTGGACGGGCTGGCAGGTAGGTCGGGGCCCGGGCCGGGCCGCTAAACTTACACTATTCCACTGGACTCTGGAGCGTCCACTACCTTACTCGCTCCTCCTCGTCCTCCGCGGTCCTCTACCTCGCGCCTTGGCACCACCTTTCCCGGCTCCGGCACCGCATTGAATGCGCCATATCCCCCAGGCTGACCAGCTGCCTTCCCCACTTTCCCAGGCCTCCTCCCGGTTCCGTCTCGTCTGCCATACACAGCACGCGTCTCCGAACTGCTCTGCTGTGCTCTGCGTTGTGCATCGCAGCCCGGCAGCAGCTCTCTTGCGCGGAGCTCCGGACTCTGGACTGGTCCGCGCGTCCACAGACACCAGTCCCCCAACCGACGCCGAGGTCGGAACCGCGGAGCATCAGCGGCATCGGCAGCATCGCTTTGTCTCCTCCAGGTACAGCACCCGGCCCCCCCTGAGCGCTGCTGCATGCACTTGAATGCACTGACTAGTAAGTTGGCTGGTAGCGGAGCGGATAGTGAGTCGACTGCACCGCACTGGTGGGTGTGCGCGGGGGTTTGCGGAGGGCCGGGAATGATATCTGACGTTCCAGGTTAGGCTGTGATAGTGCGCGCCCGGCCTGGCGGAAGAGTAAGTTTACTATTTGGGAGCTGGTCCGGGTGGGCGGGCGGGCGACTGTGTGCTGCGTTAGCGTGCGTGAGTTGGCTAGGTGGTCCTCGTGCCCCTGGGGAGGCCGGCTGCCCGCCCGCCTCGATTTTGGCTTTGGATGAGCGGTGCAGGCAGCTGGATGCGTGGGAGTAGTAGTCTGCATGCGGGGCTCGACTAGTTTGTGGTTTTCCAGGTGAGGCTACCTGGTGCTTGTGTTCGCGTGTAAGGGGGCTGGGCGACGGTGCAGCGAGCTGCTGGAGCTGCATCATCGGAGTGTGGCGCCGCAGCGTGGTGCGGTGCACGCATTGCGGTGGGCAGCCTGCATGTGCGCAGTGTCTAGAGTAGACGGCAGGCGATAGTCGATGGAGTAATGTGGTGTGGTTGGGAGGAGGAGGCTTACCATATCGTGTGCGTGGGCATTGGTATGTTGGCAGAGGCGTCGGCGTGCGAGGTTGCGGTTTGGGAGGGCGGGACGTAGCGGTGGCGGCCGAGCAGCAGCGTGCAGCTCGGGAAGTACGGGAGGGAGGTCTGGCTTGTGTGCGGGGGTGGGAGGGATCGGAGGCGTTCCGTCGGGAGTGATTGAGCTGGTGAGTGAGGGCGCTCGCGAGTCGAGGCGGCTGTGATCGGCGTTGGCGGTGGTCGGAAGCGGGCGGGTGAGCGAGCGAGCGGAGGTAGGTAGGTGGGCGTGAGGAGGTTAGCGCGGTGGCGGCGTAGGAGGTTCGGTTTCCGAGAGGGAGAGAACGAGAGAGAGGGGAGATTCAGCACGCGGCTGCTGCTTCTCTCTCCCTCCTTTTCTTCGGACGGCAGGAGAGAGGGCGGGAGGCAGAGCTCCACAGTGCATGCGTGCACTTGACATTGCCTCCCTCTTCTCTCAGGTCCCTTGCTCTCGGTTTTGGTGTTGCTCCCGTTTCTTTGGCGGTTTCCCCCCCCCCCTTCCCCCCTTCGCGTCGTTAAGTACCTGCCTTGGACACTGCACTGACTCTCCTGGAGCAGTGGGGCAGTGTGTCCATTGCGTCCGGCGCTGTACATATTGCCTTATCCCCATTGTGTCGGTGGGGTTGGTTGTTTGGGCCGTGGTCTCGGTCTTCGGCGCTGATTCGGGAGTGAGCAGCTGGCCATACGTTACTCTGGTTGTGACACAGCATTACATATTGGATCGGTAGCATAGCGATATAGAGTACAGATTAGGTTGTGCAGCGGCCCATTCGTCAAGCGTCGGTGAGGTGGTATTGCGTTTCGGTGTCGAGCTGGGGCGGTTTGTGGAGCATAGTGTACTGCACTGGTTGGAGTAAGATCGAGAGAGAGGCGGTCGGGGTTTGGGCGTCGGCTCGGGAGGTGGTACGTGCTGTCGGGCGGGTACAGTGCGTCCTCCGGATAGACGGTACGCGGGAGGGTGAGGGCGAAGGCGAAGGTTCGGTTTGGCGTACCCGGGTGCGAGGTGCGAGCTGGAGCGTGACATCCATATTGGGAGCCTGTGGGGATAGCCTTCCGTGCACCATATTCTCAAGTGAAGTAGCAGAACAAACGTACCGAGTTGCAGGCAGGAGGCGGGAGCTTGGTTGTTTGGCAAATCAAGCACGCATTGGCGGGAAAAGCAACGGCATTGGTGAGCGCGGAGATAGCCGAGGTTCTGGCGCGAGAGACCTTGGATGCAGGGCAGCCAAGTGTCGAAGGAGACAAGGTCAAGGCGGCGAGGGGGCATCGGAGCGTGAAGCCGGCGGGCATCGATCGAGCGGGGTGAAGGAAGGGAGGGGAGCGTGGGCGAACGATGAGAGTGGGCGCGGAATGTAGGAGTCGGTGACAGGAAAGCTGGAGGAGCAGGAGCGTTGGTTGGGCGAGAGCCAGAGCCGGATGAGGCTAGGAGGAGTGACCGTGCAAGTAACTCCGAACAGCAACCTGGGGCGGGGGTTTGGGGAGCTGGGTGGTATGCCCGCAGGTGCGATGGCGCCCCCCCGCCCCATCCCGCCGCTGGCCATGTCGCGGCCCCCGCCGAAGCACTACACGTCGCCGTCGCTGTCACTTGGGCCACCCATCGGGATGGATAGGCAACGTGAAGTGAGCCAGAGTGCGGAGACCGAGCAGCTTCAGAAGAACAAAGAGGAGGAGTATGAGTCGCGGTCCGGCAGCGACAACATGGAGGGGGGCTCGGGGGACGACCAGGACCCCGACCACCCGCCGCGGAAGAAGCGGTACCACCGTCACACACCTCGGCAGATCCAGGAGATGGAGATGCTGTTCAAGGAGTGCCCGCACCCGGACGACAAGCAGCGGCAGCAGCTGAGCAAGGACCTGGGCCTGGAGCCTCGGCAGGTGAAGTTCTGGTTCCAGAACCGTCGGACGCAGATGAAGGCGCACACGGAGCGCGCGGAGAACTCGATGCTGCGGGCGGAGAACGAGAAGCTGCGGTCGGAGAACCTGCTGATGCGCGAGGCGCTGAAGAACCCGCAGTGTCCGCATTGCGGGGGGCCGGCGACGGTGGGCGAGATGTCGTTCGACGAGCAGCAGCTGCGGATCGAGAATGGGCGGCTGAAGGAGGAGCTGGACCGCGTGTCGGCGCTGGCGGCGAAGTACCTGGGGCGGCCGATCACGCCGATGGCGCCGACGCTGGCGCTGCCGAGCTCGTCACTGGACCTGCAGGTGGGGGGCGGGGGCAGCTTCGGGGGCGGTCTGCACGGCGGGGCGGGGGGCCAGGCGCTGGACAACATGGTGGCGGGTCCGAGCGTGGCGGATGTGGCGACTCGGCCCGGGGGGCTGACGGAGGCGGAGAAGCCGATGGTGGTGGAGCTGGCGGTGATGGCGATGGAGGAGCTGGTGCAGATGGCGCAGGCGGAGGAGCCTCTGTGGGTGGGGGTGGGCGTGGGCGGTCCGGGCGACGTGAAGGAGCAGGTGAACTACGAGGAGTACCTGCGGCAGTTCCCACGGGGGATCGGGATGCGGCCTCCGGGTCTGAAGACGGAGGCGACGCGCGAGACGGCGCTGGTGATGATGAACGGGGTGAATCTGGTGGAGACGCTGATGGACGCGACGCAGTGGATGGACATGTTCCCGTGCATGGTGAGTCGGGCGCTGACGGTGGACGTGCTGTCGACGGGGGTGGCGGGGAACCGGAACGGGGCGCTGCAGCTGATGTACGCGGAGCTGCAGGTGCTGTCGCCGCTGGTGCCGACGCGGGAGATATACTTTCTGCGGTACTGCAAGCAGCACGCGGAGGGGGTGTGGGCGGTGGTGGACGTGTCGGTGGACTCGCTGCGGGACAACCCGCCGCCGTCGCTGATGCGGTGCCGGCGGCGGCCGTCGGGGGTGTTGATCCAGGACACGCCGAACGGGTACGCGAAGGTGACGTGCGTGGAGCACATGGAGTACGACGACCGCGCGGTGCACCGGATGTACCGGGAGCTGGTGAACACGGGGATGGCGTTCGGAGCGCAGCGTTGGGTGGCGACGCTGCAGCGGCAGTGCGAGCGTCTGGCGAGCCTGCTGGCGAGCAACATTGCGTCACGCGACCTGGGGGGGGTGCCGAGCGCGTCGGGTCGTCGGAGCATGCTGAAGCTGGCGCAGCGGATGACGAACAACTTCTGTGCGGGGGTGAGCGCGTCGACGGTGCACACGTGGACGACGCTGTCGGGGAGCGGGGACGACGATGTGAGGGTGATGACGCGGAAGAGCGTGGACAACCCCGGGGAGCCGCACGGGATTGTGCTGAGCGCGGCGACGTCGATGTGGCTGCCGGTGAGTCCGGCGCGGGTGTTTCAGTTTCTGCGCGATGAGCGGCTGCGGTCGGAGTGGGACATTTTGTCGAACGGGGGGATGGTGACGGAGATGGCGCACATCGCGAAGGGTCAGGACCCGGGGAACAGCGTGTCGCTGCTGCGCGTGAACGCGATGAACTCGTCGCAGAGCAACATGCTGATTTTGCAGGAGAGCTGCACGGACGTGTCGGGTTCGCTGGTGATCTACGCGCCGGTGGACATCCCGGCGATGAACCTGGTGCTGCAGGGCGGGGACCCTGCGTACGTGGCGCTGCTGCCTTCGGGGTTCGCGATCCTGCCGGATGGGCCGAGCGCGGGCGGCGTGGGGGAGGGGGCGGGCGGGGTGGCGCTGGCGGAGGGGGGCGGTCGCGGGAGCGGTTCGCTGCTGACGGTGGCGTTCCAGATCCTGGTGTCGAGCATTCCATCGGCGCGTCTGTCGCTGGAGAGCGTGGCGACGGTGAACAACCTGATCTCGTGCACGGTGCAGCGGATCAAGGCGGCGCTGCTGGTGGACGATGCGTAGGCGTCGGGGGTGGGCGACGGGCTGGTGCTGCGGTCGGGGTGGGTCGGTGGGTGGTGAGGTGGCGCGTGCTGCAGCGGGCAGCGGGCGGGGCAGTCGTGGAGGAGGAGGTGTCGGGGCGTGACAACGGGGAGTGCGGAATGTGGTTCCTTTTCCGTGTACGTGGTGTACAGCATGCATGGGGAGGCTTGCGTCGGGTAGGGAGGGGTTGGAGTGCGGGGTACGTAGAGGAGGTGCAGCGTGACGGTGAGCAGGTTGGCGGTGTGTATTTTTGAGGAGCCTTCAAGATCGTGTGTTATCTCACATTGAGCGCGGTCTTGAGCGCTCCTCAGGAGGGAGGAAGTCGGAGGCGACGGCAGACGGGTGGAGCAGCGGGACGACAGCGGGTGGGAAGGTGGACCGGGCCCCGACCGAGGCGAGCGAGGGTGGAGTTGTGTAAATTCTGAGGTTTGGAGGGAAGTTGGCGAGGCGGGCTGGCGGAGGGTCCGCCAGGAAGGATGCAGGGAGCTGGATGTCCCGAGTGGCACATTAGTGAAGAGCCGGATTACTATACAGAAGGAACGACGACGACGACGACGGCGCGGCGGCGTAGAAAGGGGTAGGAAGTGAGTCAAGAGCGAACCACCCATGATGGCCCTCACCGCGTGGTGGAGTGGGCAGTCCTGGTCTCGAGCAGGTCTTGAGAGGACGAGTGCACTTGTGTGTGCAAGCGGCCAGGCAGCGGCAGCGGTGGCCCCGTCGTCGCCCCTGTGGCGGGGGGGCCGCTGGTAGCTTGCACACTAGCGCAGTGCATGTGCTTCACCACGCGGGAAGGGTAGTGGTTCGGGTATTGACTGAGTTCCGACCCTCCTCTCTTTTCACCATTTCTTATAGCATTGCAACATTATTGCCGATCAACCGATAGATCATCCTGTCTTCCATGACGGAGCGTTGTGCATTTTGGACCTTGTAATCATTTGTTGGTCGAGCTGTATTTATGTCTGACTTGTTTATCTTCTGTATATTTATCGGTGTCTTTGGAGGCTTGTTCTTCTGATTTTAGGTTGCAATAATTTGTTTGTATTTATTTAGTCTCTTGGATTGACTTCCTGATTATTGTTGTCTAGGTCCTCGCTCTGTTGATTCTTGCGTTGTTTTGGAACGTATTTTTGGATGGGTGATTTCTTATGTGCTGGCTTTCTTTCCCGGTATTTTATTTGACAGTGGCTGAGGTAAGGTGCTGTTTACACCTGATTTGGGTTGGAGCCCATAGACACAAATGGTACCTGGCTTGAAGGATGAAACCATTGTAAGCAGGGTACCTTCCAACCAAACAAGGGAGTTGTAAGTGGGTTGTGGCCTAAAGTCTAGGTGTAAACCTGAATCAAAGGGTTGTGGCCCATTGTGCACTTGGGCTGAATTTCTAAGTAATTGTATGAAAATGGGCTCTTTTCATAATTACCCTATAGTGAAAGAAAGATAGAGTAGTTCGAGTACATCCTCGAATTGTTGTTGCCATATGCACTTGTACCTTCAACCAAGCATTTTGACCTTGACCAAAAAGTATGTGAACTATTAGTTATGCTCATGTACAATCTTCATGCCATAGGAGTGCTCTAAAATGCTCAAAAACATCAATAAAGGCCTAAAAATGGACTTGAAAATGTTTGGACAGTACACAATAAATCACAGAAATAGTAGTATAGGAAGGTTTTTATCCAACTTTTGCACACCGGAATCTAGTAGGCTTGGTGGCTTGAGTAGTGTAAGGCCTTGAAAGGGAGGCCACCAGTGGCTGGTTCGATCCCTAGTGGTGGAGTTTTGGTCACCGCACCGGATCCGGCTGGAATTTGGGGGGAAATGGGGGCGTCAAGCGGGCCGAATTGGCCCTTTTTGGCTCCAGGCGAGAGCAAAGGCTCAAGAAGGCTCAAGCACTTTTGCTCCTCATGATTCCTCTAAGTCCAGAAATATTGCAAATATGTAGATCCTCTAGAAAATTGATAGATTTCAATACATACTTTGAGTTTTTATTCTTCTTCCAATTCTCATGCCATCAACAGTAAATTTAACTTCTTTGATGAACAGTACTCACGGAAAAGAATGTTGTCAAAAAACTTCAGACCTAAAATAGTCAAAATCCAACATTAAAATATTATGAATGATTGGGTGAAATAGGTTTTGAAAAATACTCTCCCGGCCTTCCGGAAACACAACCTCCTAGAGGTTGTAGGAAATAAGTCTCCGTAAGTTCTGGAAAACACTATTCAAATCTACCATGTAGGATTCCAACTAGGTTTCTCATCCACGGAAAATACTTTGGACCATAGCCCGCATTTTGCTTGATGTAAACCCATTTCCGAGGTACCAATTCTTTACTCCAATCAGAACTTGGGAATTCTTTGGGCTCCAACCCAAACCATCTAGATGTAAACAGCCCGTAAGTGTTGATTCATTCCTCCAATCTTAGATGATATTCTTTCTTTTTGAGTCTGTTGTATGGAGGATTTTGTCTTACTTAAGATGGTTTACTGAGTATGATGTGGATGTTGTGACGATTGTATGCGGATTTTGCCTTGAATTCGTGTATCTGGCTTTTTTGCCATGTCGATACTGTTGGCGCTCATCGATGTAAAGTATGAAGTTGGACGGGTTCTTGAGAATCTTGTTTTTGTAAAATAGTAGGGGAAATGAGCTTGTAAGATTCGGGAAGTTTAGCTTCACTGAGATTGAAAGTAAACTCTGATTCCTGCAGTCTTGAATCTGTGACCATGTCAGCATCTGTTGGTTCATCGAGGTGCGAAATGATTCATCCGAGCCAACTGCTTACCTGTGTTGTTCCTCGTTGGCTTTAGCGAAAACCATTACCGGTACTACACTTATGTCAAGACGGTTTCATTACTTCATGTAATTGAAGCTGTCTTGTTACCGACAAAATAAGCAGTGTGACCAATTGGAAGGGACGCACAATAATATAGTTATTTATTCAACGATAATGAAATGTGAATCTAACTAATCTATTACTTAATTGTTAACTAGGTATTATGTGAATTGATTATGAATTTCCGAAGTAGTATGCCGTGTTTAACCCCTAAAGGACCAAGGCAATTTTCCCTCAAAAACACTCCAAAACTGCCATTTTCAGCACATTCAACGCAAAATGATACAATTTTTTTTTTTTGAAAATTTAACCGTAGGATCTTGTACTAGACTTGTATGAAAGTGTGTGGTAAAAATTTTGGTAAGTTTGGCCGCACAGATTGAAAGATATTTGCCTTTGAAGTGCAACATAATCTCTTTTTCAGTTCATACTATACACCTTCAACAAACTTCGACCACCTTCTATAGAAACTTTTTGCACTATGGGCCGTGAATTTATTGTGTTAACTTGAAAAGGATCATGTTAGGCACATGTGCACCAAATTTTTGAAGTAGAAGAGGCGTAGAAGATGTCCTAAAAAATCCTGCAATGCAATTTTGTGCTCAGAATCAACAATAGACTTGATATTTTGCATGCATCATATCCTTCTCAAATATTTGGAATTCACAAATCCGTACGGTAGATGCAAAGATCTCAATTTCCTTTCCAAGAGGACATTTTCTTTCTTTTAAATGGACAAAAACTCGAATTTCTATTGAATTTAGAAGTTATTAAAGTTTGGTGACAGTATTTGTGATATGTCACACTAAACTGCTGCACTATTTGTATATGTAAGTGAAAATAAATTGTAACTTTTGAACCGTACGTCGGAATTCTACAAAATTTGTGTCTACGCAAAGCTAATAAAAAGTTGTCCATTCAATAAAAAATCTCAGAAAATTATGCCTAGAATTGAGAACGTGGTACCTTACCCAAACTCAAAATGTCCCCCGAGGGGACATTGGTCCTTAGGGGTTAATCCACTTGTGCCGCAAGGTGCCCTTGTAAGCGCTGAAGTATATCCACAATTATAAATTCCACAATGACAGATCATCTTCAAGAGAATGTTTCAATAAGGAGCCTGTGTTTGAATTAATTTACAATACTCATCACGTTCCTTAAAATTGCAATTTTGAGAATTTTATGCCTTACATCTAGAATTTTGTGACATCATAAAAATTGATATAAAAGAAGCTTGAAATGTGGTATCATGACCACCTGCGTACACGTGATGTCACCTGCCCGAGCTTGCTCTTATTATTGGATTTCACTTCTGAAAATAAAAGGATTCTTTTTGTCCTGTTGAAATATAATATACTGAATGTTTGGTTATTTTCTTCTTTTATTTATGGACAACGTTAAATTAAGATCTTCTCGACTTCTGAACGGTTCGTTTAAATTGCAGATAACATGAAACCAAACTAGCCTGCTTGGTTTCTTCAAATTTTTGTAGTAAATATTTTATTTATCAATACTACTTTACAAGAGAGATTTATTCCACTTTGTATAAAACTAGGATCAACGTCAGAGATTAGCACTTCGCTTTGAAGAGAATCAAGGACCAATCAAATAGCACTAGACTGATTTTGATGTTTAGTGTAACCACATTATATGATTTGAAAGTGCTAAAATTTCTTACTATTGATGAAGAGTTTACATCTATCTATACTACTCAAAGAGGGTGATCTATTGTCAACATAATCGGTAAAAGAATTTGTCAAGAGTATAAATTTATGGCATTTACAAATCATATAGTGTGGATACAGTAAACATCATAATCAATGTAGTGGGGAAAGGGAAATTTCAAGATCAACGATTGCCAACTACTAGTAATTTACACCAAGTATGAGGCTTAAATTACCATTCATTGATCTACTTGTTGATGCTCAAATACCATGTTCCCACAAGTATAGAGGAAGGGTAGAGAAAATTTTGTAAGATACACTCTATATTTTTAAAGTAATTGTAGCTTAGCTGTTTGAATGAGCAATTACACTTGTTTGCCTACCACAACAATTCTTGCCCTTACTATGTAGTCAAGAATTAATTTATTTTCAAGCTATAGAGCTTTAGTGCAGCAATGGTGGGTTATTTGTACCATAAGATTTGTTAGTTTGATCAAATTAATTTGATTTTTTTGCTATAGTGCAATATAACTCTCACTCTTGCTCAGGAATACAACAATGTTGTCATTACTATGTTGTTAAAAAAAGATTTTTTGGAAAAGCAATGATTTTTGTTGTATAATCTATTGTAGTAACGACATAGTATTAGTGTACAAATTGTTCAAGATTTTGCCCATGCAATCCTACCATTAAAACAAGGATGAAGTACCAAACTTCATGGTTGAGAGCAGCAGCCCTGGTGCGCGGGCATGCCAGTTTGCCTAGAATTTTAAAAATACCGTAGGAAGCGCCCACAATGACCTTGTTTTTCATACCACCCTTTGCTAGAACGCCAACGGAAGGCATTTTCATGGTACTTTAGCATCAAGTTTGCAGGTAGCAAAACTACGTGTGACCAACTATGGCGGGTGGTGAAGATGGTCGGACTATTGCAGCAACGAGCACTAAGGAGAAGAACTTTGTGGGACAAGAAGAGGTGCAACTTTATCGGAGCGTTCTTTGTGTCACTCAAGATTGCATCACCATTCACGGGCAATCAACAAAGCAACTTTGTATGATAAGATTGCATCCACGAGCACTATAACAACCATCACTCGACGAGTGTAGAGCGACCGATGAGATTTTTGGAATTGAAGTGGTTGACCATTATGCATGATTTCATGCGGTGGATTGGCATTCATGTGCAAGTTGTGAAGCAAAAATGATCTGATACATCCGCGGCGGACACAATTTGCAAGGCAATGAGATATATCGAATCAAGTACGTGCAAGGTAGCAATTTTTTATTTAAGCATTGTTGGGTTATTTGGAGGACCTACCCATAGTGGTAGGAGGGGTGAACCATGGCAAAGCCTACAACAACAGCAAAGAGGAAATGGATGCTTTAAGTGAATAGCATAGCGTTCAGATTTGGTGTGTCGTCCATAAGCAAAGGAAGGGTCTACAAAACGGACCATGAACTCTGGAAGTTCCCTACGCGGGTGGATGGTATGAAAGCTTGAAGAGGATCAACGAGAGAGCAAGTTGTGGGAGTTCGTATGTTCAAACAAGCGGAGGCGACGAAGTCCATGGCCGAGGCACACCATTGCAAGGCCAACCTTCAAGAAAAGAAAAATACTTTTTTGCTCATGATCTTGCCAAAAGATGAGATTTCCACCTCGGTGGACCAAAAGTTTATGCAACTTTACATGACAAAGGCTCTTGGCGAACTCTGAAAGCGCCTTGTAGAAGACGCAAAAAAGGAACGCCTTGTAGAAGTTGTAAAAAATGAATGCCTTGTAGAGAAGGCGGCGGCGGAGCAAGCTTAGGTGCTTAAAAAGGTACGCCGCAAGAAGGAGCAAAAAGACCACTATAGGAGCCAACCAAAAAAAATTCAATCCTAAAGAAACTCACGTGGCGAAGCTGTTGGCTGTGGCCGTAGTTGGGTAGCAAGGGCCAAAAATTTGGAGGCGGTTTCAGTTGGCAAGGAAGGTACTTGAGCGGCAGTTTCTGAGAGCACAACGGGGGTTTTTGAGGCTGCGGAGGGGCCCCTTGTTTGAAGAGAGGGATGGCAAGGGAGCGGACATGGTAAGGGTGAGGCTCCGTCCGTGCGGCATTATCGAGTTTTAGGTACTCCTCACTCTTTTGCTTTGGGGTTTAATTTGTATGTTGTAAATTGCTTGAAATTCAATTTCATGTCCTCATTGTATGTAATGTTCTTTCTTTGAAGTTGAGGTGGATTTGTGGTGTTTTAAAAAAGCATTGGAGTTTTTGGTGGCAATGGATTGTATTTTATTTTTTCCCCTCTTTTCTTCAGATGCATTGCGCTATAATTAGTGGCTTGGAGTTTTTTTGATGTTGAGGATTGTGACAACCTTAGAAACCGGTTGCGGTAGTGAGAGATTAGGATTCTTGCCTCCGTCTCTTTGGTCTTGGCTTTGATTGATGTATTTGAAGCTTAGAGGAGCTTTTTTTTATGGTTGAGGATAATTATTGCCTCAAGCAATGGTTCAAGGAAATAAATAATTAGGCTTTCCTCAGTGTTTGAAGCCTTGAGTAGCTTTTCTCATGAGTTGAAGGGTAAAAGTATACTAAGGTTACTCACTTTTGGGCAAAAAATATACTCCGTAGTATATATGTTTTGGAGCCCTTTGTAGAATCGTTGTTGAATGTCAACCGTCCATTGAAAAAAATTGAAGTAATCGTGGCCAATGAAATGTTAGGTGAACAAAAGATATCTTGGACAAAGGTGTTGATTTTTGGATTTTGTGTTGACATGAGACATGTACTGATTTAATTAGCTATATCCATTTCTTCTTGGGTAATACAACAATATGTTGCATACTATAGTTGTATAAAATATATTGTGCAGTATTCACAGCTCGCCAAGGCATGAAAAATTAGGGCTTCATGAAAATGAAGGTAAATAATGGATTTTTTGTGAACACTTTGAAGGCCTACCTAGTTTTTTTTGTATGGTTTATAAGGATGCAATTTTTTTTGAGAAAAAACCAAGATAAATCCATAATTTAAGTGTGGTGAAAAGATAGCTCAATTTTAACCATTAAAAATCAATTTAAGTTTCCAATCTAGAATTTTCAATCGTAATGTCCGAACACAATATGGTATCAATGTGAGTGGACATTATCATTGAGCTTTACTCTTCGAATCTCCCAAGAGTAGTATTTGTCCAATTTTAGGTACGTGTGACAAGTATATAGTATTCACAAATATACCTCTATTGATTGAATCCTAATGCGGAATTCCAAAATTTCAAGTTCATTGTAATGTTGTAGAAGTTAGCAATCACATTTTGGAGTCAAAAATCCAAAATCAAAGGAAATTTGGCATTCAAAGAACGCTCGTACTTTGATCCATCATCCTTTCTTAGAGGGTTTTCATACTAGCTTAGTCGACTATCATCCTAAATAAATTTGAGAGTTGTGTCGAATTAGATATATTTTCTATGTTTGAAAAACATATTTTGTCCTACATGCTTTGCGTAATACTTGTTTATGTTGTGTCTGGTTGAAAGCAAGTTTCTCTTAGGCTCATACTCTTTGATTAATCTAAGGTGGACAATTTTGATGAACTCTTGTTCTTATCGCACCTGCATATTTCCTCTTTGTTGTTGCGGTTTAGTTGTTGTGCCACACCATTTTGCATTTCTTTTCCCTTTCTAAGGTTGAGCTTGTAAAGAAAATAGGCTTTATAAGTGGCGCATATGTCTTAGATTTTTTCCATACTACTAACCCATGCCCGGTGGGCATGGACTTAGTGGTGGAACGAACGGACACTTTACTCACGCCGGCCCCCCCTCGGAGACCGGCGTTCTTCTTCTTCTTCCTAGATTTTTCTTACAAGTTTTATTATTGTAAGACATAGCTAAATTGCATCATGCAAAATTTGCGCGTGCAATATGTTGAGCTCTTAGGGTTTCAATTTGCTATTTTTAAGGACGTTGCAAGTTCACGACTTTTCTCACTTCTTCAATTAGTTTCATTTTGTCCTAACAATCAGGCATCTATCTTGTTTCTCATGAGCTTGCATTTCAAGATTTTTACATTCATTATTTTTTTCCAATTTTTTTTTAATTCCTTGAGGTTGGTTGCGGTGAAAAATTATTTGGAAAGATTTTTTTGGCTTGAGAGAAAGCAGTCCTAAGGGATTCATGTTTTTGAGTGCTTCACCTCTTTTTTAGGTTTTAAATCAATATTTTGATATCTCTTGTCCCTCACAAGCTTGCTTTCAGAGGATTGCAAAAGTTTTCTATCTTCTCAACATCCAATTTCCAAATTGTTTAGAAGTTCCTTGAGGTGAAGGGTCATCCAAAGCACTTTTGGATCTTACAATGTGGTCTATTGTAATCTTGTACCTTTTTATTTTTATTTTTAACCAACATTCTGGTACATCTCTTGTTTCCAATGAGCGTCTATTCTGAAGATTCTAGGGATTTCATTCCATGTTTGAATTATGCTTTCTAGACTCTAGTGTCAAAGTGGGAATGTTACCGTGAAAGCTGTTACGTGATGTGAAAATATGTATATTCAATTTGGATTCCTATAGTTTCAATTTATAATTATTTTGTTTGAAAGAGTTATTGCAAGTATGTTTCCTCAGGCAATGCTGTTGATTTTTTAGTCTTTCTTTCAAAGTGCGGTCCCAATTCCTTTCATTTGAAATCAGGAATGTGGTGTAGTGCTTTTGAGGTTAATTCATAAAATTAGACCCTTTTTGTTGTATTTTATGATCTCATTCATAGTTGACGTTTTGTGGTAATTGTATTTTGTGCTCTCAATGGTTTGCCAATTGCAGGTTTTCCAGAGAAGTATGATGATGAAAACAATTGGTCGGACAATGAAGAGTTAGAATCTACTTAACCATTGCTCATAGGAATTACCTCTCAAACTCAAAAGTTAGGAACATGAGTTTCTTTTCAGTCTCAGAGGTGGAAAACTTTACAAGGTTGGATTGATTTGAGTGTCAATTTGTAGTTTGTAGATGAAGCCCAATCTACACTTGTTAGGACTGCTGGAATGAGAGACAATATAGATACATCAAACATTGTGAAGACAAATTTTTCCATGAATGTCTCACCATTTTTATAATGTATCAATGCCTATTCCTTTTGAGAATGTTGAACTATGGAAAGGAATTAGTGTTTGAATCTTTCTTGTTTACTTCTCTAGCAATAATGGATTTCAACAACAATCTTTAATTTATTGAACTTCAATAATCCACTATATTTTGGCAAAGTTTTACTACAAACACCTCAATCTTGCTCCTTTTAGATGAGATATCTCTACTTATATTAAGTAGACGCGGACACCCTTTGATTGTGCAGTGGTGCCACCTCAGACTGGAGGAGCGACAAAGTGAGGGGAGGGGTGAGCTCTTGTTGCAGAGCAAAGATTGGGAAGAAGACTACATGCAAATAGGTTGGGCACGGAAATGGGGATGTATAATGGCTGCGAGGCCCCGTGACTATCTTGGTCCCACCGCGGCACAATTGCACTCCATGCTTGCAGCCAAGCATCGCCGGGCAGAACTCTACCTCCACCTCCGGTTCTCTCAGCAACTCCTCTCAAGCTTTGTAGATCAACAAAAGCTATCCTCATGCGCACTCGACACTACAAGCTACGTAGAAGCACTTAAATTGCAAACCTCAAATCAACCATACTCACAACCTCACCAACCTATACATGCACAGTCATGAGATTCAACCCCAAAAACTAACACTTAATCCTCCCACAAATCCTAGACTCACTTCACATCACCAACCCTAAAATATAAAATTCCAAGTTACAATTTGTAACCAAACTCACAACCCTAATCCATCATAAGAAACCTCTATCATGCTCTTACTGGAATATTTTTATCTTTAACCTCTCATTTAGTTTAACCTTTAAATGTTAATCGCAAATTGTATACACAAGCATGTAATTAAAATTTAGCATGACTTACACCTTTGGATTGAAGATTCTTCAACTAACATAAATCCTCGAAGGACCAATTTAAGAAGAATCTCTCTTCCATTGATTAAAATTTGCCAAGATGAATATTTTGAGAATGTAACCATAGGATTTTCTTCTAAACTCAATGATGGGAGTTAACTAGGAGATATTTCCAAGGAAGAGGATGGAGATTAACCTAGGACGGGGACTCTACTTTTACTTTTACTTTTACAATTTTAGTTAATTTACCTAAACTTATAGTACCAATTGGAGACAACCGGTTAATATACTAGAGGTTAATTGAAGAATCTTTAAGAGATGTTGGTTGAGGAATCTTCAATCCAAAGGTGTTTATGTTGCTGAGTTTTGATACATTTTTTGTTAACTAAGAGTAAAATATGTGATTATATAACTTGTCCATTGGTCGTGCACATACCTTTAAGCTATCATGCAAACCTAGATAACAAGGACGACGCTTGTCTCGTTGGAGACAATGGGCCAATATACTAGTTCCAAGAGTAACATACACAACTTCTCACTATTTTCAACCATAGGATGTTCAAGTTCAATGGGATTGAAACACACTCAACAAAAAATTTAGAAGTATATCCACGGGAATTGAAAGATACATGCATGTCAAGGTTGCAATATCCTTGTTTTCTTTGATACATAAAATACGATAAGTTTACTTTAACTCTGGTTTAATGCATATTTTCCAATTTTACAAGGCATAAACTAATAGAACTAGGTTCTACCTTATGCTAGGCCATTCTTTTCCAAAAATTGGAAGTACTCTAAAAATGATGTTTAGTGTATCCACACTAATTGATTAATAAATGCTATAAATTTTTACTCTAGATGAATATTATCACCAACTATGTCTACAATGATCCGCCTCTTTGAGTAGTATAGATAGTTGTACTCTCGGTAAAAATCTTCATCAAAGATTACAAAACTATAGCACTTCCAAATAATATTGTATAGATATACTAAACATCATTTTCAATGTAGTGGAAAGGTTTGGAGAACAAATTAAAATATTGCAATGAGAACTTTCAATGGTTACAAATACATCTATTGTTATTTGAATTAGTAATATAGATTTTAATAAACAAAATATGTCGACAAATTGAAAAACCAATTGTTTAGTGGTTCATAGAAAAAATCTTTTTTTATCAAAGCTCAATTTTTAAAATGATAGTTGATTAAATCTTACCAACAACCTCCAAACCAATTGTTTTGTGATTCTAGTAAATCATTAATCTATACTTCATTGATTTGAGTATAAATAATAAACAGAATTAGAGTTTTACAATGCACTACCAAACCAATTGTTTGGTGATGATTATAAACTTATGAAATATATTTATTCAATATAGGAAATATTTATGATGTTTCTATAAAAATAAATCAAGCGCTTATATTAAGAAACAAAATTACTGTTTCAATTTCACATATATATACTTTCTTTAGATACCTGTCATTTATTTAATTTTATGGGGATAGTACATTGTGTAGTTTCAATATGTAGGAAATCATTATTTTAGAATTGTGTGTGTTGCACTTTTTCCCCTATTTCTTTTACACATAATGCATTTAAAACTCGATTAACCAAATTCTAATAAAAGGACACATGTAAAGGATTCCATTAATAGGCTCATATGGAGGATTCCTTCAAAGTGCACATTTAATTCGAAAGGCACATCTAAAGGGTTATGAATTGTCGGATGAAAACTCTCCGGCGCAAAATCGGCAGTTGTTTTGGCAATTATTTTGTGATATATAATAAACCTAGTACTTCAAGTAATAGAAAATTTATTTCATTTTTATACTGGTTAATATGTTTTACATTCTAAAATTTGTTTTGTAGTGATTATATTTAGATTTTTCTAAAAAAATATCATCAAATTAAAAATGCATATTTTGAAAGAAATATAGATATAATGAAACTAGTGTTTAAAAAAATAAAAATAAATTATACATAAACATTTGTATTTTTAATTTAGTTATATATATATATATATATATATATATATATATATATATATATATATATATATCTAACTACATCGTTCCGTGAATATAGTATAGACCAGACTATTTGAAATTTCCTACACTAATTGAAAATTTACATGCAATTGTTGACTGACACACACTTGCTTGAGAACAAATATCCAATCAGAACTTGGCATGCACATGCTTTGATGGAAATTAGTGTGAGTGATCTACATCAATAATCCCTCTACACTATATTCAGTGTTTAGTGTAGTTGTTGTAGCCATCAATATTTGGACGATAATTTTAAATGATTAGTGTTTCTACCATCCACATTAGCATTCCTCCATTTGTATCCGAGTTTAGTCTCTGTTTACACATAAATACAACAGTGTAAAATTTACATACTCAAATTATGTAGCCTACTTAAGAATATTTGAGCATTTTCACTACATTTCAATATAATAAGTCCACATCCTTGCAACATGTAGCTAAAAATATTAACCCCTAAATTTCTTTGACAATTTCACACCAAAAACACTTCAAAACTCCTCGTTTTAGTGCAATGAGTAAGGACTAAACAAAAAACTTTTAGTTCTAGTTTTAACGGTAGGATCTTAATTAAGACTTATTGGATAACTTAAATAATTTTTTTCATAAAGTTTGATTGCACGGATTTAAATATTATAGTGATTGAAGTAGAGAAAAGGGTCCATTTTCTTCCCTGCGTTTAGTAGATCAGCAAACTTTGACTTCACTTGGTGTCAAATTTTTGCACTACACAAGGTCTAAATCCATTTCCATCATGTTAAGCATGATATTAGTTCCTTCTACTCCAATTTTTAGAGGTAGAGAAAGGGTGTAGCATATTCAAAAAAATTGTGCAAGGAGTGGAGGTTCCAAAATTGTCAATTTGCATTATTTTTTTGTGAACTTAGTATGTTTTAGAATGAGAATCCGAATGGTCAATAAGAAGGTTTACACCACATAATGCTACAAAAAAAATAAAAAGTAAAAATATGATGATCTTGAAGGTTTATGTGAAAAAGAAGAATTTTTTTGGTACCTTGCCCGACAATGTGCGATAATGTGTGAAAATGTTTGACTTGGATTTATATGTTTTTTTCCACTCAAGACAAGAGATTTTTTTGACAATATGAAAGGAAATAATATTATTAGCTAGATTTGAAAATCTCACATTCAATAGTGTGTCCTAACAAAAGTTCTTGGAGTTGCCCGACATACCCGCTCTCCCAATTTGAACTTCAAAACCCTATAACTTTTTCATAAAATGTCGGATTTAGAAAAAAATTGGACCTACACAGCTTTTAGTAATGCTCATCTACATTAAAAATTTCATAAAACAATGTTATAAATTGATGCAGAAGGTACCTGCCTGAACCATATAGCGTCCTCCAAGGGGGCTTTTGGAAATTTAGGGGTTAAAATATGAATATATCAGTTATAAATTTAGAAATTTATAATAGAATATCATAGTATAATCTAATTTTTTAATTTTAATTTTTTAGATTTGCATGCATATTAAAAGTAAATATAATAAATTGTATATAATATCTAATGAATATTAAAGTTCAATTTTAACCCCTAAAAGACAAAGTCTTGAGGTAGGCTTTTTGAAATCAGGCATGTTCCCATGGTTGTAATTAATATTTACAACTTGAAAAAGTTTGTACAAAGGTGCAAGAAGACAAGAGGTACATGGAAATATAAGATGTATTCTCATTAAAACTATTAAAAAAAAGCTTTGTCATCTTAAAGATTTTTTTTTCAAGTGTGGGCACGTTGGACAACTCCACAAAGTTTTGCTACAACACTCTATTGAATGTGACATTTTCAATTCTAGCAAGTGATATTATTTCCAAAGTCCCCTTGGAACTTGGAAGGTTATAAAATTCTCCTTTGAAGACTATAAAAGTCTCTTTGGGGAACTGTAGGAAATTTAGGGGTTAATGTAGTCAGAAATAAATACTTGTCTTTAGTGAAATGTAGCATTTTACACATTCTGCAAGAAAAATATTTTCACACATTGTCATACCATGATTGCTATCTTGCGAGCGGCAAGCGGTGAGCGGCGAGCAGTGAGCACTAAATATTTTAGTTCTTTTCTTCTAAAAGTTTTCTTAAAAATTAAAGCAATGCCTATGGCCGTGGATTATATTTAGATAAGATTGGCATATGAAAAATATAATGTAAGAACCTACCATGACAAGATTCTTGGACACATTGTATTTTAAATTTTTGAGGCTTTTATTGCTACAATTCTTCAAAAACTTGAAACAAAATTTATGATTGATGGGGTTTGGTTTAGGGTATTTCAACATGTTGTAAATAACTATTTAGCCATAGGATCATCAACTACTTTTTTAAAAACAAATAAGAAAAGAGATTTATTGAAGGAAATATCCACGTGATACTTAGGTCATACTCTAACAATACCTACATGATACCCAAGTAATACTAGGGTAATATCCATTTAATACTTATGTGATACCCTTGATGTTTGAACGACCTTGACTAGAGAAGAAGTCATACCCTTGTAAGACAAGTGTCTAAAATCAATTGATGGAAACAAAGTGAAAACCATGTAAACACCTTAGAAATGCTACAAATTTGCAGAGAATAAGGGCAACAAAACAATTGGTTCAGTACTAGGAGAAGCACATTTTCATCAATATTGGCATCCTATTACTGGAAGAATTCAAAAACATGTAGAGTCTACTTTCATGTGGTTTGAAATGAAGGTATAGTACATTGTCTCCTATGAGGTCATAATTCCTCAATTTTCGTCCACTTGAAGGATCTAACAAGGCTCGCTTGGATTTTGAGGCACAAATGTAACCATTCTTGAATTCCTTGGCCCGCGGTAGCCCCAATCTCTCCTCCACTCAGATATGAGAGGTGCTTGATACGACAACGCTAATTCATCTGAAGGCCATGGATTTGTAGCAACAATGCGTCGTTGGAGTGTTGTGAGATTATGGGACTTCTCATTGAGTCTATCCAAGGCATCGAGCTCCTCAATTGTCAAAGTTCAAGGCCACGGTCAAGGAGTGTAGCATTGCCCGGTTCGTATTTGCGGATCATTGACTCCTGCTAAGCCGATGCCGACTTTGTAAAAATGCGTGTAAAATTGGATTCTTCTTCAACCCCCGTTAATCCTCAGTAGTTCTCGCAATGTTTCTATTAGAAAACTCTGTCTCCACCCTCCATAAAGCCAATCGTAGGAATGCTCCTATAACAGTGCTACTAACAAGTTGTTGGATCACACCAATAGTTCTCTTACAACAACCTCAAGGTACATAATCATGCATAGAGCTTAACACTTTGCACGTCACCCCACTAGTGTGCCACAACAACCTCGGCGTCCTAGACAAGTAGAACTTACAATTCCAGATGTAGCTCAAACAAAACATCTCTTGCTAATGAATCGGACTGTGAATCCACCTTCTAGGACTCCACTTATATAATTTTAGGGTTGGATATCCCTACCCACTATTACTAGAATAGTCCAAAGGAAAGCATGTCAAAGTTGGCGTAATGTTTGAAGTTTAGAAATTTGTAACTACAAACTTAATTAGGAAATTGCCGCGTTTAATGTATGCAAAGGTGGTATGACCATGTCAGAGAATGGAAATATAATTTAGAATTTACGTATTTAGCAATGGATGGCTCATGCTCGTAGGTGAATATGAAACATGTTTTACAGTTCAGATTAATACAAGTTTTTACAATACACTAGCAATGCGTATCTGATATGTGTTGGGGAGGTTGTATGAAAGTCCACACGATAAAGTCAACAATGACGGCGACCTACTACATAATCATAACAAACACCGATTATTACATGAGAGAATTTAAAAGCATTCAATAAGACAATGAGAAAATTAGTCATTCAATTAGTTCAGAAGTTACTTACAAGCTCTCTTCCAAGCGGTCTTCACCTTCAGCTCGTCTTCATCAAGCTCCAACGGGCGCTTCCAAGATTCCTCCTCTACCGGGGCTTGCACTGCTGACTCCACTTCCATGGTGCGAGGAATAAGAGGATGGAGGACCTCCTCAACCAGATCAGGGTCCTCTTCCAACGCGAGTATGTGTCGGTTCAGGGTCTTGCAGGCCTTAATAGACGATCTTGTGCAAATCAAACCAAAATAAATATGTTAGCAATTTCAAAGGAAAAAATAAATAGATTGAGAATTAGAAATTATCCATATCGGTGGACACGACGAGGTCGAGGACAACGTTGTCCACCTTCATACAAAGATTGACAAGGGCCTCCATGAGGTTGTTGGTCTTCTCCCGTGCTCCATGCTAGGGCACGTCGGTACCCACCCTCATTGTCAACGTGTCTTGCATGATCAGATTGGTCAAATGACCATCCGAAGACAACATAATTCCCTAAGCCCTTACGCTGAAGCTCCACCCGATCGAAGAAAGAAAATGAGACCGGCGGCTGCAGCTTCCTCACAAAGCACTTTACCATAAAGCACTTTAGAGTGCGGTCGGGGTGGCTAGCACGAGAGAGTGGGAGCCAATTGATACAAAACCACTTCGTCTCCTCAACGAAGTCCGCGTAGAATTGAAGTTCATTCAAAATGAATTTCGAATCCGGATATGAGACAATGAGAGGCACCCCGTTGCGAAGCAAAAAGGATGCCATCTAGAAGGAGTTATGAATCCAGTGGAATTCCACCTTGCTTTGCTCTGACAACCAAGTTGGAAGCATGTTCTAACTCAGGATGTCCACACCGCCATCAATATCGGGACACGCAAATCCTCCAAGATGTCAAAGAAAACCATATCTTCTAAAATCCAAGTATCAACCCTTGCCCTCGTGGTGCCGCACCGTTGTCCTAGAATGGTCCTTCAAAAATTGGCGCATCTCTGTGAAGAATATTGGTTGTTGCTCTCCTCGGTAACACTATCAAACAATGGCATGATGGACATGGCACTCTAATACATCACCTTCATAGCGACGGGTGACTCCACGTGCTCGATCGCCGGAATTAAGTACACTGTCTACAAATGCTTGGCAATGAATGTAGATGGCACCCTACTAGCAATGGGAGAGATGGGCACCGCGGATACTACCAACAGTTAGATTGCAAACGTTGAGATCCTATCGAGTTGAGAAATGAGTTTCTCAAGCCCCTTTCTCGCGACCAACGCCACACACTCCTTGTTCCGCTCTCTTGTCTCTTTCTTTAGTGTCCTTGCGATCTCTTTCTCTTGACGCAAGGCCTCCTTCTTTTGTGCCTTGGCCGCCATCTTGGCCTCAATTGCAGTGGCCGCCAACTTCGCCTTCCGTGTTAGCTCAACAACCACTAGCGGAGCGATCAATAAAGGAAACATGCCGTCATCTCTCCCAGGCAGACATGGCATCACAACGTGTCTGGTGTTGTACCTCCTCTCTTGGAGTACAATCAACATCCTTCAACTCCATGTACCAAGGGCATCACAGCAGATCGTGCTGTGAAAAACGACGCCTCTGCGACTCGGTGAAGATACACTCAGGGGAGGAAGTGTCTGTCTACTTCTCAAGACGGATTGGCAATTGGGTGGGCTCCAAGGCTCCCTTCACGACGAGCTCCCTCGAGAATTAGCGGAACACCACCCTCATGATGCTCTTGTCGTAGTTCTTTTGCGCCATAAACTCCTCCGTCTTCGTGAAATCAGATTTCTTTGCCACGTGCTTGCTAAACACCTTGTCTCAAAGTCTGATGCTCCAAAACTCCAAACAAGCGACAATTCCCTAGATGGGATTGGCAAGCTCCTCGATCTTCAAGTCAACATTGTCTTCTTACAGGATCTCCAAGAATTTCTTCTTGCACTCTGCCTCGAGCTATTACAAAAAAATTCTCATGTTGGACACAAAGATGAACAAAAAAACATGATTAAGAAGAAGAAGAAGAAGAAGAAGAAGAAGAAGAAGAAGAAGAAGAAGAAGAAGAAGAAGAAGAAGAAGAAGAAGAAGAAGAAGAAGAAGAAGAAGAAGAAGAAGAAGAAGAAGAAGAAGAAGAAGAAGAAGAAGAAGAAGAAGAAGAAGAAGAAGAAGAAGAAGAAGAAGAAGAAGAAGAAGAAGAAGAAGAAGAAGAAGAAGAAGAAGAAGAAGAAGAAGAAGAAGAAGAAGAAGAAGAAGAAGAAGAAGAAGAAGAAGAAGAAGAAGAAGAAGAAGAAGAAGAAGAAGAAGAAGAAGAAGAAGAAGAAGAAGAAGAAGAAGAAGAAGAAGAAGAAGAAGAAGAAGAAGAAGAAGAAGAAGAAGAACAACAACAACAACAACAACAACAACAACAACGCCGGTCCCCGAAGGGGGCCGACGTGAATAAAGTGTCTGTTCGTTCCACCACTAAGACCATGTCCACCAGACAAGGAATTAGTGGTATGGAACTACTTCCCTCTTTCGAAGGTAGACACTATGTACCTAATAACCAAAAAACACATGTAACCAATCACACAAGTAACCATCCATATCCAAAAAGTGTTAGAGGAGAAGGGGGAAAGAGGAGAAAATAGGGGGAGGCGAGGAGACAGGGGAGGGGAACATTGGGGGGGTGTGTTTTCAATGTAGGGGGTTTTTGAAGTTTTTAAGGAAAAGTAAGTAATGGATAATGTTATGGAGGGTTTTGTGTGTCAGGGAGGGCTTGGTTGTTTTCAATTTTGCGTTTGTGTACGAGGATGGACATAGCATGTTGAATGGCAATGGTGTTAATGCGATTGAAAAAGTGTGAGATTGTTTCGATGGGGATTTTAAAGGTATCTTCAAGAATTTTTATAGATGGGATAAAGGTGGTGGCACGGGCGCCGGCCGTGATTACGATAAGGGGGTCCACTTTCCACCCCAAGGCTAGGATGTCATCAATAAGGGGTTGGTATTTATTCATTTTGTTTTCAATTGTTTCTGGTGAGAATCTATCATTACAATATGTGAATGTTTCTAAAAATAGGGAAAATATTGGTGAATCGTGTGATCTTGTTTGAGGTTTGCTTGTACTATCTTCCCGAGGCTTTTGTTAGGTGACTTCACTGTTCGCCAGCAATGTTGCGCAAGGAGTCCGTGTCTACGGAAGGCTTACATCAAGAGGTTAGTGAAATGGTGAAGTGCCTGAAGTATTTGATGTGCCTAAAGTATCGGAAGTACATTGAGTATCTGAAGTATCTGAAGTATCTGAAGTTAGTATCTGAAGTATCGGCAGTATCTGCTAGTGTCGGGACCGAGACATGCCTACGAGCTAAGTTTGCTAAGTATGTTAAGTATGTTCAAGAAGTAAGCTAAGTATATAAAGTATGTTCAGTAGGTATTTGAAGTATGTTCAGTTAGTATGTTATGACCTACCGTAGTATCTGAAGTATCGAAAGTTTGTTAAGTATCTGAAGTATGTTTTAAGTATGTTAAGCAGGTGACCTACCGAAGTATCTGAAGTATGTTAATTATGTTCAGTAAGTATGTTCTGATTGAGACATGCCTGCTAGCTAAGTATGTTCGGTATGTTAAGTATGTTCAGTAAGTATGCAAAGTATGTTAAGTATGTTTAGTAAGTCTCTGAAGTATGTTCAGTTAGAATGTTCTGACCTACCAAAGTATCTGAAGTATGTTATGTATGTTCAGAGAGTTTGTTCTGACCTAGACATGCCTGCATGCTAAGTATGTTCAGTAAGCATCTGAAGGAAGCTAAGTATGTTCAGTAAGTATCTAAAATATCTGCTAGGGTCGGGCCCGAGACATCCTTGCGAGTTTAGTATGCTAAGCATGTTCAGTAAGTATCTGAAGTAAGCAAAGTATGTTTACTAAGTATCTGTAGTGTCTGAAGTATCTGCTAGTGTCGGGACCGAGACATGTTTGCGAGCCCGAGACATGCCTTACATCTGCATATACTTACTTCACAAATTTGATACGGTAGGTTAAATAAAACTGATAATAGCAGATACCGAGGCACTAGTGTCGGACCCAAGACATGTTGCTCGCCAGGACATGACTGACTAGCAGATTCCGATACTAGTGTCGGTTCCGAACTGATTATATATGATATGGTAGATTAAATCTGATACAAGCAGATTATATTTGATACAAGGAGATACCGAGGCACTAGTGTCGGGCCCGAGACATGCCTCCGGGCAGCATAATTGATTGATGGATGAAACGGCAAGTCCAACTTCTGGAGCCTGAGGCATTGGAGTCAAGCCCGATATGTGGCTACGGGCAGCTGTAGTTGAATGAGATTTTGATCCAGAAGGTTCACGTATCGGAGCTTGAGGCGATGGTGTCGGTCTCAATACATGCATGCGGGGACCACTACTTGGTTGCATTCCTTTACCCGAGGCTTTGGTGTCGATCACCTTGTTGACCAGTTTCGGTGCCGAGATAATGCTCGCTCATGACGTCGTGAGTTGACCAGTTCAGTAAAATGATGCTACCGATAGCGAATTATGTTCAGTCGCAATTAGTCCAAGACTTATGTTTGGGCCCGAAGCTTGTTTCTGGAACTCTCACATTGATAAACTTAGATCATTGAAATACACAAAATTAATATTTGCCTGAAATTTATGCATGTGATATTTTTGTTTCTTTTCATGCAGCACAGTGAGAGACTGGAATCCTTTGTGACCTTTCTTGAATTGATGATGATCAACATCAGTCCTTTAAGGACTCACACATGTAGTCAGACCCAAATAAATGTAGTAGGCACTCTTGGAACGCTTAGTTTTGTATTGTGATTCCTGATTTTTGACAGACTCGACTAAGTGCTTCGCGACGAGTAATGCCGCTTTTGCAATGGAAATAAGTTGCTCTGTTTGAGGTCATGAACTGATTTGATTCTTTTTTCCACTGTTGTTATATTGACTAATACATGAGTGTCTTGTCCAGCTTCCTATTGGCATGAACTCTAACGCTGGAGAATCTTCTCTAGCAAATCAACCATCGTTTGGTGCTGGAGGGGATGTAGAAGCTGGAGGGAATGTTGAAGGCATCGATGACTTATCAAATGATGAAGACGAATCCCTCGGTGTTGATGAGCATTTTGAAGTTGACGAGGATGAGATCCGTAATTGTCAGAAATTGAACTGAGTGGCAACTATAGCAAGCTTGAGAGTGAAATCCACTAGTTCATCACGTTTCTCTATTCCTCTTTGTAGAATGGTAGCTATGCCTATGGTGAGACCAACATTGCAGAGTGACCTTGCCAAGCTTGAGCAAGAGTTTGTGCATGGGTATCATGAAGGAGCTTTTGTCTTCTATGTGACAGTGAGTGACGAGAAAGGCAAAATCCAAGAGGTGATTGAAGGTGATAAGGAGAAATGGGGACCCCTATGGGATGCAAAGAACGATGCATTCAACACCTTTCTTCTCTCGGTCCCTGAATTGGGGGCCCTAACGAGTCTCATGTTTTTTGTTTATGATGGCAATCATAGGCGTCAAGCATGGCTAAACCACATTGAGCGTCTCCACAAGACTGACGCTTCGTGGCATTGTTTGGTGGACTCAATTCTACTTGATACCAAGGACAAGATTGGAGTAGTAATGCAAGTCATGGATGACATCAACAAGTAAGTATACTATCGACAATTCATTCTTGAAGATCACCTGTTTTTTAAACAATGGATGCTAATGATTTCATTACGTTATTTGCACAGAGGCATATGGAGAATTCCTACGTGAAAACCAACATTGTGCACACTCTGTTTAGGGTACGAAAGTATGGTCTAATGTCCTTGGACAAGTTCAAGGATGTCTTGTTGCCTTCCGATCTAAGGAGATGCAAACGAATACAAAAGAAGACAAGTTGGTACACTTTGCCTTTAAACGTGTTTACATCTTTCATATTTTTAGATGCACCTTTTCTTCCTTACTTCTCAATCATACATGTGACTTGTCATTCCTCGTTGTTTATTAGTCCCGGTCTCTTTCAGTTTCAATGGTAATTGTGGAGATCGTGGTTGAAGTTTTGTAGTAGCCTTAATTATGAATGCTTGAGTTTTCCATTTATTCTTGAGATTTTTGCACCATTTATTTTGAATGCCAAGAGTATACTGCTATGAATGATCGACAAAGTCATTGCACTATTATGTACATAGTGCATAGTAAGCAAAGCTAACTTATGCCCAATTACTTATTCTGTTGCAGCACAAACTGAGTCTTGCAGCCGACGAAGGTGTACGCCAGCTTGTTGAACAAACTAATGGAAAGTCTTTGCCTCAGAAAAAGGCGTTGCAATGAAGTCTTCCTTGGAGAAGAGAAGCGTGGCACTGCGCGTGAAAATGGGCAAGCTTGTTGTAGTTGCGAACCCGGAGCTTACCAACGGTTGGCTGCAAGAGGTTAGGACACACTAACTATGAGTGAATTTTTTTGTATTGGTTCAACTTTTGGTTAGTATAAATATTATTTGACAATCTTCTTTAATAACTATAAAGTGTGGCACATGTAGATTGAGCGACACTACACTTTGAATTCAATTTTCCTGGAGCTTAATTCGGAGAAGCTGGAGCTCATTGCAACTTCTCGAGCATCGCCTAGCTTCAAAATCAAGTGGCTCAAATATATTAATTCCTCTGCCGCTACTCGCAAAGCAGGAAGGTTGCCACCAAAGCCAATTAACGAAGAGAGACTTGCCAACTTTCTTGCAAAGGCATGCTGGTGGGCAGGGGTAAGTATATCATTGTGGATTGCAGCTTCTTCTATTTTATGTTTCATGAATATCTAATGTATCGAAACATTGTAATCAACCATATTCATTTTAATTAGTCTTGATTTGCTCACTTTAATTTGATTAGAGTTTTAAGCCGTGAAAGTCTATTTACATTATCCATATCAATGTTTCCAGTTAAATCTGGAAGGAACCTTGTAGCGTTGAATGTCAGACTATGTTGTGGAAACACATATCGTTTTGCCCCCAGTGTCTCGCATAGGCTATTTGTCTTTGTTATAATGATGCAGTCAGAGTATATGATTGTTGAGACATTAAGTGGAAGCTTATTCTTCATTGTATTTTGCCTAATCAAATGTTTTACACGTATGAGTTTAGATAACCGAACAAGCGATGGTTTCATTTGACGAATTTATGCGCCAAGATCGAATTCCAATTAATTTGAATGTTGCTAGTGAGCCTTTGTCCTTGTCGGCATACATTGAAGATTGTCAAATGAAGCTTTGGGCCCACGCATTCACCACCTACTTTAGAGGTCATGATAACTTCAAGAAGATTGACGACTTCGTGGGGTTCAAGGGAACTGACTTAGTTGTCAAATGAGTTCTTTTCAGGTATATTTCACTTTATTGAGTTTATGTAAATTGGATGTTTTCGTTGCATCAATTCTTTGACATGCAATTTATTGCATGTATTTAGTCCTTCTAAGAGTAGCCTTCTTTTAAACAGGTACTTCAAGTATGAGCTCTTACCGAAGTAAGCTATTTTAAAGGAAGACCTCCCGATTTTCTTGAGTACATGGCTTGATCGGTCTAATGCTCCGTGCATGTTCTCAGCTGCTCAGCAACGCATCTAGGCAACTTCTCATCTTACTTCAGGGGCTTGGTATCTCGATTGTCGGACAAACTACACTCCATCTTTTGAGATAGATCTCAAAAAGTCACAAGAGGCTATAGGTGAGTCTGGAGAAGTAATGGAAGATTTGAAGGATATAGAGGATGAGCATGAGAGGGCAAAGGCTTTCAAAAGGCGGCTTGAAGAGGACCGGAGGAAGGCGCAGAAAGTGAAGGAGGCCGAAGAGAAGGCAGAACAAAAGAAGTTATTAAAGCTGCAGAAGGCAGCTGAGAAGAATCAAATTAGGACAAGAAAAAGGTTAATACTTCGGGGGAACAAGAAGGTAAGAGTCCCATGACTCAAAGCCCAGCTGTAACTTCTGGTTTTCAAGTTTGCACTGTCTCTACCAGGGACACTAAGAGAGACTCAACCTACGAGCAGCTCACACAAGTCCCAGTTCTGATTTCTACCGAAGAAAATGATAGCAAGGTAGATGAGTTCATTATGAACTCATCTTTGGACGAGGTCCTTGGAGGTGAATCAGCGACCTTAACAACACCCTACAACGAGCTGAAAACATTTATTTCCAAGGTAAACTCCATGAAATCATGCTTTTGTCAACCATTTAAAATCTAAACTTTTTGAACATAACTTTGCATGATCCTATACGGTAGTCCACATGGCCTACTTTACTGATATTCAACTATGTGTTTACAGCACTCCAATGACAAAATCCGTCATTACAAAGGATCTGCAACAAACCACCCTTGTGTGGATTTAATTCTTGAGGATATGCCGGAAGGTCTTCCTGTTTCTGGGATATCCAAGCCAGCTACGTTTGTCCCTATATGGAATTAGGATGCCAAAGAATGGTTGCAGCTTGTATTTGACTTTGTCGATCAGCATCTTTAGGACAATGGTGCTATTATTATAATTCACCTTTTTCGTTTGAGCATAAAATCAAACATTCTTGGCTATTGCAAATCGTATGGCTTCGAAATTTGGAAGGAGTGGTGGGGGATGAACCGGATCCACCTTACATCTCCTTTGAATCCATCTGTAATTGTAAGTCCCTATACCTTATGATTTAATTTTAATTTCTGATGCTTACTTCACAGTTTTACGTTTGCAATTGGTAGGTAGTATAGTGTCAAGTTTGGCGCGTGGTATATTTATATAGTCGTTCATCAATGAGCAGCTGCGATTAATCCAAGGTAACAACACCATATTCATTACATTGGGAGATTGTGAGCCTCCCAATTTAATACGTATGTTGCTCTTGAGCTCTAAAATGTACCCACTATGCACATTTAGCTCGAGTCAAGCTGAATGTGCACTAGATCAAAATCATGGAAATCTCCCAATATAATGAATATGGTGTTTAACCTTCATTATCAATCTCTTGCTCGTAACCCACGTGTAGCAACCTATTCCTTGGATTACAACCAGCGAACCCGAATTAAACCAACTGAAATATTTTCCCTTGGGCCATATTTAAATTTACATAATATAGCTTGAGCAGCAATTTTGTGCGCGAAACCAACCTTGTGAGTTTCAAAAGTTGTATCATATATTACACTCCTGAGTCGTTTACTGACGACTAGTTCCTTGTTCCAGACCATGCACTTCGGGATATGCTTGGCAGTGAGGAGCGTGGCTGGGGTGCCAAAATCGGACTTCTCGTTCCGGCCAATTCCAGCTCTTAATCGCCATGGGGTGGATGTGGCCCGTGACGATATTCTCCAAAATTACGTTTCACGAGTGGAACAGTTGATGAACGACACAATGCCTTGGCGTAGACCACGAGAAAAATTAGTTCTCTTAATTCAAATGCTTATTCAAGCATCAAGTTTGCCTGGAGATGTTATTCTTGACTACACTGTAGCTACAGGTTAGTTTACTCTTTTACAAGGTCTATTGAGTTGGAATTCCATATATGATGATTTTTGAAACGTAACTTTGTTCTTGGATATATTCGCTTATCGTTTGTTTGCCACGATCTTCCATCCGTGCCTGCCGCAAAGTGAATTGCCATATTGCGGCATTGGAGGCAGATTCCAAAATCTTTGAAGCGCTACTCACACCTCTGATTCGCAACACCCCAGCCCTTCCGATGGAGCCCGAGGAACTTGTCACGAATTCAGATGATATTGACACGGAACCAATCGCCATCGACAGGACTGTGAAAAAATCTCGTTTTAATACGTGAGTCTGCTCAGAGGATTTCATTTCAAACGAAATTTCTTTTTCGCTCATACCTTACCAGTTTTTTTGTTTTAACATGATACATTTTGATACTTGCAAATGTGGCACATTGACCTACCAAGTTCATCGCCCACTCTTTTATGAGTCGGAGTTCTATCCGAGCCCACCAAAATTGTACGAACTTCCATCCTGTGCGGAAGGAATTGCTAACTAACTAGCAGCACATTTAGTGGATTATCGTACAACTCACCTAACATCCCCCTGCCTTCGGAGCTTACATTTCATGGACATTGAAGCCATTGAGTCCAGTGGAGAAGATTCGTCAAAGCCCGGGAGTGCCGATATAGATGCTTCTTCTGCATCATCAGATCGGAGCGTATCAAGTTTCAACATACAATGTTTTTTTGACGTATGTGTTTTGTTTCATCTAATGGTATTATGACTACTATCCCTTGCGTTACACTTACCGCTCATGTTTGGATCCTTTTATCATTTTCAACCTTGCTCTGCTTAGACGTTGGTTTTTATGTCGTGATACAATATGTACATTACAATCAGCTTCAAGTGGTGGCAATCGATTTAACTTCCACATCTACAGTTGTTCTTGGTTCTTGACATCTTTTACTCTCTTTTAAAAATTAAATCTAGTCCATAGATCTTTAAGTTCTTTAGAAGTTCTTTCTCATCTTAATGACATAGTCGGCCCTCCTTCATTATTTTCAACTCCCTATTTCTAATTTCAGAGGTCGTGCAGCCTCTTGTTAGTAAATTTAAATTTTATTTTGGAATTAAGGATTCCAAATTAGCCTACGGAGACCCATTTAACTATGTCACAGATCTAACTAACCACATGTTGAAGAGACATGGGAATAATTTGTAGAATTAATTGAATAATTAAAGATGGTGCAGAACAGATGCATAAAGTACTTTAAAGTTTATGCCTTAAGGACTGCGGTACAAAGTTAGTCATGTTTCCATCTACCTTAAGCAAGGTATTGTACTTGTAGAGCTGGTAGGGTCATCCAAAGACGTTCAATAAGCCATATATAAAGATTATGTCCAAATAGGTTCCAGATCACATTCTGGAACACAACGGTTTGCTGTTAGAGGATCATATTATATCATGTGGGCACATTAAGTTGGTAAATTCCGGTCCCAAGTTACAAATTCTACTATACATCGCACATGCTATACAGCGTTACAGATACTCTGAAAATCAAAGCTTTTGTTCTAAACCCGCGGATATAGGAGCTCTTACAACATTTGAATTGAAAAAATATCAAAACAACACCCGAACCATGCGGTCATAGGACATGAATCATTTGAAAATAACTATCAAAAAATAAGAAAAGTTACTGCTCACCGCTCACTGTTCACCGCTCATACAATAGCCTTTCCCACCCCCATGCACAACTCTCCCTCGCTAGTTTTTCCTTGGAGACCCCGTTCCTACGAGGCCAACCGTTGCCCCTTTGCAGAGTACGTCTCACCTTGGGGAGACCTCAAGTGAGAGTTCCGCTTATTTGCACCTTCCGGAACGGCCGGAAGACAAGTCTAGACGCACGTCCGGGCAAGAGGTCTTCACGGGAACCCCAAGACATGTATTGGTCCTTCCAGCCCGGTCCGAGTCACCTCCGAGCACAATTCCCGTGCTACTCACTCCGAGCGGCACGGATGCCTCTTTGACTTCGGAGGAGACCTTGCCTCGATCCTCCATGGCCGAACCGGCGTCCTCTTTGTCTGCAGATTCGTTATCACCCCTTGCGATTCTGGCAAAGGTCGCGTCCAAGCCAACCTTAGGACGGAGCGCCAAGAAGCGTAAGAGGAAGGAAGAGTAGAGAAGACTTGAGGAGTTAGCCTGGAAGTAGGCCTCGAATCTTGTTTCGTAGGTCATTGTTCACTCTTGGACTCGGCCTCGGTTTGAACTTGGATTTGACTTGGTTTTGCCTTGGGATTCATGTAGATGCCTTTTGACTTGGCACGTTGAGTTGGTAGGACGATGGCCGCCGCCGTCAAGGGTAGTTAATGCTGTCATTTTAAGTCCGAAGGCATCCTTTGCTTTTGGCGTTTGTGTGTGTTCTTGGCAGTATATGTGAGGAGTCTCTTGGCACCTCTCTTCACTGCTTGATGTATGTATTTGCTTTCAGTTTAATTCTAAACCTACGCTCTCAAAGCCTTCTATGGTTGGAGAGCTCGGATTTTATACATGACTGTAAGTGCCATTTGAAATAGTCCGCTCCTCAGTTCGTTCTAACCTTCTCGTTGTTGATTCCTTGCTCCATCATTTAGAGTAGTTAGATAGGGTCGGAATAACAGGTGAGACAACGGGAGGGTTAGAGAGGCGTGGATCTAAAATTGAATGTTTGTTGTTGTTTCCTTGTGCCATCAAATAAAACTAGTTAAAGTAGGATGGGAATAACACGTGAGACAATAAATATTTAAAGGAGGAAGAGGGGGGAGTGACGGGTGAGGAAGGAGTCTTGGTGCGCCTTGTGTGGCCTATCGGTGGCGGGATGTAGCCGGTTGTGATGGCGTGGTTTAGATTCAGGATACACTAACCTTTGGTCGGACGGTTGATTTGTAGGTCCAGCATTACCTCACCTTAAGCATCAAGTCTAGTTTCAGTCTATCCCTTTGTGCGGATGTCTATTGGTGAGGACTGAACCCAAGACTACGTATTAAGGACATAGTAGGACCTGGTTTTATCCCTTGTACGGATGTCTATGCGGTTATAACTAGGAACTACTCTAAGAGCTCGGGTTACCTTGGAAGAAGGAAGGAGATCTAATTAACCCCTTTTGCGGATGTCTATTGGAAGTACGAGAAGAAGGACTTTGTTCTCTGAAGGAAAGGAGTAGAGTCGGTGGTCCCTTGTGCGGATGTCTATGTGGATGACATAGATAATACTCTTTTAGCCGTCTCAAGGTAAAGGAAGGACTACCAGCTCCGATGGTAGATAGATAAACCACATACTAATTCCTTGCCTGGTAGGCATGGTCTTAGTGGTGGTGCAAACAGACACTTTATTCACGCCGGTCCCTCCGGGACCGGCGTTCTTCTTCTTAGATAAACCACGTGCCTACCACAAGAGTTGCACTAGTCCTAAGGGCCAAGGGCCATATTCCCCTTACGGAGGAAACACAGTGAAACCACAACCATCCCAAGTGAGTGAATAGTAGTAGTCGGAGAGAATGTGAGAAAGGATAGTCGTTACTTGTGTCAACACTAAAATCTCTGTGAGTCCACGGACCATCGTCCCTGGTGATATACCCTCTCCAGATACTCATGTATTCCGGATGTCTATATTGTACATAGGTGTAAAGATAACCCCCCTAAGACTAGACTAATTAGAAGTAGGATCCTACTCGAGGGTCCTTCCCGTCCGAGCAAAGTAGGATCCTACCCAAGGGTCCCTCCCGTCCGGGCAAAGTAGGATCCTACCCGAGGGAGGCCTTTGTATGGAGAACGGGGTGGTTGGTGTAGTTAGCGCTTAGACCTTGTAGTTTAAACCTTACTTTTCTTTCTTTGTATGTATCTATTGGGATATGCATAGTATTGTATAGAGATAGGCATATTATTAGTTTTGCAGTTCAAGAGGATTCTTTGTGGGAACGAATACCTTAGGGTATCTTTTGTGTTAAGATGTAAATACTTGCCAACTCGTACTACGACAACCTTCTAATGGAGAAGTGTTGGATGTTGGCCATTCCATAGGCGGCAACCTCTTCTATGCTATATTTGTCAATCGTAGTAGGTGCAAAAACTCATCTTGAAGATTGAAAGAAACTTGAAGTTAACATCTCTTGTGAGGTTCTTTTTCATCATTATATTGTCCTCTAATGTTGGTAAAGATCGTCAACTTTATGCAAGTTCATACTTTTAACCTTCTAATGATTTTGATGTTATTTGTGTCCTTACTAAAGGCTGTCGCAGATTGAAGGCGTTTATAATTATTGGCCCCAACATCTTGCTATCATCATGGATCAAATTCCAATTTAAACAAAAACCAAGCTATACAAAGACTGCATTCAGTGGCTCAAAATCTAAGAGGCGGTGTTTTAGATAGTGTTAATTGTTTAAAATACTTCAACCTTACAACAAAAACTTACAAAACTTATAGTAACTTACTAGCTCAAACTATCCTTTTTAGCTATCCTTTCTTCTATGTCTTTGCTTGCCCAAACTCTCTGTGTGTTTTGTTGCCCTTCCTCCTTTCCTCCTTTCCTCCGTGTGTATTGTTGCCCCTTTCCTCCGTTTCCTCCATAACTATTGTTGTCCTTGTCCATTTCTTGTATAGAATGTTTTCCTTGTATATTCGTTTAGCTAATGTCGATTCATTGACCATGCGTAGCTCAATGGAATGTGATGGAATCTTGGAAAGCTAGGAAGGCCTATGCCATCTTCACTTTTGGCCCTCTTCGCTTTTAGCCTTGCTATAGCAATCTCTTGATTTTGCTTACAAGAAGGTGGTTGGAATCTACGGTGAGGTGCAAAGGATGTAGGAACACCACCTTGTTTAATCAATCTTTGAAGTTTTTCTCCAGCCTCTCTCATTGCTTTAGGACTCCATGCTTCGTTGAATATCTTCTTTGCCTTCATGTCTTCTATGCGGTGGATTCTTGTTTGAGCCTTAAGGGCTTTGTCCTCCATCCTCCTCACTTTGGTAAGTGCTGCCTCTTCTCTTTTCCTTTTTTTTTTTTCCATTGCCTCAGCTCTTTTTTTGCAATATACTCTAGAGTCTCACAATGTTGCTCTAAAGTTAGGATGTGTGATTTGGAGTAGTCAACCAATGGTTGCACTCTTGCCCTTGGTGGTCTTACTACTTGTTGAGGTAAACGTAAGAATTTGCTAACATGATCATGTCCTAGATGTGCAGTGTTCATGTCCTCGCTAGATGGCGGAGAGAAAAGATCTCTTTCTCCTTCCACATCGACATAATAATGTGTCATGTTTTCCTTGGCGAGGATCTCAAATATGGAAACATCCAAGGTAATGTTTCTAAATCCTTGACTAGGCCCCATTTTTTTCCATTGCATGCCCATCTAATGGCCATATTCATGTGGCTCAAAATCCTGATTTTTATGTTGTCAATTGTCATGGCTTTTTTCATTGCAAATGATACCCACTGTGCAATATCCTCCTTTCTTGTTTTAACTCCCTTGTTTTAACTCCCTTGTTTGTCATACTCCAGATATCCCAATATGCCCGGAATGTTGTCTTGAAAGGCTTGAAAACCCACATCAAGTGGTTGTAATGCATGTGAAGTGTGGGAGGGTAAGGTTAACATATCTTACCCTGCATCTCTTGCTTTCAAAATCACATCTATTGTAAGAAGAGAGTTATGGCCATCTAAAATCATCAGATGTCTTCTTTTAGGTGAAATACCTCTTTTCTGCTCCATGGCCTTGATGAAGTGGTCCATCCACTTGTTGAAAAGGTACTTGTCATCCACCATTATCTCGAATTGCCATCGTCGCTCCATGTTCACATTTTCTGATGTAATCTCTTTTTCTCCTCATTCCTTTGAAAATGTAGAAGTTAGGAATGTTGTTCCCTACTGTGTTTATACTTGATAAAACGGTTAGACCTTCTCTTTCACATCGTACAATAGTATGTACTGATCTAGTCCCTTTTTTTGCTAGCACTCTTGCTTGCCCATAGCGGTATGCTTGACATGTGCTTTCATCCACATTCCATACTCTTTCGGGTGTGTAGCCATTATCAGCATATAATTGAGCCAAGTTTTGATAAAAACTTTTGACATTTGATGGTGTCAAGGCCCTGGTTCTATCCGTCTCTAATGCTTGTGGCGTTCTCATTATGAATTCAGGATGTCTTTGTCTAAACCACCATAACTAGATGTTTCCGGGAATTCCATTCTTGAATGCAATGACACGGTTTTGTGTCATCTCCGCCACTTCAATTTCAATTGCTGCAGAGTTAAAGGGTGGCCCCATTCGATCATTTATTCAAGGTAATGTACTAAAGTTGCCTCTTCGTCTTGTGATATTACTCCCTTGGGTCTTTTCTTTCTATTTCTTGTTTTCCCAATTAGACGATCTCTTAGAGATGTCCTTGGAATACCATAGAAATTGCCTGCTGAATGCACACTCTACCCGTTGTCCACTGCTTCAATTGCCTTAGACAGATCTTCATTAGACCAATTTCCAGTGATGTTTTTGCTTACCTTACAATGTTTGTCCTTCTTCTGCAAGGGCTCACATATGTTGATATATGTTAGAGTTCGCCGCTTGCTTGGACGCCGGCCACTCCGGTTGTTGCCATGCATGGTTAGATCTCCTTCCTCTCCAATGGTCAGGTTGTTTTCGTCATCCTCCCATATATGTACATGGTCTTCTCTTGAAGTAGTGTCCTCTCTATCTTGTGTCGGCCAATTATGTATTATGTCACCATCCTCCATGTCTTCCATCCCTCTCTGAGCTCCTAGATGGTCCTCTTGATGTCCATGGATCACTATTGTATGCTCAATAAATTGTTGCGTCTTTTCGTTCCATCCTTGTGCTAGTCTACCTAGTATTTGTTGTTGTGAATTCTTGCTCCCCTTGCCAAGTATCTTTGCTCCCCTTTGCTCCAACATCCACATTGCATCGCTTGTGATGGATTTGGAGGATTATGCTTCATTAAAGCATTTTTTGAGGTGGCCAACTACCTTTGTACAGTCTAACCTTGATAATATCACACCCTCCGTTTCACCCAAAAATGTGATATTATCAAGGTGTGACAATTTTGATAACATCACGTTTGGCAATTTTAGGCAAAATGTGATTTTATCAAAAAAGAAGGCCAAAAAATTTCCAAAAAATTAAAATAAATCAGAAAATTAAATTAAATTACAAACTATCATACACTTGATTTTCCAACCTGAATCAATCACCATTAGATGTTATAAATCACAAAAATCAAATAAATGAATTAGTGAAATCTCATATTCAGACTTAATAAACTTGTAAATCCATTGAAACCTAATATATGATTTATCTCACCTCATATCGAATGGTCATTGACAAATAACACGTGGCAAGGTGTAACTGGTTCACATTACACATATAGTATCATCAACTAATTGCCATTCCAGCAATGAACTCACACCCCACCGACCTGTACTGTACTAAATCTGTAAAGAAACCAACCGCAAGCAAACCCTTGTCCTCTCCCGAGTCTCAATGCTTTTGGAACCTAAAACCCTCGTCTTCACTAGATTCTATGATTAGCGCACATTTTTCATTCAGGAATCACCCCCAATCGTAGATACAGTAAATCATTTCGACGAGATATGCCATCATCCACACTTATTCATCCATCCATTTTTTATATTGCCACACTTACACTACAGATTTTGAAAAAAACATGTGATATTATCAAGGGTGACAGTGATATTAACGAGGTACTTTTACACTAAGAAAATACGTTTCAAGGTTTTGGGTGACAATATCAAGGTGCTATATTAACAAGTGTGATATTACCAGGGTTAGACTGTAATATGATTTTGGGCATAAAACCAACTTTGTCATTAACTTAAAGCTGCAATAATAATCACCTGTGAGCGTTGGTTGCCAGTCCTATTTCCGCCACCTTGTCTCCATTATTGTCATGAATGTTTTTGGATACTAAATTCATATTTGGTAATAAAAAATTCACCCTTCTATTCATTTACCCCTAAAACCACGAGCTTTGAAACCAACTTACGCTACCCATGCCTTTTGCTACCGGGGCTAAATTAGGAAGTTGGTTGCATGTGCAGTTATTGGTGGTTTCTAGTGAAAAAATAGACGGCAATCATGGAATATTGCCGATTTTAGACATGACTACCTTACATTGAGATCCATGGCACAAACAATTTTTTTCTCTAGATTAAACATTACTACCTCAATGAGACAAGTTTCATCGTCTGTGAGTTACACATTCAATGGACTCTCCAAAATAGAATTGGATGGAAAAGGATCTTTCACATCAATTACCATTCTTAAAATGTCATCTGAGAAGCCACTTTTTGGCTCCTCTGTCTCAGGGGTTAAGGGTTAATCAGCTTGGAACGGTTCATTGAGTTGCAATTGTTGTACAAGAATATGCGTACATTAAATTCACCGATACTCCAATGCAGACAGACCCATTCAAACTGAGGTAGACAAAGCCCGTTCCTATCCCCAGGACCGTACACACCAACGGGTACACCATGCCATCCCATGGCCTCGCGTCTGATCAAAAAAGCAACGCAGGCAGCAATAACACTCAGAAAACCACACGAACATAGCCAACCAACAACTTTCTCCGACACAAGACTCGTACCGGAACGGGCTAGAAGAACCATTAACCTTCAGGTGAAAACTTCCACGTGAAGTCGAAGACAACAATCTAGACAAACGCACTCAAAAGTACCTGCTCACATTTGCATCCAAGTTCCCAACTTCCGAGAATACAGACTGAATGACACTCATCAATGGTGTCGTGAAGATCCCAACCAATAACACGAAAGGCAATAGTACAACGGGGTCCCAACACAACAACAGTCGTCGAGATGAAAAGCGAATAAACACGAAACACACCTTATATGAAGGATCCGCGTGTGCATGAGCCAGAAACGTACAGACAAGAAAAAATAAATACATTCCATCGACAAGATGATTACAGAGCCCAATGTCCACAGGGCTGTCAAACACAAAAGCCGATGAACAGTGTTGGATGCAGTAGAACTGAATGCGAAGGGCAGAGAAGAAGTCAACAACCGAACCACTACCATTCCTGCGAGATTAAACAGACACTGAGCAAGTGCACAAAACACCATCAACACTATCACGAGTCTACAAAGACCGTGAACTCAACCATCCACCCACTGGCTACATTAGTCGCGCATTCAAACGGCAACCGAGCGTGCTGATGGTCCCTTCACGACTCAGCACTACAACATTATCCCACAGCGCGGGCCATCAATGGTGGTTCGCTCTTGACTCACTTCATGCCCATCAGCACACGTCTAATCCTTTGTATAGATCCGAATGATCTGCAGCACTGCCATCAGAAAAATCTTGTAGACATACAAAAGAAGCCTGCCTCGTCTTTATATCAGATTTCTTCGTCACTTTCGAGTCGTCAGAGAAGTCATGATCGTCCAGCTGGTCACCAACCATCCCTTCCTTATCCCTCCTGAGGAGAACTCAAGACCCGGCTCAATGTGAGATAACACACGATCTTGAAGGCTCCTCAAATATTAACAAAGCTCCGTCCACCACCGCCATTCGGAAATATTCTGCCGCAGCCCGATTGTAAAACCCTACTATGCAGCCGCGCATTACATGTGGTAGACCAGCAAAGATCAAAAGCTCATGCCCAGGGATAAGGCCACATCTCAGGCAAAAATCCAGGTCGCAAATGACAATGCCTAAGCATCGTCCACCAGCAGCGCCGCCTTGATCCGCTGCACCGTGCACGAAATCAGGTTGTTCACCGTCGCCACGCTCTCCAGCGACAGACGCGCCGATGGAATGCTCGACACCAGGATCTGGAACGCCACCGTCAGCAGCGAACCGCTCCCGCGACCGCCCCCCTCCGCCAGCGCCACCCCGCCCGCCCCCTCCCCCACGCCGCCCGCGCTCGGCCCATCCGGCAGGATCGCGAACCCCGAAGGCAGCAGCGCCACGTACGCAGGGTCCCCGCCCTGCAGCACCAGGTTCATCGCCGGGATGTCCACCGGCGCGTAGATCACCAGCGAACCCGACACGTCCGTGCAGCTCTCCTGCAAAATCAGCATGTTGCTCTGCGACGAGTTCATCGCGTTCACGCGCAGCAGCGACACGCTGTTCCCCGGGTCCTGACCCTTCGCGATGTGCGCCATCTCCGTCACCATCCCCCCGTTCGACAAAATGTCCCACTCCGACCGCAGCCGCTCATCGCGCAGAAACTGAAACACCCGCGCCGGACTCACCGGCAGCCACATCGACGTCGCCGCGCTCAGCACAATCCCGTGCGGCTCCCCGGGGTTGTCCACGCTCTTCCGCGTCATCACCCTCACATCGTCGTCCCCGCTCCCCGACAGCGTCGTCCACGTGTGCACCGTCGACGCGCTCACCCCCGCACAGAAGTTGTTCGTCATCCGCTGCGCCAGCTTCAGCATGCTCCGACGACCCGACGCGCTCGGCACCCCCCCCAGGTCGCGTGACGCAATGTTGCTCGCCAGCAGGCTCGCCAGACGCTCGCACTGCCGCTGCAGCGTCGCCACCCAACGCTGCGCTCCGAACGCCATCCCCGTGTTCACCAGCTCCCGGTACATCCGGTGCACCGCGCGGTCGTCGTACTCCATGTGCTCCACGCACGTCACCTTCGCGTACCCGTTCGGCGTGTCCTGGATCAACACCCCCGACGGCCGCCGCCGGCACCGCATCAGCGACGGCGGCGGGTTGTCCCGCAGCGAGTCCACCGACACGTCCACCACCGCCCACACCCCCTCCGCGTGCTGCTTGCAGTACCGCAGAAAGTATATCTCCCGCGTCGGCACCAGCGGCGACAGCACCTGCAGCTCCGCGTACATCAGCTGCAGCGCCCCGTTCCGGTTCCCCGCCACCCCCGTCGACAGCACGTCCACCGTCAGCGCCCGACTCACCATGCACGGGAACATGTCCATCCACTGCGTCGCGTCCATCAGCGTCTCCACCAGATTCACCCCGTTCATCATCACCAGCGCCGTCTCGCGCGTCGCCTCCGTCTTCAGACCCGGAGGCCGCATCCCGATCCCCCGTGGGAACTGCCGCAGGTACTCCTCGTAGTTCACCTGCTCCTTCACGTCGCCCGGACCGCCCACGCCCACCCCCACCCACAGAGGCTCCTCCGCCTGCGCCATCCGCACCAGCTCCTCCATCGCCATCACCGCCAGCTCCACCACCATCGGCTTCTCCGCCTCCGTCAGCCCCCCGGGCCGAGTCGCCACATCCGCCACGCTCGGACCCGCCACCATGTTGTCCAGCGCCTGGCCCCCCGCCCCGCCGTGCAGACCGCCCCCGAAGCTGCCCCCGCCCCCCACCTGCAGGTCCAGTGACGAGCTCGGCAGCGCCAGCGTCGGCGCCATCGGCGTGATCGGCCGCCCCAGGTACTTCGCCGCCAGCGCCGACACACGGTCCAGCTCCTCCTTCAGCCGCCCGTTCTCGATCCGCAGCTGCTGCTCGTCGAACGACATCTCGCCCACCGTCGCCGGCCCGCCGCAATGCGGACACTGCGGGTTCTTCAGCGCCTCGCGCATTAGCAGGTTCTCCGACCGAAGCTTCTCGTTGTCCGCTCGCAGCATCGAGTTCTCGGCTCTCTCGGTCTGCGCCTTCATCTGTGTACGCCGGTTCTGGAACCAGAACTTCACCTGCCGAGGCTCCAGGCCCAGGTCCTTGCTCAGCTGCTGCCGCTGCTTGTCGTCCGGATGCGGGCACTCCTTGAACAGCATCTCCATCTCCTGAATCTGCCGAGGCGTGTGACGATGGTACCGCTTCTTGCGAGGATGATTATTGTCGGGATCCTCATCTCCGGAACCCCCCTCCATGTTGTCGCTGCCGGACCGCGACTCGTACTCCTCTTCTTTATTCTTCTGATGCTGCTCAGTCTCGGCAGTCTGGCTGACTTCTCGTTGCCCATCCATCCCAATGGGTGGCCCAAGTGACAGTGACGGAGACGAGTAGTGCTTAGGAGGAGGACGCGACATGGGCAACGGCGGAATTGGGCGGGGGGGCGCCATCGCACCTGCGGGCATGCCACCCAGCTCCCCAAAGCCTCGCCCCAGGTTGCCGTTCGGAGTTACTTGCACGGTAACTCCTCCTAACCTCATCCGGCTTCCACAAAGCTAAACTTCTCTATATCCCCCTATCTAACTTACGTGCAGCATGCCTCACCCACTCTCATCTTCTACTCCTCTGGAAAGAATGATTTGGTAGTTTACCTCGAACCTAGAACAGAAGACCGTGTCACTATAGAGCTGGCTGCCCAGTTTGGAGAATGAAAGTCGAATTATAGCTCGCATATGATTGCATCTTCTAGCTTGAGATTAGCGCGAGCTCTGTACTATTATGTCGTAAAGGTACTGCTTGGGGTTCTCTTCGAACCAGTTATCCTCTTAGAAATGGCAAGGTCCTTTTAAGCGGTGCCCACGCAAGAATTCTATACGAGTCGGAGTACAATACCCTACCGCAGATTCTGTTGACTTTCACAAATTGGGCTTGACTTGGGACGCCGCCGCGCTCTCACTGGACTACCAATGGTAATTGTCAACCTCAGGGGACCTACTTCGTGGGAACGTGTGCTTTCTTTGTGGACAGGAGTTTCGACTTCTATTCCCACGCAAGTACGCTAGTGTGAAGCCAGATCGACAGGGTACTAAGATGAAACCAACACAAAAAGTAGAGAACCTGCACTTTTGACCGACCAAGACTTTGAGGCTGAGGTCTGATTTTCTGCTCACACTGGACACTGACCACATGGGCTCCAAGGGACAGACAGTATGTATGTTGACAGGTACGAACGACAGAAAGGGGTGCAGGAGGCAATAGAGGACTTGGGGGTTGTTGGGGGATACTGTACGGTAAGGGTGAAGTATGTCAAGGTGGAAGGGGAAAAAAAGACAAACCGAGAGCAAGGGACTAGAGAGAAGAGGGAGGCAATGTCAAGTGCAGTCAACTCAAAAGGCTTGCACTGTGGAGCTATGCCTCCCACCCTCTCTCCTACCGTCCGAAGAAAAGGAGGGAGAGAGAAGCAGCAACTACGTGCTGAATCTCCTCTCTCTCTCGTTCTCTCCCTCTCGGACACCGACAGGGGGCTTCTACTTGGCCACCGAGCTCACGTCCCGACCCGACCCGACCCGACCTTCAACTCAGACCGGTGACAACAAACCGTGCACGCCCTAGACTCCGATCACGTCCACTAGTAACTTCAAGTCCGCACACGAGTTCTTCTCACAAACGCACTAGCTGTCAAGACGTCCAGTGACTCCTCCTGAACCCACAGAGACACATGGTAAGACGCAGCAGACCTCGAAAACGACATCACATTACAGCACACAACAATGTACACAACGCAACAAACGCCAGCACCACGAACCCCAGAAGTCTAAAAACCCCGCAGCTGCCGGCACAACTTGCCTGCAACCTGCAAACTAGCTCAATGTAATAGCAAAACACTCCGTAATCAGGAACAAATATTATTCCACCTCAACAACTCACTAGTTCATGCAGTCGCGACTAGTAACTACGTGTCAGTCGAACTCACCGGGCCAGTTGCGTGAGGGAGAGTTGCAGTTGCAGTGCTGCTGCGGTGAGGCGTCGACTGATGGTCCCGACTAGTGTCGTCGCTGCGCAGAGGCAATGCGGAGCTCCAGAGCGCGAGGTAGGGGCCGCAAGGTGCTATCTATGGCGATTGGAACTGGGAGGGAGGCCTGAGAAAGTGGGAAGGCAGCTGGTCAGCGTGGGGATATGGCGCATTCAATGCGAGTGAGGGAGCCTGGAAAGGTGCTCAGGCCAGAGCCAAAGCGGGACCCGGGTGGAGGAGAAAGTGGAGGCACCAGTGTAAGTTTAGCGGCCTACCCCACCTACCTACCAACCTATCCTACAACAGCCTCCCGCCACCCTCCACTTGACTCAACCCAACGCGGTGAACGTAGAGAGCCTGCTCCGCTAAATTAGCCATGACGTAAAATAGCAGGACCGTAAAACCGACCAGTGACCGGATCCGGTCTACTTCTACACCCATCCTAAATTTCAAAGTCAAAAATGTAGCTTGATGTTAGATCCCTTTGAAAGTCTTGTTTCATGTCCAAGGAAAATTTAGAGGCGGAGCGAGATGAGCATCTATTCGGACAGGTGCCACCAAAATCAATGCAAGCATTGGCGATCTGTAAAGATTTCTATGAAGTGGGATTGCGATGAAGTGTACCCTTTGTGTAGATGATATTTTTGCTTGATTTTTTACACTTGTGGATTCTCCCAGGTCTTGTGAGCTCGTTGGCTTTGATCCTTTAAGGCCGAACGATTATTTTTGGATATGTTAACCTCTGTACCAAGTGTTGCAACCCACCTCCAAGGATAATGTAAAGAAAATTTAGAGGGACAACAAGATGAGCATCTACTTGACCGAGCGCCATCAAAATCAATGCTAGCATTGGCGAGGTGCAGTGATTTTCATGAAATATGGTCGCAATGAAATGTACCCTTTGTGTAGATGATATTCTGCATAATCTATTATACTGGTAGATTCTCTTAGGCCTTCTAAGCTTGGTAGGCCTTAGGCCTTTAACGACAAGGCCTTGAATGGGGTCTTTAAGAAATTTATAATTTAATAAATTTTACACAACAACATCTACAAGAAGAGTACATTTTACTCTTCACTTTTCTCACTGAAATCATTGTAGTTCGTTATTGCCTCAACCGATTGGAGATCAGAAAGATGGATTAAATGGAGGAAAGCATAGCGCACAACCGCTTCGACTAGTGCAAATCAATCCAACGGTTCAATCGCTTGTGGCTCCCCCAAAACTAGTAACATTGACCACATTATGGCTCCTTTGTTGTTAAAGGTTTAAAGGTGTAAACTTGCATTTCATCTAGTATTGGTATAGATGTGAGGCTACATGAGGCACAACTCGCAACTTGGACCGTTGGATGAAATCGATGTTGGCACTCATTTACTATTTAGACCACATAGTGATGGCCCTCATAAATAGCTTACTATTTTAAAGGAAGTTGCCCAAATACAATTATTAACGAGGCCTCATTGAATGAATGGCAATCTTCCTATCACCCCTTCTGCCATCATGTTTGGTCACACACTAGGGTTAATATGTTGCCTTGTGATTAATTCAGGGCTCAATGCTGGAATTGAGGTTGGAGGTGGGAACCCTCTTCAATTCCTTCTCACTCTCTATTTTACGTAACAGTTCATTTTATTTGTAGTTTCCGGTTTTCTATGCAACACGTGAGTTGTTTATTCTTGGTAAAAAAATAGTGGCACAGACCTTCGGAGGGTGACTTTCACCTGTTTTTTTCACCCACGCGAATTTATTTTATTTTTCTTCGCCCACGTCCTTCATCATTGTATCAATATGAAAACAATAAATATAGTTTCACTATGGACTTGGTTTAATAGAAATCACGTACAATGATTGTTCCTTATACAAGCAATATCGTCTCAACACCTCTTGAGTTCATTCTATAAAAATGCCATATGTCATTTTTTAGTTATGAAGATTTCATGGCAATGATGTCACCATGGTAAACAATTTCGATTTTCTCATATTAATAATGTTGAACTAATGAACCGTTTTTTTTTAAGATAAAAACAATAGTAAACTGGGGACCTAGAAAAAACAAATTTAAGTTAGGTGAGAGCTCACCCCGGTTATCGTACTTCAAATGGTCATATCAAGTTTACAAATACTATTCGAAACAATCAAATTATTTGTATAGTGAGGCAAAGATACCGAGAGAGTTTGATGTCTTTTTTTTGTTTTACTATTAGAATAAAGTTCTACAAAGATATTACCACACCGTTCACATTACGTACTCTAACTATGATGTTAGTGTAACTAGACAAAATGATTTGTAAATGCTATAAGTTTTATTCTTGATGAATACTTTTACCAACTATGTCAACAATGATACACCTCTTTGAGTAGTTTCGATGACTATATTGAAGTGGTAAACCCCTTCATCAAAAGTTAATGATTATAGCACTTCCAACTCATATAGTGTAGACATATTGGACATTGTATTTAGTGTTGTGTGGACCAAAGTAGTTCAAATTCCAATTACATGCAATAGACAAAAGGGACCTCACCTTTTTCCTTCTCCAATGACAACATTTGTTGAGTTTTTCTACGTTAAAGTAATACGTGGACATTTTGAAAACCTCTATGAACCATGGGTCATGGTATGCTAAGGTTACTTACTTTTGGGCAAAAAAGGAAAACTCAAAAAATAAAATAAAATAATAAATTACATTTTGGTTGATTGGTGGAGGAATTTGACTCAATTCTACATGTAGGCCTAATTTTTTTGTTATTTTATTTCTTCTACAAGGAATTTCTTAGGAACGCTAAACTTGAGAGGAGGTACATTGTGACACTGAAAATTTCTGATTTTGAGTTTAGAGTTATTTCAAAGATGAACTGATTTATTGAAATCATGGCTTTGTGTAGAATCTAGTTAGCTTCCTCTACCAACCAACAAAAAGTGTTAAAAAAATCAAAATTTTATTGGAGTCCTTGTTTTTTGCAATTTTAGTGAATAAAACTAAATATTGATACAAATGGCAAATTGCCCTTGGACCCTAGGATCCATTAGTAATGTCAATCATTACACCAAATTCAATCATGTAATTTTCCTCATTTATGTACCCTTCAAATAAATTTGTTCCAAATACAGGACCTTAGACATAGAAAATGGGGTACCTTACTCATCAAAAGTGGGGTACCTTAGTGTACTTACACCGCATACAATAGAGGTCGTTTTTAAAACGTTCTCCATTTGTGGCGGACATCCTGAGTTCATCACGAGCTGCATTTTGCAACTTATCAGGTTTGGGCAGGCAGTTTCTTTCATAGGGCAGGTTAGATTTGTTTTTGGTAAGTCTTGGTGCAGTGTACGTGCTATAAACCAATGAACAAATAGGAGCACATTGTCATAAATGGGGGCAGCTCTATGGAGACAAATTGCTAGCATACTGATTATTTAACTTGGATGCAACCGTCAAAAGCAGCAGATCGTAGACATTAACATGGCCGTACTGCACCTGCCAGCAATGGGCCTCTGAGTTTTGAGCCTTTGGTTTCAATTTGAGTGAGGTTTTGGAGGTTTTGCAATTTTGTTCGCCAAGGAACTCATCTCATGAATGCATCATTGTTGCTTCCAGTTATCAATTATTATTTCTCTTCTTTATTGTGACACGTGGAATTACCACCAAAAAAGTCATGTTTTTTATGGTACAATCCATGCCACTAAATTTACTTATGAATAACAAACTCAACATTAGAAAAAAAACATACAAATATCTAACGTTTCACTTTTCATATTTGATATATATAGTGTGTAATTTAGAGTATAGATGAATTTAGGAAATCATGTAAGTTTGTTATTTATGTTCTACAAATCCTGATACTTGCTGATTTGTTCAGTTCCTTACTAAACTTTTCATAACATACTACATATGCAAAGCCAGCTAGATCAACATTACTTCAAAGGCCTCGAAAGGAAGCAAATTTAATTTTCGAAATGTCATTTTCAAACTACAGAAAATATATTATTGTTTCATAAATTTTGGTTATATCAAGATCAACCCCAACAATGAGTTTAGCATTTCTTTAGAACTCACTCTACCCGCTAATGCTTTCCAAGAAATTTATTAAAAAAATAAATTGTTTTTTTAATTGAAATTCCATGGTTGAGCCCATGGCAGAGATGCCCATCAACATTCTGCTATTAATCCTATAACACCAAAGTGGACCATGAGAGCATGGGATAGTCTACGAGAGTAATAGATTAGGCAGAAGATTATCTACACAATGGGTACATTTCAGCACAACTTCACTTCACAAGAATCATTGTAGTTTGCTAATGCCTACATGGATTGGAGGTTCATTGGTTCCATTTGAAGGATATTCACTTGTGCCATCAATGTTGCCACAAGAAAAAATGCATCTAATAGACACACAACAAGCTATACCCGGAAATAAACCTGAATCAACCCTATTTCAACCAGCTCGGTGTTAAAGGATTAACATCTAAAATTTCTTGACCACTTCTTGTCAAAAAGAAATAAAAAGACACGTTGTGCAAAATGGAAGAAACAATAATGAGGCTTCTATTTCCATCTTCAAACATCAGATCTTGATCTAAACTATTAAAGAACATGCCCAATTTTTTTTTATGTAAATTGACCACACAAATTAGAAGAGAAAGATTTAACTTTCTTTCTTGTATAACGAAGATCAACAACCTTTAGCTTTACTTGTTCCATTTGCACTATAGAAGGTCTAAATTAATACCACTATCATTCAAAGGGTGTTGTTATCTTGTATACCAATTTTTTGAGGTAGTCAAGGGGTATGGCATTTTCCTTATTTTAAAACCACCTTGTTACATCTTCATCAATTGAAAGTTAAATAATTTAAAAAAAATTGAAATCAAGGTTACAGGAAATTGCTCAAGATGTCAATGTCCTCTGAAAGGGGAGAATGCATTTTAAAGATTAAGCTTTTTGTTTTCGCAAGCACAAAAGATAATAGAAATTCTACAACTGAACAACGTCATCGCTACACTGGTTACGATGCTTAGTGTATCCACACTATATGATTAATAAAATGTTGTAAGTTTATACCCTTGATGAATATTTTTTTACCGACTATGTTGACAATGAACACCTCTTTGAATAGTATGCATAGATGTCTCTCGGTAAAAAGATTCATCAGAAGCAAAAATAAAAGCACTTTCATGTCATAATGTGGATACACTAAACATCATCATCAATGTAGTAGAAACCAATTTGGAAACTACCCCAATTAATTGGGGTTTTCATGGTACTCTTTGTAGCAATTTTCTAAGGCTAGTAAATTTGCCACAAAGAGGGACCTCTTTATTTCATGTAAACAGATGTCACGGAGGGTGAGTCAGGGTAGGCCTCTTTTTTCTAATTTTTTTATTAATTTTGGGGATCCAAATGTTTTTTTGGAATTTTTGGAGCCAAAGTTGGGATCTGATGCCCCAAATTTTCTCAGAGGCTCCACCTTGGTCTAAATAGGGCCCTCTCCCATATAAAAATAGGGGATAGGTTTTGTCTACCACCCCCTTCCCGTACCATTTGTCTACATGGCTTAACCCCCAAAGGACCAAGGCATTTTCACACCAATGACACTTCAAAATTGCTTGCTCTAGTGCAATGAGTAATGAGGTGATCAAAACCTTTTATTTCTACAACTGATCGTAGGATCCAATTTACGATTTATTCATTAATGTCCTCACAAAATTTCATAAACTTTGACCACACGGATTGAAAGTTTATCGTGTTTGAAGTAGAGAAAACCGTTATTTTTCTTCCCTACTTTGAGTGGATCAACAGACTTTGACTTCACTTGGTGTCAAATTTTTGCACTACGCAAGGTCTGAAAACATTACCTTCATGTTTACCATGATGTTATTTTCTAGCACACCAATTTTTTAGAAGTTGCCAATTCACGTTTTTTTTTTTGGTGAACTATATATGTTTTAGAATGATAATCCGAATGGTCAATAAGAAGATTTACACCACATCTTGTAGTTGAAAAAAAATGTAAGAAATGTGAAGATCTCTAAGTTTTATGTGGAAAATAAGAGGTTTTTTTGGTACCTTGCCCGACAAAGTGTGGCAATGTGTGAAAATGTTTGACTTAGATTATAATGCTACTTTCCACTCAAGACAAGAGATTTTTTTTGACAATATGAAAGGAAATGATATCATTTGCTAGTATTGAAAATCTCACATTCAATAGGTTGTCCTAGAAAAAGTTTTTGGAGGTGCCCGACGTGCCCGATCTCCTCATTTGAATTTCAAAATCCTATAACTTTTTCATAAGATGTCAGGTTTAGGAAATAACTGGACTCACACAAAGCTCTCAGCAATGTCCATCTACAATAGGATTTCAAAAAGGAATGATATCAACTGACACCATAGGAACATGCCCAAACCTTCAAGAGTCCCCCGAGGGAACTCTTGGGCCTTTAGGGGTTGAAGAGATCCCACAAAAAGTACCAAAGAATCCCATGTTCCGTAGGTTGAATTCCCAATGTGATTTCCACAAGTGTTATGCATATGTAAAATGTGTGAAATGGAATAATTGCAAATTCTCCATATTCATGTGATCCACCCAAAGATTTTACAGTGAAATTGAACTGCTGCAAACTAACATGTCCACTTGCAAAAAAAACACATATGCATGCATGCTTTGTTTGCATCCACGTAGCAAGATGGGGTTCTCCAAGTGTTTAATTGGATATGGAATCGGAAATTTCTTTACAACCATGTTCCCGCTTTCACATCAGGAACATGAGCATCTAGTAATGCACACGAAGTTTGGAGGGCACTTCAAATGCGAGGCAACCAGTTCAAATTATGAAGGTGGTTGGGCCTTGCTGTTATTCCTAGCTGGCTTGTGACTGAAAATAAGATTGCACAACTCCCCATAAAAAAGCATGAACCTCCAGCCAATACTGCTGCTGAAGAGGCTTGCCTTCACTCATTAATGACAGATGGAGGTCACAATTGCGAGGCTGTTTTGTGTAGGGCCCAAAACCCTCACGTTGACAAAGAACTAAAATAATGAAACAACGGAGGTTGACATGCGAGCACAGGGCTCAAAATAATATTCCCATGGCTATCCCATGGCTTTGGGAACTGCCCCGGTTCCCCCCTTTGGTCCACATCCTCTTGAAAACTTCACGCCCTAGGCTTGGATGTCATACCTTGTGAAACAACCACGTGACATTAAACCGAGCATTAAGTTATACAATGTCCCTCCATGTAGCTTCTCTTTCTAGGTTACAAAGTGTGAGGTATGTATTTTGAAGCACCCTTTTCTCCTCGACATGACATGATGGGACATAGGTGGTATGAAAAGAGTGACGAGCACATGTGCCATACCCTATGTGTTGGTCCCTTTTGTACATAATCAATTCCCAATGGAGATTGTCCAAGATTTTTGGAAAGTATAAGAGATTTGTCTAAGGTAATAACCTTGTAGTGCCTATGTGATACCCATGTAATACCTAGGCGATACTCGTGTAATACCTGTATGATATTTACAGTGTCCAAACCATTGTGAATTGGAAAAAATAAATAATTTGGTATTCAGTGTCCGAAACCGACCAATGCGCATGTATAGGGAATACAATAATATGTAAAACATACAATCCTAGTGTCCAATTTTCGAAGTGGATTGTGTTGCAAGAAATATATACATCAATTATAATAGATCTATTTCACAGTTGTGTGACTTGGTCGTCCCATGTAGTAAAAATGAACACTATTAAGGTGGATGGAATTTTACTCAGAAATCTAAGTATTCATTGAAGATTATTGATTCCTGCAGTAACTCATTTTCCTTCAACATTAATCAGGAATCCATGTGTTAGATCAATGAATACACCATTGTGAGCAAAGGTTCACAGAACACCCACAACACCATATCATTTACATTTATTATGCATTTTGACATGTCTATTTGAAAAGTATCAAAATAAATAAATCAATCAATCAATAAATATAGTTTCTTTAAATTAAAAGTATAATTATAGTTCCTTATAATAATTTGGATGTGAAATCATTTTTTTGTGTAGGATTTCAAAATGATAGAATTTGTCTGCGGGAATTACCTCATGAGTTTTCGTATGCAAGTAATTTGATATTCTTGTAGAATTCTACACATGTGGACCTAGCTAAAGTAGAAATTATATATATTTTTTAGTTTTTAATATTATTTATGGAGCACGGATTCATCTCAACATTCACGATAAAGGTAATCTTACTAGATCTAAAATAAAGTCATGACCAAGTTGAGAAGCCATGACTCAAACTATTTGACAAATCCCAAGTCAAGTTTTACTTCTAAAAGGTCCTTACTTTTTAAAATTTTCTTCTCTCATTTTCTTTTATCATGGAGACTAGAAAGGAACACATTTTGGGTAGAAAAATTAAAAAAATGGCCAACATGCTCATTACACAAAAAACTCTAGCATAAGCGCCGTCCGAGAAAAGATTTTGGTGAAAATTCAAATTCAAAATTTCACGTAAAACTTTTAGGTAAGAATTTCATATGAAAATTTGTGAATAAAATATTTAGGGTGGAATTTGAATCTAACGGTTGAGATCTTGTCTAATCTTAATATTTTAATGAAAAAGAAATTTGGCACCTCGGCAAGAGTTTGATCCAAATGAGAATAGAAACCCCAAAAAGTAATAATGAATTCTTGGCGCCATAACCTCCAAAAAGTAATGCCATGTAGACATTTTAGGGCCGCTTCACACCAGGCCCAGTCGAGAGTCCGTCCGTCAAAATTTCTGCCCAAACTATGGCGAGAGTCCAAACTTTTGGATTAAAAGAAAACATTAAAAAATATGTATTGAATCCTTTGGGCGGCTATGGTGTGAAGCCCCAAAGCCCAAGTCCAAAGTTCAAACTCCATATCATGAGGCCAAAAACAATTAGCCAAATAAAATTAGCCAAAAAATTCGGCCACTTTCATCTAAAAGTCTAGATCTTGTTAGATTTTGATTATTTTATTGAAAAAATCGACGAACTCTCGAAGGAAGTTTGGGTCTACTAAAAACGGTTTTGCTTGAGGGTTTGTCGCCTTGGCGCCAAAACTCTCCAAAAGTAGTGCCATGTAGGCACATTGGAAGACAAACCGCCTTTGGACTTTGGCCTTTGGTGCGAAGGCCTTAAGGCCGGACTTTGGCCATTCAAGCAATCTCATTGGTGGAAACCGACGGACTCTTGACTCGGGCGGTAGGTGTGAAGCGGCCCTTATACGCCCTCGAGATCTCGACCCTTGGTCTGAGTGTGAAAGCTTAAAGATCCAACCAAGGCCAATTTTGAGGCTCTAGACCAATTAAATTGCTATTAGCACTCCGCAACTCAACGCTTAGTCTGAGTGTGAAACCCTACTAAGTCTAGAATTTTATTTCAAGGTATATGCATATGTTTTAGATATCACCTTTTAAATTAAGTCTTCCTAGCTATATTTATCGATACTACAAAAAAAAATCTACAAAATTTCAATAAACAAAAATATATATATTTTGGATCTCATTATCTTGTTTAGGACTGAATGTTTTTAAGATATCCAATTTTGAATAATATGATAAAATCAATCATTGTGGTCAATTTATTTTTAAGTAGAAAGAAAGTAAAATGTTGATCAATTTTTAGTAAAATTTTGTATGAAAAAAACTAATGATGTGATGAATATTTTATGCAATCAATGCTCTTCAAATGTAAAAATAAAATGTTTCATTTGATAAAAATTCTCAATTTCAAAATAAAATTATATTTTTGAAAATTTTGTGAAGGTGAATAACTGGTAAATAACTTGACTAAGATAAAGATGTTTTAGAACTCTCAGTTATGTAGATATCGTTTGATTGTCAAGACCAACACCTTCATTTTGGAGATTTTTTTAACCCTATAAAACTTCTGAAGGTTTGGTTGTCAAATATCTAACATCTTCTTTGAATTTTCTATAGTAATTGGACACTACCAAAAGCTTTGAGGGAGTATAAGTTAATTCTACATCCAACATGTAATGGAAAGTTATAGAGCCAGAGCAGTTTCATAGGCAAGGCGGGCACGCTGTGCACAATACTATAAAGGTGAATAGCACTATTGTGAAACTTGAATAGTAGTATTATAAAGCTGGATAGTGTAATTTTTTAAGGTGGATAGCAATGAAGAAAAGTTCTTGGCAATCCCTCATTGTTTGTACTTAGAAGCGCAAAAATATTATGAATTATAAAGATTTTCTAATAGTAGAGACGGCAATATCAATCATTGAATTTTTTTATCCAACATCATTTATTATTATTATTATTATTATTATTATTATTTAGGTTGCTTTTATAAAAGTATGTGGCTACTTTCTACCCCTAGTCATTGCATTACCAATTGTCTTATCATAATCCTTTAAGGCCGGGCTAGCTATGGCACAACCATCAATCTACGACTGTAGTAGATGGTGGTCGCGCCATAGCTAGCTCGGCATTAGAGGGTTAAGAGCAATGCTACCCATTTCCCACCTCCAATCATGGTGGAGAGGATGAGGCAAGGTTATATATAGCACACCGGGAGACTTCCGTTGGAGGTCTGCAATGTAGTGGACCACTAGCTTGCCAACTCTGCTTCCAAACTTGTTGCCGCCACCTATATCCAATGCATGCCCTTAACATCGTGACCCCGTGCTCTAAAATTGTTGATTGCCCTCCATGGTTGTTGGCCTATAGATGCAGAAAGAAAGAGATGTGCAAAAATATCTTAGAGGCTCATTTTGTCGTGGTAGGAGAAAGGTGGAGAAATGTTCTAAAAAGGTGAGATAAAAGTGTAGGTGGGTATGGCCCAACAGTAAAGTCCGGGAAACTTTAGCTTGCCAAAAGAAAAGGCAGCCCTAGCCAAGCCGACGTCTATGACGGCATGGTCCGACTTACAGTGGATGATCCGCCCGTCCATCAGGACATGTTAGCGGTCATTGGCGTGCTTACCCATTCCTAGTAGGGATGATCTCAACACCTCTATTACTTGGATTTTTTGGCGTACAATGATCTAACACATGGTAGAACATTCATCCATAAAATTATATGATTTTAGTGGAGTATGCTTCTCCTTATACTATATGCCTAATATAATTGATAGTCTATGGGATATAAAGTCTAAAAATTCTTTCATCAAATTTGGATTCAATAATACTTAATGTCCAACTGTATCTATATATGTGGTCAATGACTTAGATAGAAGCTAGTTTATCATACATTGTATGCCTCACATGACAATTCCACAATGGAACATGTCTTTTGAAGCAAACAACATTTTTGTATAATTCTATCACATCCACTTCAATTCCCATCTTCACTTTTATGATTGATTCGTGTTTCAAGTTTTCATGCACTTTGATTTTACAGGGTGTACTAGGACTTTGATTTTACGGGGTGTACTAGGACTTTGATTTTATGGGGTGTAGGACTTTGATTTTACGGGGTGTAGGACTGCCTAAATGCTTGTATTTAAAGGCTTGTGAATCATTGATGATGAAAGCATATTCTAAATTGTTTGAAGGATTTTTTTGCTAGTTGATAGGATTGTATTGCTAGTTAAGAATGTGCATCCATCCAAAATGGTGTACCAAGTCCTATTCATGTGTATAGACAACCATGACAAGATGCACACATAGCACCCATCATGAATGCCGTTAACAACATGAGTAAAAGCTTGTCCATTCTATAAATGAGGAGGGTACCTGATGGGCACGGTCTTAGTAGTGGAACGAACAGACACTTTATTTACGCCGGCCTCCTTCAGAGACCGGCGTTACTTAATTCATTTAGTTCTGTTCGTATTTATACAAACAACTATTTTTTAACAATTAAATAGTATAGATAAATTCTTGAGATCATGCTTTTAATTTTGTCACGCCGACTAAACTTCAATAAAGTTGCATAACCTCTATATTGTAGCAAATTTTAATTTGATTTTGGTCCAGCAACCTTTGAATATTTAAGAAATTGAGAAGGCGTTTATATAATGGAAATTTTTACGAAGAAATTCATGGAAGGAATTTAAATTATGATAAGTCATGTATTTATCAGTGTAAGTAATAATCAAGAAATACAAAATAAGTAATGGTTCATGCTCTAAAAGAAGACTAAAATATTGGTGTTGTGGATATCATAGAAGAAGAAAAGCAAGAAGGAGTAGAAGAAGAAGAAGAATTTCGGCCTTTGAAGGGGTTAGTCTACGTAAAGTGTCTATTTATTCCACCATTAACCCCTAAAGGACCAGAGTCTCCTTCGAGGGGATTTTTGATTTTGGGCAAGTTCCTAAAATTCGAAAAAAATCCTTTTTCTCTGAAATTTTTATTCTAGATTGCCTCTGGTAAGAGTTTCGTGGACGTTTTTTTTTTTTTTTTTTGGATTTGTGGTTTGAAAGTTAGTACCACTTAAAGCCAAAAGTGGGGACACCGGGCACCTCCAAAATTTTTGACAAAAGTTTCTATTGACATTGAGATTTTTCACACATATAAAGAATATTTTCTTTTTCGGAAATTTTCAAAAAAAAATCTTGTCTTTAGTGTAAAAAGGCATTTTATTCCAAGTCAAATATTTTCACACATTGTCGGGCAACGAGGGAAAAAAACTTAATCTTTTCTACATAAAACCTAGAGATCTTCATATTTTTCACTTTTTATTTTTTCAACAACAATATGCGGTGGAAGCCTTCATATTGACCGTTCGGATTATCATTTGAATACATACGTAGTTCACAATAAAATAAAACGTGAAATGGCAATTTTTGAACTTCCACTCCTTGCACACTTGTTTTGAATATGCTACACCCCTTTTTGACCTCTAAAAACTGGTGTGTTGGGAAATAACATCATGCTTAAGAGAATGGTAATAGATTTAGACCTTGTACAATGCAAAAAATTCGATACAAAGTGAAGTCTAAGTCTGCTAATCTACTCAATGCAGGGAAGAAAATGAACCATTGTTTTGACTTTAAACACTAAAATCTATCCATCCGTGCGGTGGATTGCAACCAAAATTTCATGGCATGTTTATAAAGAAGTCTTTTTTTGGATCTTATGGTTGAAAATCCAAAGTTCACTTTAAAACATGATTTTCATGTCTCTTTTTGGCAGTGGTAGTTTTGGACTGGTTTTAGAGTGAAAGTGGTCGTGGTCCTTTAGGGGTTAAGCCATATTACATGTCCATGGCACACATGTTAGCCATTATTCCACACTTTCAAACACATTATGTTTTATATCTATATATATATATATCATTTCAAGAATACAATCCACTTGGATTATAAATCTCATCCTCTTCTTAATGGCAAGGGAGGATGACAAGGGGATTGTCAACAAATTGTTGAATGGGACATGTTGTAAGAAATTAAAAACATCCCATTGGTTGTTAAATCACTAAAATGGACCCCATGCTATTATGGGGAAAGATGCACCAATTTTGGTATCAAATGTTCAAATACAGCATATCGACCCCCTCAAATGAAGAGGGCATAGAAAAACGTTCTTTCCACAATCCCCAATGTGGTCCCCCTTGCCATTAACCCTTAAACATCATAAGGTGCCACTGGTGGCCACAATACTCTTCATGTATGGTGTCATATTTGAACATGATAAGGTTTAGAGATTCAAACGAAAGATGTTAGTTGAAGAGTGAGTTTTGCTAAACGCTAATACATATTATGTACTAAATAGAGTAAAATATGTGCCTGGACTACGAGGGCTAGATATAAAATTTGGGTACAATCAACGTTGTAAAAAATATGCTTGTGCAGTTCGTGGAAGTTAAAACATACATGAAGTTGGAAGGATCGCGTGGGACAGGATTCGGACGGCGAACTCGAAGATGAACAAGGCCAAAGCTGCAACCAATTTTGATTCCAAGTGGGGCTGCAACAAGGCCTTGTGTTCGAGACATGGTAATCATGTTAGGTGGGTTAGGGAGTTTCATTAGGTTCGTGGTTCTCTTGGCTCTACGCTACCGGCCTTGGCGTGCTTCCTATTGTGTGTTGTTTCCCTCGGTTTCTTTTGCAATTCAAACTCCATTTGCTTTTGTGCCCAAAAATAAATAAAAAAATAAAAAATAAACATACATGAAGTTGTAGATATTCTATATTGTCGTTACAGATACTGGATACTATATTTTAGTTTCATGATTTTTACAGCAATGTGCAAAGATGGAAATTTAAGATAATGCGAAATTACATGCACCATGATGAAATGTTGGCCACCTGAGAATTGTCCTCATGACAGATGCACACTTGTGGGTGTGTCCAAACAGATTGCACAAAGTATCTGACATGCTGGATTGTAATCTATGCCAATGTTATTGATTCAACGCAAAGGTCAACTAGAAGGTCTTCTTTTCCTCATTAAGGCACGGGAGTGCAAGTTGAATCACTAATCTTAACATAGGTTAAGTTAAATACCCTCCACGAACTGGGGAGCTCATAACTTAGTCTATTTATAAGTCCAGAAATTCATTAATCAGGATCTTAGACCATGTTAAGTGCATGCAAGACTTAGGATCATGATTTAATGAGGACCTGCACACCCAAATTTGCACATGACCATAGAAACCGTATAGGAAGGGTCATTAGCTCTCATTATGGAATCATAAGAAAGTGGCTAGATTACAACCTTATTAACTTTTAACCCTTAAACGTCAGTTGGGAACCGTACATACAGACATGTACTTTACTTTGTAAAATAGAGAAAATGTATAGAACTTTAGCAAGACTTACACCTTTGGATTGGAGATTCTTCAACTAACATCTTTCATTTGGAGGTCATTCCAATATTTGAACCTTTGTCATGTTTCAATATAACACCAAACATGTAGAATATTATGGCCACCAACGGCACCTTATGACGTCGAAGGATTAACGCCTACAAGGACTTGGGAGGTCCTCTTGAATACACCACTTTAGGAGTAACTTGCCGGGTCTAGTTAGGCATTAAAGGGTTAAAGTATCTCATTTAACTTCCACGGAACAATGGTTTATTAAGTGTTTTAAAAAAATATTTTAACCCTTAAAGGACAATTTGTACCTACGAGGTACAAATTTAGTTTTCGCAAATTCCTAAAATTAGAATTTCAAAGAATTTTTGTTTGGGCTCTTAAAGGGGGGTTCTTCATAGCAACTGGGTGAAGTTACTACTCACCTCTACATAACCATATCCTAATGCTTCAAAGTCCAACTTTTGATGTTAAAAGCACTATAATTTTTTCCTGTAAATTCAAAAATGTAAATCGAAATAAAAATCCCACAAAGCTTTTCAATATGCCTATTCTCAATTAAATCTTAAATATCACATGTCAAGATCAATCTTTTAGGAATGTGCCCCTAACTCTCAAATGTCCATGAGGGGCAAAATGTTGTTTAGAGATTAACCCTTAAACTTTAGTTGGGAACGGAGTATACAAGCACATATTTTAATCTATAGAAAACAAAAAAATGTATTAAAGTTTAGCAAGACTTACACCCATGGATTGAAGATTCTTTAACTAACATCTTTCATTTGGAGGTCATTTCAGTATTTGAACCTTTTCATGTTCAAATACGATGCCATACATGTAGAATACAGTGGTCACCAGTGGCACTTTCTGACGTTTTAAGGTTGATCTACTCTAATAAACTGGGCAAGTGAATTGGTAACCACCACCTTTGTCAAGTGGCAATCAGCCATGTTTTGTGTTATTCCACCAATGCAATCTTTTCACATGCATCTAGGACCACGAAATGGATTCTTCCTGCCCATTCAACGAGATGCCTGCATTGTATTCCTTTGAAAAGCCCACAAGTTTTGTTCAACAGATTACCAAAGTGATGCACATCCTCCATGTCACTGGTGGCCACAGTAGCCCTTCAACCCTTTATCCCATAAATGTCCGAAGGTGCCACTTGTGGCCACAGTATTCTACGTGTATGGTGTCGTATTCAAACATGATAAGGTTCACATATTGAAATGACCTCCACATGGAAGATGTTAGTTGGAGAACCTTCAATCCAAAGGTGTAGGTCTTGCTAAATTTCTATACATTTTTTGAATTCTCTAGAGTAAAATACATGCATGTATATATGGTCCATGACTAATGTTTAGGGGTTAAAACTGAGTTGGCTATGGCTAATGGAAAATCTAGTATGTTCATAGATTCTACCATCACCCATAGTCAACGGAGTCCTACTAAAAACCTTGAACGAGGGGTGCACCAAGCCTCAGGCTCGTGAGGGCCGGGGTGGGTAGGGACAAAACCAACCCCTATTTTTATGTTGGAGGAGGGCCCTATTTGATCAAAGGAGGGGGGGCGTTGAGAATAAATTGGATTCACATGCCTCAAATTTGGCAAAACATTTTTCCAAAAAAAGCCTCTAGAGCCCTGAAAGTGGGAAGGCTAGAAAAATGGAGCCACCCAAGGCCAAGGCTTGGTGCACGACTCGTCTTGGGTAAATAAAGGGATCTCAGCCAGTCGGACCTTAAAGGGTTAACACCTAATTTGATGGGCAAGTTGCTCCTACAGTGGTGTATTCAACACACCACCCGAGGGACTTATTGGCGTAAAAGGATTACATTAGAGTTCAATATTATTCTTTGCGAGATTTATTGTAAGAGATACAAGGAATGACGTAGATGCATGCTAAGGTAGAGGCATCCAACTCTAATCACTTAAGCGAGTTCGGGACTCAAATGCTATTGTATGTCAAAAACATTTATGTAAAAAGATGCGGAATTAGGAATGAAACTCAACAAATATTTTTCAAAATTTAATCACAAAGATTGGAATTGATATAGAATTTAGATGCCTAGAAACCAACAAAGCCATAAACAAACTGTAGAGTAAGTGAGATTTGGTGCCCTCCTTTGCCCAATGCCAAGTGAGAGTGAGTAAAAGAGAGAAGACATGCCATGGATAACCAACTCATGGAGGTACCCAATGCCGATCGGCCTTGTTCGACTTTTAAGTCAAGGCCACCAATGAGAGCTCAATTGAGGTGGAGCAACCCAAAATTGCACACTTCATGACCCAATGCCGATAATGACTGGGGTTTTCAGATTTTGAGTAATTGATTTTGGGTCACTTCATGCACCATTTCATGCATTTTCCATTTTCATACACCATGCCATGCATACTCTACTGATCGGAATTGGGTGCCTCTACCTTAATGCAATACAAGACCTTACACATGTCATCCTCACAAATGAAGAATCGAAAACAAACAACCACTTACAGAAAAACCTACAGAACTCATCACTACCTCTTACTTTATTGCAAAATACAAAATTTCCAATACAAAATTTCCAATACAAAATTTCCAATACACAGTGTAGTTACACTGTTGCAGCTCTCAAGGGGTAAGTTGACATTGTTGGTTAGTACAAATTATACATTTCATTCCTGTGATTTCTCATCAAGTGTCAAGTCTCTATGCACTGTAGAGCTGTCAAACAATTTTTTTGGGTTTCAAACCAGGATTTATTTTACAAGACACTCGTTTCAACGAACTCATGTGAACTCATAGCTCTATTATAAAAACCCCAAAATACGCTTATTCACATGTTATTTATTATTCCTGCCAATTTCTCACACACTAACCTTTCCTTGAGAGAGAGAGAATTAACAATAATACGTGCTATTTGTAATCTTATAGCTAAGTGGTAGTGCTACCTCCAATAGACTCTTAGTTCACGTTAACCAATAAGCAAGTGCTCCTCTTCTTTTTAAGGTTGTTGTGAACATGTTATTATATTATATCAAATATTAATTCATGAAAATATTTATCATGTATTTCCTTTTAAAATCAAATCCAAATCAATTGACATTACAACTTTTGAAGTCAATCTTTTATTGTAAATGCAAACAGCCTTGCACTGTCTATCACATTTTCATTGAATCTTCTCATTCCATGTTATATCCCATTTTCTCTATCAATATTAACCCCTAAAGGACCAAGACATTTCCCCTCAAAATCAATCCAAAATTGCCATTTTCAGCGCATTCAACACGAAATGATACAAAATGTTTTTTTTCTGAAAATTTAACCGTAGGATCTTGTACTATAGTTGTATGAGAGTGTGTGGTGAAAATTTTGGTAAGCTTGACTGCACAGATTGAAAGATATCAGCCTTTGAAGTGAGACATAATCTCTTTTTGAGGTCATACTAAACACCTTCAACAAACTTCGACCACCTTCTATGGCAACTTTTTGCACTACGGGCCATGAATTTATTATGTTCACTTGAAAAGGATCATGTTAGGCACATGTGCACCAAATTTTTGAAGTAGAAGAGGTGTAGAAGATGTCCTAAAAAATCCTGCAATGCAACTATGTGCTCAGAATCAACAATACACTTTATATTTTGCATATATCATATCCTTCTCAAATTTTTGAAATTCACAAACCCGTACAGTAGATGCAAAGATCTCAATTTCCTTTCCAATAGGACATTTTCTTTCTTTTGAATGGACAAAAACTCGAATTTCTATAGAATTTAGAAGTTATTAAAGTTTAGTGACAGTATTTGTGATATGTCACACTAAAGTGCTGCACTATTTGTATATGTAAGTGAAAATAAATTGTAACTTTTGAACAGTAAGTTGGATTTCTACGAAATTTGTGTCTACGCAAAGCTAATCAAAAGTTGTCCATTCAATAAAAAATCTCATAAAATAATGCCTAGAATTGAGAACTTGGTAATTTACCCAAACTCAAAATGTCCCCCGAGGCGACTTTGGTTGTTTAGGGGTTAATTCATCCACGCTTGCAGACTAACGCATTATTTGAATACCTTGTCAAACTGAATTTTGTGATTTTCAAGTTAAAACATGAAACAATAATAAGCAGTTGATTGCTGGTGTGGTGGTGATTATGAAAAGGATGAAGAGTATTTTCTAGAGTTTATTCTTTAGTTTTGATGTAGAGAAAGTTCTAAGACCAAAAATGTGCCTCGATAATAACTCATAAGAATTTTTGATTTTAGAAATTAGTACTATGTTCTAAAAGGTGACGTGCTTTAAAATATGTCGTAATTGATACTACTAGCCATAGCAGTTTGCAATGTAGTGAAATCATTCATTATTATATTTGTTTTAAATGAAAGGTAGAATAAAAAATCTCAAGGATCAACTTAAAATTTGAAAGATACAAATCACAAATTTAGGTTTCAAATAACAAGCACTCATAAATGTTTGTATTTGGTTTGTTGCACTTCAATTTTGAGCACTGAAAGGTGTATACTCATAAAAATAAAAACTTTGATGGCTCACAGGATATGGCTTACAGGATATGTCTTACAGAAATATTGAAATTACCGTCTAAATTCCCAAGACTTCGTTACTCCAAAATCAAAAAGAGACTTTGCAAGACCTTTTTTTATACTATTTTTTACCATAGGATCTTAAAGTCAACTATCACAAAAGACACTCAAAAAGTTTTGTACACTTTGACCGCACGGATTGTAATATACATGTATAATAAGAGTAAGTATGATTTTTTTATTCCATGCGTGAACATGGTCAATGTACTTTGACATAAGATAATGAAAAATATTCCACTATACATTGCGTACTACTTTGTCTTAAGACAATGGCAAATATTCCACTATACGTTGGGTACTACTTTGTTTTTGAAGCAAACAACCTCATCATCTGCATAACATATAAGTTTTCACCCGAATACTGGAACTCATCCATAGATCTTATTAGGATTTAACCGCATTAATAGAAAGTAAATACAATTAGAAGTGACAGTGGCAATGGATAATTATATGTCTTTCAAGACATGACAAAATATTTGTGAGAACGTCACATTTGCATGTGATTTTTTAAGAAGTATGGTATGAATATATAAACCCTGTTGATGTCTCAAACCCAAGTGGATGATGTAAATAGTTATCATCTGAATAATACTAGGAGCTTCTTCATTGGCCACTATTATCCTCAATGGTTGCACTTTACTGCTCGCATGATTATTATTAGTGAAAACATCACTAATGACATTTTCTCTTATATCGTATACGAGCATATGTAGTGTTGGCTCCGGCAATAAGCTTGGTGAAATTTGTTCACCAAGGCCACGGAGAAGATTTATTTGTCGAGCCGAGCATGACTCCGCAGCCACATACGGTCAGGTCTTGGCGCAACTTTTTTACTAGGCCTTGAAATAAAAATTGTCAGACGACAAGCCATCTCTACTTGCCACCCTCACGTCAAAGTCATTATCTTTCTCGATAACTGTGCCAGAGCAGGCATGGTGAATTCTCCTTTTTGGCCGTGTTGGAAGGTTTTTTTGCGGAGCGCGATGATATTTTTTCATGTTCGCCATGTTTCTAGTGTGGAACAAAGCAAAGGTCTCCATGCTATTAGACCCATCCGCTCATTAACCGGGCCGAATGCTCTACATGTTCTATAATTGCAAAATGGTTGTGTAATATAATCCTCACAATGACACATACAGTTTTCAACCCTCATTTATATTTGGGATTGCTTCATAGCATACATATTTGCTTCAAGCTCATATGGACTTACAATGACTTCATGAACAATGTTTCAAAGGGACCAACAAATAAGGTAGAGGCACCAAATTCCGATCGGCCATCCAATTTTGATTAGTAGAGTATGCATGAAATGGTGCATGAAAATGGAAAATGCATGAAATGGTGCATGAAGCGACCCAAAATCAATTACTCAAAATCTGAAAACCCCAGTCATTATCCGCACTGGGTCATGAAGTGTGCAATTTTGGGTTGCTCTACCTTAATTGAGCTTTCATTGGTGGCCTTGCCTCGAAAGTCGAACAAGGCCGATCGGCATTGGTTACCTTCATGAGTTGATTATCCATGGCATGACCACACCTGTTGAAAGATTACACTATTTGAAGTAGAAAAAACAATTGATTTTCTTCCTTGTGTTAAGTGGATGAGCGGACTTTGACTTCACATGGTGTCAACTTTTCACACTACAAAAGGCCCAAATTCATTAACAAATTCATCATGTCAACATGATATTAGTTCCTTGTACACCAATTTTTAGAGGTAATGAAGGGGTGCAACATTTTCAAAACAATTGTGCAAGGAGTGGAGGTTCAAAAATTACCAATTCAAAAATCGTTTTTTGTGAATTTAATATGTTCAAGAATGATAATGGTCAATAAGAAGGTTTACACCACATATTATAAGTTTACACCACAACAACATAAAAAACACTTTTTTGCTACCTAGCCCAAAAAAGTGCAATAGTATGTGAAAATGTTTTGACATGGATTGATATGCTATTATTCACCAAAGACAGGAATTGTTTTTGACAATATGAAAGAATTATAGTACTTACTAGCATTAAAATCACGCATCTAATAGAATGTCCTAGCAAAGGTTTTTGGAGTTGCCCAATGTACCCGCCCTCAGGAACTTTTTTCTTTAAGATGACATTACTTTTTTGGTAAATGTCAAATTTAGGAAGAAAAACAATTTATACTCATGCAAATCTTTTAATAACGTCCATCTACATGCAATTTCTATAAAAGAATTATAAATCGACACCATAGAGACCCATCCAAACCAACCCTTTCCTTTCGGCTTAAATGGGCCAAACAACAAAAATAAAAAGCTCATGACAATAGGCCTTTGTTAAAAAAGTTGGGGGAAAAAAAATCCAGATCTTGGAGCACGATCCGAAGTCCTCAGCGAGATGGCAAGCCGCTTGTGGATGGGTGGGCCACCTTGAGGGGACGCAAAGCTTGCCATACAGCATGACAGTCGCCTTCAGGCGTTTTTTAAACCGCCTCAAGGTTTAGCCACCGCAGGCTAATCAGTGACGGCCAATAGCCGGCGTTGCAAGAGAAATTTTTTGCGACTCGCCAATCTGAACTCCAATATCCGTGCAGTAGTCGCTTGGCGTGCCCCCCATTGGACAAGGATGCGATTGGCGTCAGTGCCTGGCCGCCTGACCTCTCTGCGAAGGTTTGTGGGAGGCATTTGCCATTGTTGCTTCAAGCTTGATGTTTGTGGCGGGAATTATATCCCACGTTGTGCCACCTTCATGTGCCAGCTTTTGCTTTGACTATGAAATGTCATTAGGTTGTTGGTGGAAATCTTTGGTGCAGTGGCAATTACTCGAAGTTATAGCGTAGTTGTGATTGCAGATATTCTCTTGTCTTGGGAGGGTGGAGGTGGAACAACGCGTCAACGGTGGATCAATGGAGGCTTCAAATTTTGAATTGGGAGGTTCAAAATTGTGTCGTGTAAGATAGAGGCATCCAATTCCGATCAGCCACTTAATTCCGATCACTAGAGTATGCATGGCATGGTGCATGAAAATGGAAAATGCATGAAATGGTGCATGAAGTGACCCAAAATCAATTACTCAAAATCTGAAAACACCAGTCATTATCGGCATTGGGTCATGATGTGTGCAATTTTGGGTTGCTCCACCTCAATTGAGCTCTCATTGGTGGCCTTGCCTCAAAAGCCGAATAGGGCCAAACGGCATTAGGTACTCCCATGAGTTGGCTATCCATGGCATGTCTTCTCTCTTTTACTCACTCTCACTTGTTGGCATTGGGCAAAGGAGGGCACCAAATCTCACCTACTTTACAGTTTTGATTATGGGCTTCGGTGGTTTCTGGGCTTTTAAATTCTATATCAACTCCAAATCTTTGTGATTAAATTTTGAAAAAATATTTGTTGAGTTTCATTCCTAATTCCGCATCTTTTTATATAAATGTTTTTAACATACAATGTCGTTTGAGTCCCAAACTGGCTTAAGTGATCGGAATTGGATGCCTCTACCTTAGATCTTTTGTCTTTTTAGTAGGAATGCTTCTTGAGGGGTATGTTCTTGTGCACTTGGCTTGAGCATTTGTAAATGGTGGTGAGGTTGGTGAATGCAATGGGGATACTCTATCCCTAGTATTGGATGCGGGAAGACAGTCTTCGTACTTGCCCACTTCAATTGGATATTTTGAAGCATCAGTCTTGCGAGAATAAAGACATGAAAGTGGGAGGGGCTGTGGGGCAAAAGGTTGTGGTTCCACCATTGCTAAACGGTTATGACCTTGACTTCGAGCGGTCAGTGTTCAAACTTTTCATGGCAAACATCTGCGAGCGCGCGTGCATAATATCGTTTGATGTGAACTTGCTTACTAAGAATTGGCATGTAGCCAAAGCCCACACTCCTCTTGCATGTTGCTTCCTGACCTATTTCAAACTTGCAGAGATTGCGGTAATTATGGTCTTGGGCTCGGTTGAAGATTAAAGAACATTTAGCTCGTTGACTTTCTTGAAGTCGTGTCTCCGGAATGCTCTTGATGGCCACCTCGGTGTGGTGGTCGGTATGTTTTCTCAGAGGCTTTTTGGGTTGGAGACCTTTATGTTTCATGAAGCATTTGATATTTGATACAAGACCACATAGGGTGCTTCTGTAGAAGGTTATGTGCCTTCACTTCTTTGTAGTTGATTTAAGAGCTTGTGTGCATCCTAATGCTTTCCTATCACTTGCATTTTCTACTTGTGTGCATCCTACTAGAATTATATTTCACAATGCTCGTGTTGTAGATTTTTATGATCATGTCTGCGTGTTCAGGACTGCATGACAAGGGGCTTGTAGTGGTCTGTTAGGCAGTCTAGGGAGAGGTCTGTTTTTTGACCGCTCAAGCCTTGAGGCATGCTACAGGAGCTCCCGAGGAGCATGAGACTTGTGTACGCCTAAAAATCTGCTACCAGCTGGATATGGAGTGTGCATATCCCGTCTGTGGTTGCGTCAATTAGAGTGTGGTTGTGAATTGGGGGGGGGGGGTCTTGTTGTTTTCTCCTTTTTGTCGTCGTGTTTGGATTTGAGGGATGGTTGCCCTTGATGGAGCACGTTGGCACTCAGTTGCGGTGCAATGGGAATGTGCCTGCAATTGAGTTTTGAATGTTGTAGGTCGTGGTTGCTTGAGCCCAAGGCTCTTGTAAATGGGATGTGCAAGCAAAGCTTTAGTCGTCTTTGTAGCCTCACTTTCACAGGAATTTTTTGGTTGGGAGCCAAAAAATCACGCTTGGAATTTTTAACATTTGCCAATTTACATACTTTGAATTTTTGTGGTTGTATTGCACTTTTGTGCTAGTCTTCCTTAGCCAAAACAATCATTTGGAAAAGAAAAGAAAAATTGCCACATGATAATGGTTACTTTTCCGCTTAGTTGCCAATCTGCTTGCTTTCGTGTGCTATAGCAGCCACACGCTTTCCTCCTCCCATCCTCCTTCAATGCCAAAATGGCCACCACATCCAAAGAAACTCAGCCACAACGGCTATCTTCTCAAATCCAAAAAAAAAGGTTGATCCAAACCTTCAAAAGTCTCCAAGGGGATTCTTGGGAATTTATGGGTTGAACTTATTTCATATGATTAATCAGAGGTATAACCAGAGTATCTTTCTAGTATAGAATGAAGTCCAGAGAATCATAGAAATTAATACAAACCCTAAATTCCTCCAAACCACAAGCATAATTATTTTGTTCAATTCGTTGTGCAATTAGTAAATAACTCTGGTATACTAATGATGTTCATTAGTGTTATGGCACCAATAGTGTAACTACCCCTATGACCTGACTTTCACAAAATGTCAATTTGTTTACATTTAGTGTTTAATGTCAAAAAAACCAGCCTAACAAAATTGCTCATAACTTTCGCATCACGACGAATTAGAAGATGTGTCGTATACCGATGGAATCTCCTTGAAATAACACATAAGTTGGTCACCTCACTTGATAGAGTTGGTGCGAAATTGATAAAGATATGCCTCCTCAAACTTTCAACCAAAACTCAAGAGATCTGCCCAAAAACATTTGCTATAACTTTTTATTTAAGACGAATATGAAGATGGGTAAGGTGCCATAGGAAGCGTCTTTTCAAATCACTTTGGATAGGCACCAGAAACTCTCAAACTAGACAAAAATTGCCCCCGAAATCATCACTTGAAAAACCAACCTTTAAAAACTCAACCCAACATGGAAGGTTTGCTCTTGACATGTGGCAAGATTTGGGTGACTTGCAATGAAATGTGGCATATGACATTGTTACATAACCAACACTAAATGTTAATATGTTCAAATGTAATAAAGGCAAAAGTTACAGAAATTGACAATTAGTGTTTAAATTGACATTTAATGTTGTTACATTAGTAGGGTAATTGACATTTAGCGTTGAAGTTCGTAAATAGTGTTGCAAACACTAATGAACATCATTAGTGTAGTGGTAGATGCATCATATCAGATATTCTTCAAAATCATAAAATGATATTTATTTGTAGAGCATAAAGGAATTTAGTGTTTCTATAATCTGGCAATTAATATGCTGATAAATAAATCATAATATATATTAGACACAAATGAAGAAGCTTCTGGACGCTGATTTATATATTATAATTTTAATATTAGATCTAAAAACGCATATAAATCTCGAAAATTATTTAAGAAAGGAAATATTCCAGTGGAAGCAAAGAGTGATGAATAGACAAAGAGTCAAAGCATCCAAGGCGGTGGTCATTCAATGCCTTTGGAGCTAGCACACACACTTAAAGATTATCCTAATTAAGGAAAGGATATGAAGACCACTTTATGCTTAGTTTGTCATGGATTATTCATAATGAGGCTGCCCAGTTTGGGAGGCGCCTGGAGTGAGCAGTTCTTCATCATTATCACAATCATCATATCACATACAAAATTCCGCAAAATGGTTCTTGGTCCACGGTGGACATGCCAGGAATGACTCTTCCAAAGCTTCCTTTCCATCATGCTTTCTTTAGTCCACATGAAAAGCCAAGATCTTCACCCACCAATTGTTTGCTTTTTGCCCTGTGATGGGCCAACATCTTTCTGTGGAAGTGTGTTTGTAATTAGTCAAAGGTTGTGGGCCTTGCATCAAGGTTATCAAGTATGCAATACAATTAGCCGTATTTCAAATGCAAATACATGTAGTCAGTTGTATTCAGTATGCCGAATGTGCAGAAATACACAATCATCAACAACAACTGAGGGAAGCTGCAAAGGAGAGGTTTAGCAATAAATGCACCATCAGTATAGCGTGTACTAATAATATACAACAAGCACATTTAACTACATGAATTCGGTTGTTCAAGTACATTTATTTGATAACCTTGCATGGCGTGCATTTCTTTTACGATCGCCTTACCCTCTAAAAATCCTTGACAATTTCACACCAATAACACTTCAAAATTGTTGATTCCAATGCAATGAGTAAGAAAGGAAGCAAAAACTTTTATTCCAAGTGCAAGCAGTAGGATATTAAATAAGACTTTTCAAGCAACATACTCATAAACCTTTAACCGCACGGAATGAAAGATTGTGGTGTCTGAAGTAGATGAAACAGTTCATTTTCATACCTACATTGAGTGAATCAACATACTTTGACTTCACTTGGTGTCAGATTTTTGCACTACACAAGGTCTACATTTATTAATTCATTAACTATGAGAGGCCCATAGGTGGTCACTTTTGGAGTAATTTGCCAACTCGTGGACTAGTGCTTCATTTCTGTTTGATCTATGGGCTAATTTAAGTTCCTTGGATCCTTGTGCTTTCAACAAATACAGTGGAGATGTGCATCGGGATCCAACAAACGAACTATAATGATGTTTGTAATGACCAACCACAATGAAATGTATACATTGTATAAATGATGTTGTGATTAGTTGCAGTGAAGTGTACCCACTCCTCACATTTCCCAAGCTTGGTCGCAAGTGTTGTCTCTAAAGGATTAAGATCATGTTAAGCATAGTATTGTAAGTTCCTTGTAGTTACAAACATAGTACACCAATTTTTAAAGGTAGAAAAGGGGTGTAACATATTTAAAACAATTGTGCAACGGCGTAGAGGTTTAAATATTGCAAATTCACGTTTTATTTTTTTTGAACTTAACATGTTTGAGAATGATAATCCGAATGGTCATAAGAAGGTTTACAACAAATATTGTTGTGGAAATATGAAGACCTCAAAATTATATATGACAAAGAAGAAGTTTCTTTAGTACCTCTCGACAATGCATGACATTGTGTGAAAATGTTTGACTTTAATTGATATGCTATTTTTCACCAAAGACAATAATTTTTTTGACAATATTAAATGAAATAATATTACTTGCTAGTATTGGAAACCTCACATTTAATAGAGTGTGCCGGAATTTTTTTTGGAGTTGCGAAACATGCTCGCACCCGAGAAGATTTTCCCACAAGTCCAATGAGATAAAAAATTATATTCTCATATACCTCTTGTCTTATTGCGTCTTTGTCCAAATTTCAAGAGTTGTAAATATAAATTGCAATTGTGGAAATGTGCATATGATTTGCAAAAGCCTACCTTGGGACATTTGTCATTAAGGGATTAAAATGGTTAATTGTATTCTCAAATTAATATTTGATGTTTACCACAACATTTGATTTATAAATGCTAATTTTTCTACTTTAGATGGATATTTTCACCAACTACATTTGCAATGAACTAAACATATAGTTGTGATCTCAATAAAATAAAAACTTTATCAAAAGTAAACAAATCATAGCATATCCATTTCAATTAGCATAGTATCATATATTTATGAATTTTAGTGTGGCGATTTTGTTCATTTTAGAGCAATAATGAAGCTCTATAATAAATGACTTTTTTGTAATCTAAATGAGTCATGTAATGTTGAGTTGTATTTTCACTCTGAAATGACTAAATGCAGTGCATGTAAGCCACTTAACCCCTAAATTTCCAAGAGGCCCCTTGGAGGACTCTAGAAGGTTTGGGTAGGTTCATGTGGTGTCAATTTATAATATTTTTCTTTGAAATTTTGACTAAAGATGAACATTACCAAAAGCTTTGTGTAAGTCCAATTTTTTTCCTCAATCCAACATTTCATGAAAAAGTCGTAGGGTTTTGAAGTTCAAATTGGGAGAGCGGGCACGTTGGGCAACTCCAAAAACTTTTGCTAGGACACTCTATTGAATGTGATATTTTTAGTACTCGCAAATAATAATATTTCCTTTCATATTGTCAAAAAAAACTCTTGTCTTTAGTGAAAAAAAACATATAAATCCAAGTCAATCATTTTCACACATTGTCGGGCAAGGTACCAAAAAACTTCTTCTTTTCCACATTGAACTTAGAGATCTTCTTATTTTTCACTTTTTATTTTTTCCATAGCAGTATGTGGTGTGAGCCTCTGCATTGACCATTCATATTCTCATTCTAAAACATATTAAGTTCACAAAAAAATAGAACATGAATTGACATTGTTTTGAACCTCCACTACTTGCACAATTTTTTTGAATATGCTACACCCCACCTCTACCTCTAAAAGTTGGTGTACACGGAACTAGTATCATCCTTAACATGATGGAAATGAATATAGACCTTGTATAGTGCAAATATTTGACACCAAATGAAGTCAAAGTCTGTTGATCCACTAAACCCAGGGAAAAAAATGAACCTTTTTTCTCCTTCAAACACTATAATCTTACAATCCGTGTGATCAAAGTTTATGAATTTTTGTGAATATGTTATTAAGTAAGTATATATTGAGATCCTATGGTTAAAATTAGAAATAAAAGTTTTACAATTCTTCCTTACTCATTGCACTAAAGTCTAAAACTAGCAGTTTTGAAGTGATTTTTGGTGCAAAATTGTCAAAGAAATTTAGGGGTTCATATTAGTCACCATTTTAGCGAATCGAACCTTGACCTTGTATGTTTGGTGTTGATTACTGTGTGTATTCTTCTTTTTAAAAGAGATGGAGAATTCTAGTTCATTATGTGGGAAGAGATCCAAAGGAAGGAAGGAGGGAAGGAAGGAAGGAAGGAAGGAAGGAAGGAAGAAAGAAAGAAAGAAAGGAAGAAAGAAAGAAAGAAAGGAAGAAAGAAAGAAAGAAAGAAAGGAAGAAAGAAAGAAAGAAAGAAAGGAAGAAAGAAAGAAAGGAAGAAAGGAAGAAAGAAAGAAAGGAAGAAAGGAAGAAAGAAAGGAAGAAAGAAAGAAAGAAAGAAAGGAAGAAAGAAAGAAAGAAAGCAAGAAAGAAAGAAAGGAAGAAAGAAAGAAAGAAAGCAAGAAAGAAAGAAAGAAAGAAAGGAAGAAAGAAAGGAAGAAAGAAAGAAAGAAAGAAAGAAAGAAACCAAAATCACTTCAAAGCTATCCATACCAAACAAGTATTTAACTATATGTGGAAACAAATAATTCTAGAAATAATGTTCGGTTGCCCGGCCAGAGTTGCCAAAGTATTTTATTAGCAATCTTCTAAAGAGCATAATTCACTCATATACTATCCAAATTGGGCATACGAGGTGTTTTTTTGACATCTATGGAAAATGTAGATGTCAAAAAACTCCTCATTTACTCAATTTGGACAAATTTTGAGTGTGTTGTGGCCATTTGAAAATTGAAAATTGAAAATGTGAAGTCCCACAACCTCAAAATTAGGCATGGTTTTTTGAGATTTTTTTTGAATGGGCAACTTTTTATTAACTTCCCAAAGACATAATTTTTGTAGAAATCCTACTTACAATTCAAAAGTTACAAACATTTTTAGTGTAAAAAACATTTAGTGCATCGACCTTAAAAAGAGTTCATTTCTCACTTCAAATGCTTATATCTTTCAATCTCTGCGGTCAAACTAAATTTGTTTTTACCACACACACTTGTACAATTCTAGTATAAAATCCTCCGGTTAGATATGTAAAAATTGTGTTTATTTGCATTTTGTGTTGAATGTATAGAAACTAGCAATTTTTAGTGAGTTTGATTGCTAAGATGTCGCAGTCCTTTGAGGTTAAGGCAAGTCAAAGGTTTTCACGTCATGTTAGGTAGGAAACTAAAGAATCCTTCATTTTCCACATTAAAATCAATGAATATGTTATTAACAATATTATACTACAAGATGAGTTACAAACCATTTGATTAATTAGTTAATTAATGCGTGGATGAAGTGTAAATCTCTACCAAAGAAGGTTCTCAATTCTGGCCAATCATAATATATAATTATTCTATAACTCTTAACTGGTGGCCTTTTAATTGGTGGTCCATAATACATTTGGATCTTATACAATGCATTGCATAACACTTATCATTGATATATATGGAATGGATAAAAACTAGTATTACTACATTAAAAAAATACATTTTTATCACATCAACTCCAAAATCTTTTAAGTCCTACAATGAGTTTTTAAAATATTTAGTGAATTCCCATAATAGTAATTTTAAAATTTTGTTTTTTTGGAAGATGAAATAAGGAATAGCTTCACAAAGACACTTTTTTCTTCTTCTTTCTAAACACACAGAAAAAACCATGCCGTCTTAAGTGTCCTCTAATGAAATGAATGATAGTCTTGTCAAAAGTTATTGTTTTTTCCATTGCATAAAGATGTTTTTTGTGGCGATGGTCTCAATAGATGCCCATCTTCCTCCACCTCTACGTCCTCGTTTAATTTTTTCATAGAGGTGGCCTATAACATTTGCTATCGAGATTAGAACACCCCTGACGACCTTCCAACATGGTGGCGTGTTGTAGTGACACTCACCGGCGTACTAATTTTAACCTCGTGACGGGAGGCTGGTATGGGTGAGGAAGCTCTTACAATGCCCAAACGACCCATTGGTGGTCTTTGGGCCTTGAAGGGTTCATCTACTTTTAGGAAACAAGGATTTGCCTAGATACCCCAGTCGAGGGTTGCACCAAGCCTCAGGCTCGGGAGGGTGGATGAGGGCAGGGACAAAACCGGCCCTTTTTATATTGGTGGGGGGGGGCTATTTGATCACAAGGAGGACCCTGTCGGGCAAACTGGGGCCGTTGGCTCCAACTTTGGCCAAAAAAAATCCAAAAAAATCCTCTAGGACCCGAAAATTAGAAGGCTAGAAAAATGGACCCACCCAAGGCTGAGGCTTGGTGCAACGCTCAACCTGGGGTAAATAGGGAGAATCATCCTGGAAACAAGAGGAAGTTTATTCCAATGCAGATCAAATGAGAATAAACCGCACACTTTGTTGGTGTTTCCTTAAAGAGGATAAAGGTACTGCTTTGCTGTAGTAATTCAAACTCTCACAGGCTTGCAAGCTACTTAATGAAAGAGTGGATCTTAAGGTGTGTAATAATGAAGGCAAAACAAGAAACTGATCACAATTTTAATGGCCTGCCTTATAAATACTGCCTTGATGATGCAGGGCTGAACCTTTTTTTAACCCAGCATGTGCACCTCCAACCTTCAACTGTGTAGCACTTGGAAAGGACCTCCTCCTCTCTAGGATGATAAATATAAGCATCATTTCTATTAATAAAGGTCCAATGAGAGCTGTAATATACACAATGAAGTCTAGAGATGGATCTCTTTAACCCTTAAACGACGGAGCCTATGACAGTGGCATTAATCTAAATTTTCAATCAACTGTATGCTCTAGTTTCTCATCAAATATAAGTGGATTTTTTTAAAAATAATTCATGAGATGAGATCATATGTTTTCAGTCATGTCTCAAGAATCACAGATTTTTTGGTGGAAATTTGAATTTATTGTGATTTTCTGAAGAAAAAGTGAAGAAAATTCGTATTAAACACAAATTATGCTAAAAAATTCTTAAAATTTGACCAAAGGTGGACATTATAGTGCCAAAACTTGCGGTGAAAATGAAAGTTCCGTGTTCGGCTAAAATTAGAACCACGGTTATAGGTCCAAGTTCAAATTGCAATAACTTATTCAATTTTATGTATTTTTTTAATTTTCAAAATGGTATGGAAACTAGACATCATTAACTTCATTTCATTAGTTGGACTCAAATTCAAAAAATATCATTTTGATGGCTTGAATTCAGATCTAGAGCTAAAGCTAGAAGTTTATCAAATTCACTGTATTGAGATCCGTGTCACAAGCATTTTCTTTCTTAGATAAAACATGATTACCTCAATGAGGCCAATTTCATCATCATCTAATGTTTGTACATACAAGGAACTCCCCTAAAAAAAATTGGATGAAAAACAGTTGTTTACGTTGATTATCATCCAACAATGTCATCAGAGAAGCCTATTTTTGGCTGCTTTGGCGTTTAAGGGTTAAACCATATAGACGGATGGTACGGGAAGGGGGTGTGGACAAAACTTGGCCCCTATTTTTATGTTAGAGAGGGGCCCTATTTCGACCAAGGTGGGCACTCCTAGTATTTCGACCAAGGTCGGCAGTCTTAGTTTCACAAAAGTAAAGAAAAGAGAAAAGTAAGGTGAGAGTTAAATACAAAAGTATAGGGAAGATGAGGAACTTCATGCTCCTCTTTTCTACATTGAGTAGTAATGGCAAATAATGTTTTTGGGTCCGATCCAATGTAAACTCAAGCTCCTCCATACTACCCCAAGTTCCCAAAAAGTTGACTAGTCATTCTCCGACACCTTTCCAAAGCTAAGTCACCCTCTCCTCGTGGTCTTAATTACAAACATAAGAGTAGTAGTAGTAAGAACTACAGCCTTAAATAAAGGTCGGCGTGAATAAAGTGTCTGTTTGTTCCTAACACTATATCAATGTCCAAAAGACATAGAAAAGTGGATGGGAACTACTTCCCCCTTTCGAGGGTAGACACTATGGAAAGTGGCAGGTGAAGAGGAGAAGTATCTCCTTTGATAGTTGGATTAAAGAGTGAAACAAAGAGAAGGGTTAACTTATTGTTGAAAGAAATAAATATGGGGTTTTTTTTTGTTTTTTTTTTGGGAAGACGATTGAAATGTTAAAGAAATTCTAAGAGTCTAGGAAAGGGAGCTTGTAATTCAAACATAGGAAAAGGTAAGGTGAGACTGTATAACACCAATAAGTGTCTAAAATGGAGCTCTAGTTAGAATTTAAGGAGAATAGTTGATAAGTAGAGTAAAACATATTCTAATGTTTTGCTAAGTTGAGCTAAGTATTGAAAAGTTGAATGCAGGGAAAGGGACTATTGCTGACGTTTCAAAAAGAGAAACATCTTAAGGGAGGTGTAGAAACCGTAGTGTTCCTTGCATCATGTCTCCAACCTGAGCGGCCAATTGTTCTTCAGATAACTCCTTTGGATGTCCGAATAACCATCGATTATGACCCTAGTGCGTTGCTCCCTCTTGTGGCCGTATCGGATTTGCAATCAAATCCCAAAGTTGGTCATGATTGGGTCCTTCATATGTTGCTTCAAAGTAGCGAGTTGGCCCTTCAGCTTCAGTCTTCCCTACCCATAGAAATTGGCCTAACACTCTGGCTTGATCGCGCATGAGATCTCCAATGAATCGTACTTGGTCTTTGTTAGTTGCAGATGGCACATGCCGTTCTGGCATGCGAGTAGGTAGTGGAGGATAGATTGGAGGTCTTAGACTAAGAGGGGCTCTACCATGACGTCCACAGTTCAGAGATGCATCTAATCTTGGCCTTTGAGTAGCCTGGGGGTTGTAGAACCACATCTGTCATGGGTAGAAATGGGCGATGTCTACTCTGAGGAGACGGTGGTTGGGTGAGGGATGGATGGTGATCTGGAAGATCATAAAATAAAAGCTCTTGTTCTAGTCGTGGAACTTCTGATACTGACATCGGTAGGGGATTTGTCTCGACAGACTGTGAAAGGTTTACATCTACTAGACTATCAGAGTCTGATGAGCGATACTAAATGACATTTGACATAGTGGTGTGAGACGTTCTAGAGGTTGGCTGCTAGTGGGGTTATACTTGTAGATGGTTAGAGGGTGCAGAAGTGTCTTTATATTGTATTTTGTTGGTGTTAGGGAAGATATTTTAGTGTGGAGGCAAAGTCAACTTCCTGTGGAATTTAAACAGATGTCAAGATATATGAGGACCGTTTAACTTTGTGACATAATTTATGGGACAGTGGGTTTGTCGGTAATGAATTAATTATGTTAGTCGTGAGTCAGTTGTCAATTTGGCGGGTTGCTGGATATAGAAATCGAATCTAGAGCCTTTGTCGTAAAGCATGAGTTAGTAATAGTGTAGTATTTCATGTTATTGAATATAAAGTGACTATGGGGGATCTTGGATTGTGGGTATTGGTTGATTATTTTCAATTCGTCGTTTGTGTAGTAGTATAGACATAGCATGGTGCGCGGCGATGGTGTTAATGTTTTTAAATGTATGTTGAATGGTGGTAATAGGAATATTAAATTTCTCTGTAAGTATTGTTATTGGTGAGTTGTGTGAGGTGGCTCTAGCTCCGGCTGTGATAATGATAATAGGGTCTACTTTCCAGCAGTGGCTAGTATTACTGTCGATTAGCGATTGGTATTTAATAGTTTTGTTGTGAGTTGTTTGAGTGGAGAATCTATCATTACAATATGCAAATTCAATAAATTATATTGTTAAATTTGGGTTTATAGTGGTGGGAGGGGTGGTGTTTAGTGGGAGGCCTCTCACACATAGTATATTGGGCTTAAGTTGAGCATTACATTGACAGCGGCGGAGGAGACATGTACATGGTAGAAGCCAGGGTGGGACGGTATTTTCAGGTGGGTTGTTGTTATATGTACCTGCATGCATGAGGGTGCAACACCGTGGTTTTTTTTAGGAGATTAACATTTTCCGTAGTTTCCATATAGCTTTGTTATGTCTTTTGGTTATTATTGCATGTATGTGGGGGTGTTGACATTTTAACAAGACATGGTGCCATGTGTCAGGATCACTTGAATTGCATATCGAGCATGTTATAGTAGAAAATCGAGTATGTCCAAAGAATAGTTGTTTTCGAGCGTTTCCCATGTATTGTCCACTTCAGAATTTGATAAGGCAAGTAATTTGTGTTTCAGTGAGGGTGGAGTTATTCCAGAAGCCAGTGGAGAGTTTTGTATCAATGTCAGTATTATGTTGCCATTTGTCTATGTTGGGGAATTGTGTTGCTATGATTTCTAGGTTGTGTATTCTATCATATTTTAGGAGGTGTTTTTTTAGAAATCGTATTGGTCCTTTGTCTAGTGAATTTGTCATGTCAGGCCATTGGTCTTGGTGATAATAGTAGGAGGTAGGATGGGCGTATTCGTGTGGTTTGGAGGCATGTGTGTAAGGTTTATTGGTGCCTTCTTTGGCTAATTTATCTGCTTGTTCATTTCCTGATATTTGGGAGTGGGCTTTAACTTTGAGTAGTGTAGTGGGATGTGTTCTTGTAAGGAGGAGGTTAATTATTGAAGTTAAGAGAGTGCGGTCTGGATGATTGTTATGTGATGTTGGGTGTGTAATATGAGTATTAATAAGATAAAGGATATTTAGACAATCTGTGAAGATATATGGTGGTTCATTTGGGAAATGTTTAAGAATAATTTTCAAAGTTTTATATAGAGAGCCATCATTTCAGCTCGGAGAATATTTTGTAGGCCGGGTAATGGTTTGGAGATATGTAGTTCTTTTAAGTTGTTGTAAATGCCATATCCGGCGGTTTCAGTGTTCTAGAGTTCAGGACTAATTTCCATAGGTTTTGTGAAGGAACCATCTGTATAGTAATAATATTCAGGGTTGAATTTCAAAGGAGGACCTGTGTTGTAATGTGGGAGAGGAGGTGGAGAGAGGGTATTTCTATAGTGGGAGGTAGGGTATGGAACGATGGACCAGTGTTTGCTACGATTGACTTTGAGGTGTGTTGGGGCTGATGATGCGGGGTTAGTGTAGATGTAGTCAATGCCTAAGGTTTGTGCTATGGCATGAATTGTATTTAGTTGTTCTACATTGGCTATGATATTAGTTTGGTGATGTATACATAGGATTTGTAAGTTAGATGGTTCATTGTGTTGTTTAGAAGATGGTCGATTGAGGGTGGGTTTGGTGTATATAATGGTATCGGCGTCAAAGTGTGTAATAACATGTGTATCAGGAAATGGTCCTGTAAATGGTGTGGGGTTTGTGTACCAATTAACGTCTGGGGCAATTATAAAGGTTATATTGTTGGGGTGTTGTTGTGCAGCTAATCTGGCCAAATGTATGGCTTGTTTAATATCTGTATTTGTGTGGAGATGTGCAAGTCCTATACCCTGCCATTTGGAGTCAAATGCTTTCCCAAGTGAGCCAAATTTTTTGTCTCTGTCAAAAGGTGAGAAAAATTTCTATAGTGTTGTGGGACATGTGAGTGGTGATGAAAAGAGGAGTGAGCTATGTCAAATAAAGATGTGAGGGAATGAAGGATTTCGGTTGGTAGAGTGTATTGTATCGATTTAGTGGGAGATTTATTGGAAATTTGGGATTGATATGGTTGGTATAACCATATTATTTCTGTTTCAAACGATTGGATACGTGGAGTGATGTTAGGAACAATTTGGTTGGATAGGTGATATTGTTTCCATAGCCATTCTAGTCTTATAGTGCTTATAGTGGTGAGGTGGTGTCCATTATGTTCATAGAGGTGGGCTTTGTCATTATGGACTATTATGGTGGGTGTGGAAATATCGATGTCTGCATCAGGGTTACATTCTGTGGTAGAAATCGAAAGGAGTGAGATGTTCGTAGGTGGGTGGACATAACGGGTATCATTAGTTTGGATTTGAGGGTGGTGGGCCGCTACTATATCGGCATAGTGGTTGAATTGTTATTGTTGAAAATAGTTATTAAGGAGGGAGATGTTGTGGTTGGTGGTGTTAGTGTTATTCCATGGGAAAAGATGACGTTGTGGTTGCCGTTTCATATATTGTGTGTCTTGTATTATCCATTGACATAGAAAGACTGTGTCATTTTTTATGATTTCATATATGTGGGTATATTTACGAGTGCGATGGTTTACTATATTACGAATGGGGTAGATTGTGGGGTTTTTGAGTATGTGTGAGGGAGGACGTGTAAAGTTAATGGTATTGTGTGTCATTGGGGGGTCAAGAGGTAGTGGGGTTTGAGTGTTGGTATTATTTTGTGGGATAATGTATATGGGTTTTAGTGTGCGCGGTGGGTAGTATATGTTACATGGTGTGAGACATTGTACGGTACATGTGGGTTGACAGAATAATTGTGTAGCAATGTGAAGCGCTGATTTAATTAGTTTTGTAGGAGAGGTATAGAATGTTTTGAAATCATTGTGATTCATTAAATGGGTACCATTAGGGAGAGTAATATGCTGAAGTGTTGTAATGTTGTATGTATGAAGTTTTTGTAATAGTTTATTTGATAATGTGTTATTTAGGTTGGGCAATTGTGCTGCTTCGGTGGTCCAATTTTGTTCTAGTGGCAATGGTTTGAGCAGAAATTGTTCAAGAGTACTATGTAGATGAAGGCCAACATGATTTTTTTAGTAAAAATAAAGTACGGGTGATGGGGGAACGTATGCAATCCAATTTTTAAGGCGAGGTAGGAATTGAGATCCTCCGTATTTAGTGAGGATGAATTGTAGGAGACCATTGTAGCTGATTCCGATTTTTCCTGTGTCATTAAGGGCTTTAAGTAATTGGTCTCCTATACATCTAAAGTATGCATTTTTGAGTGAGAAGGCATTCATGCCATAAAGGTTGATTGGAAGTTGTGTTATTATGTTTGACATGCATTTGGAGAGACCGCAAATGTTTTTATGTAGCGCAATAATTTTCTTATCTAATTTTTTAATAGCAGGCATGGAATATGGTACAAAGTAAAAGCTATATGCTATGCCTACTCTTATTACGGTATCTGCCATATGGATTTTTTGTTTCATTGTACAGGGGCATAATATAAGATCATTGTATTGTTTTATCAATTTAGTGGTCGTGGCGTGTATTTGTATTTTCCATTTTAAAGAAGCTACAAGTTGAATTTCAAGATAGGGGTATGATTTTTTTTGGTGTAAAGTAGGTATAGGTTGTCCACGGAAGTATATGTTTGTTGCTTGAATATGGGCTTTGAATTTGGTAGGGTACATTTTTGATTTGTTGAGGCTACTTGTTAGTGCACATTTAGAGACTCCAAGGTCCATTCCGGTCCATTGACTATATCGATCAAGTTTGTCAAGTTGAGTTTGTATGGAATGTAATTGGGTGGAAAAAGCTGCTAGATCAACAGCGTATGCAACAGAATTAATAGTATTTTTGGATGTTTGAAAAGTATAAGTATTACAACCACGTTGCAGCCATCGGAGTAAGGGTTCAAGGAAGATGATGAAGAGATACGGGCTTAGTGTGTCTCCTTGGATAGTTCCTCTTTGGATGGGAACTGGGCAAGTGTGTCCAAAATGTTCTCCTATAAATGTAGTGTTGGAGTTAGAGTATATATTACCAATGAGAGCAACGGCATCTGAACGGTATCCTAAGTCTTGCATAACGGCAAGTAATCTGGCATGATCAATGGATCCAAAAGCATTTTTGAAATCTATATAAAGAATTTAAATGTCTTGATTTGCATTTTCAAGGGCAACGATGAGAGTTTGAAGTTGTCTACTTGTTCCTCTTTCTACTCTAAAGCCCTCCTGGCTGTCGTGAAGAATGCAATGTTTTTCACCGTAGTTTGATAAGATGGATGTTAGTATGCTCGTAAATAGTTTATATATTGTATTTACAAGTGCAATTGGTCTGTGATTGGATAGATAGGATGGATTTCCTTTTTTATATAGTAAAATTGTTAGGCTAGTTTTCCAGGAGGGTGGGATTTGTTTTTGTTTATAGTAGTATTTGAAAAATGTAAATAATAAGATTTGGAAGTGCAAGGGAAGATTTTTGAGAATAGAATTAGGGATTTTGTTTGGACCGGGAGCTTTATTATTACCAAGATTTTTTAAACATAAGTCATAGAGTTCTTGGGTATAGTATTCATAGAGAGGAATTTGTTGTTCTCCACGTTTTTCAAGTTTGTAAGCATCTAAGTCGTGCCAAGGGTATTGCCGTACTCCGCATGTACAAGTGGATGGATGTTGGAGTTGATAAGGGCAAGTAGGAACAATGGGATAATTATTTATAGATTGTTGTAAATATATTTTGTGTGCGATATCTTCAAGGTTTGTAAGTAGATTGTTGTGTCGATCTATAATACAATCTAATGGACATGAGGTGTTGTCTTTGAATACTCGTTTGTTTATTTTCTTTGGGCTTTCTTCATAAAATTTTATGTATTTAGAGATAGCTTTTTTAACAGAGTCTCTGGAATATTTGGTGGTGATTTTTCGAGCAAGGTGATTAGCATTTTTTTGCAAGGAGTGCAATATTTTGGAGCCAATCTTTGTGTGATATAGAGTTGGCTGGGGGTGGTGATATTTGAACATGGAGTGGTTTTGGATTGTATTCATGATAGGATGATCTCTCCAGTTGTCGGTATTATTAACTATATAGATTATTTTTCGTACAAAGTGATATGTAGAGAGGTATTTTTTTCATTGTTTAGAGAGTTTTCTAGGGAGAAAACCTCCTTGTTGAGCAGTGCGTTTGGTGAGTTGTTGAAAAGGGATTTATAAGCAAGTTTTTTCAATGGTATTGGATAATTAGAGATAAGTGTATCCAAGGTTATGCATGTTGTGTTCTATTGTGTGTGTGTGAGGTGAGGGTGATCGAGTATGTTGATTAGATTGTCTATGGTATGTGAATTTGCTTCCATAAACTCAGTTCTTAAGAGTGAAATGTTATGTGGAGAGACATGATTGAAAATTCTTTAAGTTCTTGGTTTTACCGGAGGGGATAATCTAGATATTAGTGTGTTTGGAGGTAAATGCAAGTGAATGGGATAATGGTCTAAATTTAGATTGAGAGTGGTATTAGTGGCCGATGTGATGTTTGGGTGGTTAGTGGAATTCATGTAGAATCCGTCAATTAGGCTAGTGGAAGAATAGTGGAGACCTCCTTGTCTTGAGTAGGATGTAATTGTAGGAATGTATGTTAAATTATTGTTTGTAGTGAATAACTTCCAATGTATATCGTCATTTGTTGGGTTGATGTATATATTATCAGTTGTTCGGCCAATTAGGACAATATCTCTATTAAAGTCGCCACATAAAAGATGTACATGATTTGGATGATTGTTAAGAATGTTAGAAATAGTGTTTTCAAGATAATTAAGGAGTCTAAGGTCTTCGGGATGTGTAGGCATGTAGATGTTTAGGATTAGCCAAGGTTGTAATGGTTGGTTGGCTATTCGGATTATTTAAAGATATGGTGAAATGGAAGCTAGCGTTGGAATTTTTGAGATGTTTCCAAAGAATGCATATTTGTTGTATATCATGGTGATAAGGCCTCCTCTAGCTAGAGTATAAGGGATTCTACGTTGAATGCAGTGTGTAAGTGCATGTGTATTGTTAAAGTTGAGTTTGTAGTGTGGAAATAGTTTTTGTTTATATGTGGTTGATTTTTTTGCAGTTAATTTTGTTTCTTGGATATTTATGATTGCAGGAAGGTGTGTACTAATTTGAAGCATGTTTTGAATGTTAGGAAGTGAGGTGTGTAGGTGGGAGGTGTTCCAGGTGATAATATGTGTTTGTGGACTGTCAGTGAGTAGGGATTGTAAGGGTGGTGTGATGAGAGAAGGGAGAGAAAGGGGTTGTGAGTATTCAAGTATAGGTTGGAAAATGCGATACGTTTCATTTAGTAAGAACTCGGGTAGATAAGGGAATATAGTTTTAAGATTTTATAGTGTGGGGGTTGGTATTTGAGTGCATAAGAAGTGATACAGGTCTTTATGGATTGAGGTTTGGTTTGTAAGAATGTGGTTGAAGTTATTTTGGAAGTTTGTATATGAATGTGTTATGTTGATATGTCGTTCGGGTTTATTTGTAAGGGAAGTTAATTTTTGTAGAAGTGTTTGAGTCCCCTGTAATGTTGGTGTTAGATTATCTGTGATAGAAAGGATGTGATTGCAAGTTATTATTGAGGGATGAATAGTAATAATTATAGCGTATAAAATATAAGGAGCTATGTAATTATTTAAACTATTTATATATTGATTTAGATATGGAAATTGACCACTTTGTTCTATATGTTGATTGTGGTTTGGGTTAAGGAAAGGTGCAAAGGATTGTGCTAAGTGTTGATATTCAGGGTGTAATTTAATTATACAAGGGATAAAATATATTTTTGCACGTCGTCGGTATGATGATGGATGGGTTTTGAGATGATTAGGCATCGGTCATGGGTTATGTTCAATATCCCCGCATCTGTGAAGGAGGTGTGATGCGTCAAATGTGTGATGAGATATTTTTATTCTAAATGCACTCGGTTTGTTGGTGGAAGTGTGAGTATTGTTGTTGGTATTGTAGTTGTTGTGTACTGTGTATTTTGATGTGTTGTTCGATGTATGTTGGATATTTGTTTTGTGGTTGGTTCTGAATGTATCGTAAAAATGTACTTCTGATTGTTGTTTTTTTGTAGGGAACGTTTGTTTTTTATTTTGAGGGTTTGGGTGGGTGTATAAATATACTATAGTATTGTAGTAGTACTTCATTAATTTTTGAAGGTTTATATATGGTTTTTTGGAGTTTTTATTCTCAATATAAAAATAGAGTACATAGTATACTACTGCGATGGGGGAACAAACTAGTTTGTCATGTCCATTTGTTTTTCTATGATGAATAAACTCCTATGTGATGTCTCTACCTCTCGAGACGCCTTGACCTCCCGTTCAAATGCCTCTGCTTCATGAGCCTCAATAGTTTGGATAATGGTCATTCAAAGTGTGTTCATCTCACCGCAGAGTGTTCGTGCTGATATCGTTGGGACAGTGTCTGAATAATGGCGGGCTTCTGCCACTATTTCTTCCTTCATTGTTGCCATCTCCCGTCGAACCTCGACAATGGTGTGGTTGGTGCTGCACTTCACTTCGGTTTGAACCATCCGTTGTAGCTTTTCTCTTGAGAATCCAACTTCGGGAGCATTTTCCAATGCAATCACTGCGTTAGCTACCGCGGAGTTTACATCGGTGAAGCCCCATTTGGTGACAAGCTCGTTGGGTGGTGCGCTTTTTCCATTCAGACTTTTGGGATAGAGAATAAATTCAACATATTTCCCCAGAATCTTGCCGTTTGTGTTAGCATGTTTCTTGTAAACTGTAGGGTTGAGACAGTAGATAACGCAAATCTTGACCTACTTACCATGTTCCATTTTAAAAAGACATCCTTCACGTTATCTTTTCCAAGGACCAAAGTATGCCTCAGGACTATTTCCTAAGTCATCAACACTTTTGATTTTGTTTAGATTTTTTGCTATAAGAAGGAGTACGTTTTTTTAGCCTTGTCCTTGTCACTCATTTTTTCCTTCGTTGCAAAGTATGGAGTGAAAATTTCATGATCAAGTGCCACTTTATGGTCTTTGATTTTTTGAGCTTGTTCGGGTGAAGGTGTTTTGACCCATGCAAACTCTAAGTCAACTCTTTTTTGTACATTTCTAACCTCATAATCAAAACCCCTCGCAAAGTCTTTATGGACAATTTCTTCATGAATTTTATACCACTGTTGATTGACAAGGTTAGCTCCAGATATTTTGACTTAAAGAAGGTTTGCGAGGGCTAAAGAATCATAGCTTTTACAAACTTTGCCTCTCTTCGGGATTCCTTCGCTAAGAGTTAAGATAAATGGCCAAGTGCCACAAAGGAGACCAACTCCATCTATTTCAGGGAGTTTGAGATGAATTTTAATAGTGCCACTCTATCTGTTGGTTTTGTGATAATACATGATAGCCAAGGATTATCTCAAAAGTTCTCCAAGTTCAATTCCCATGTCATTTAATCGGTCCTTTACTATTTCTTGAATAATATCTTTTGTCCATACTTCCATATCTCCAAGTTGCAAAAAGATTGCGACATGGTAGTCAAGGTTAAATCCATTTGTATCTGCCTCAACTTCACTTGGAAGTTGAGTGAGATTGAAATGGTGACCATCTTTCCTATCTATTCTCTTAGAAGGCCACTCCTCTTGAGAGACATAAGGGAAAGAAGGGAGAGCTTCTACTCTCTCCTTTGCCTCTTTTTCATTCATGCCCATCATCACAAGTTCATTTATGGTGTGAATTGATTCTTTTGGACTATTTCCCCTCATAGCTATGGTGTTTAGTGTATTAAACCCCAACCAATACAAAGGTCGGTGCAAGCTAGTTGCTTTGACCTTCTTTTGGCTTAGGGAAGAGGTAACATCCCCATTAGACCTTTTTGTATGGACAACGACTCGCACACACTCTCTTTTACAACTTCCATTAATTCTAGTGTCCTAGAGGTAGAAGCAGCGTGAGTATGAGACATTCTGCAACAAAGAAGAAAAATAATGTTACAATGATTGTCTAAAGAGATGTATTTCGTTTTACTTCCTTTAATCTTAATATCTTTCCCTTCCCACAACTTACTTTGAGGGCCTTTTAGGTTTAAGATGATGAAGAGGAAATATCTAGTGACTTTTAAAGAGAATTGTAGACACATGAGTACAAAAAGATGAAAATGGATAAATAAACGAAGATCTCTAATATGACATCAAATAAAATACCATACAGACTTGTAGGAGGTGCCATAAAAATGGTCACCTCCCTCTGAGAAAGTTGATGTCATTATTAATAAATTGGGGAGGTGCGCACTTGGAAATTTTGCAAAATAAATCCAGTAGCTACATAAATTGATAAAACAACTTAAGAGGATTGTGTAAGAGATGGAACCTGGAGATGATGCTGGACCTAATTTTTGATGGTGAGGATGACTCCAATTTTTGAGAACGACGCGAGTTCCACTCTCTCGCACACTACAAGTTCGTCTTCCGACTCCAGCCTTGGCTTGGTGAAACTCCTTTCATTGGCTAAACGATTGAGGAACACCACTACGAGGGAGTAGTATCCTCGAACAACAGCGTGGGTCTGTAGTTGGGCAGTAGGGCGTGGGCTTCGGGATTGTGTCGTGTACAGGACAAGGGAGTAGCGCTCTGAAACAGTGGTGAGAGAAATCAAATGGGCAACAGTGCGTGGACTCTGTAAAGGTACCTGTTACGGGGCTAAAGCTTCGCTCTCTGTAGCAACGGCGATGGACAGTATTTGGGAGGTAGAGCACGATCACTTCAAACTTGTTGTTCAGTGGTCGTTCTTGGAGAGACTGCTGGCGGCCGTCTTGACGGGGGCAACTGATGTCAACGGCCGTGGATACCGAGATCGTCGCGGGCCGAAGGCGCAGCTTTCTGGAGCAGCGACGAGGGGCCGCAGTTCGGAAGTAGAGCTCGATCTCTTCAATCTTGTTGTGTATTGATCGTCCTTGTAGAGGCTGTAGACAATTGCCGTTGTAGGGGCGGCTGATGCCGAGGGCCGTGGATCCAGAGGAAGTCCTGGTTGGTGTATACACTTCGCTACTTCGGCGGCTGCAATGCGTATGTCTCGCGCGCTTTACACACGGTGTGTATTATCGAACTCTGGCTCTCCGTGCTATATATCTTGTGCACTGGTTTAGAGTACGGATACTAATGTAGTGATTTCTATGGTGGGTGTGAGAAGATTGGTTGTGAAGGTGTTGTCTATGGCAGGGGCACAAATGGAGGTCGGTGTGTTGATGAAGGACTACGGCAATAGTGGGTGTAGTAGGAAAGCATGTGAGTGGACATCTACGGACTACAACAACAGTGAGTGTAGAAGGGAAGCAGGTGAGTGTGGTTCCAGGCGAGAGTTGGGCGGATGTGTGATGGAAGAAAGTGAGTGGGATTTCGATTGAAATTTGGGCTAGGGTTCTATAAAGATGTGATAGGGTTAGGATGTCTGGTGGTGAGAGGGTAATTTGAGAGAGATGCGCTTGCTGTGGGGGCCAGGGACAAGGCTGAGGAGACGCCAACTCGGCGGATCGTCTGTCTTGGCGGCATTCGGGGCTTGAAGTACACGGCGCTGCTTGATTCCTCTTGCGCGGCTTTCGTTGGCGCAACGACATTCTATCTCATTGCTGACCTTTACAAGGAGCCTTTTCAGAAGGCGAATGTGTCTTTGAGTGAAGTTGGGAATGTGCCCTTTCATCAGGAGCGGGGGGCGCTGGTTGGAGGCAGGATAGGACTCGGCGTTTTCATTGTTGCACCATTGGTTGGAGGCAGGATAGGACTCGGCGTTTTCAGTGTTGCACCATTGGTTGTTGGGGTCGGCGCAACGTTGGGGCATTTCACTTTTGGAAGCAACACACTTGCTCACGGTTGTCTATTTGTGGCAAGAGGGCATTCTGGAACATGGACATGGTAGTTGTAAATGAGCTTGTAGGGGAAAAGAATGTACTTGAATTTCTGCTGTTGCAATGGCGTGCGAGAGTGTGAGCTGGCTGCGGCAGGAACCTGGGCGATCTCTTGGCTTGTTGTGGCAGGCGCGAGTTGAGGTGAGAGCCTTATGCATGCACCACCTAAAAATAGAAGTTAGTGAGGAGAATATAAGTTGTAGTAAATTGGTTAGAATACTTACTTTATGTTTGGCGTGATGGCAGGGGCAACAAAAAAGCCTTGATTTCGGGTGGCTGCGCACTGCACGGGTGCTGCGGGCTGCGGGGACGATGATCCAGTGAGGAGCAATGCAGCAATTGGCTATCCAGATGGCGGGCGCGGCGAGGACCACCAAGTGCGAATTCAAGCTTACACAAAAGCTCAAGAAAACGCTGCAACTCAGAGGATGCATTTTCCAGGAGCAACACATGTGAGCTCGATGGAATATTTGCAGCGCGTCTCTGGTCATGCACTTGGGCCTGCAGCCTTGTGCATGGCGGTTTTCATTCTAGGTACCGTCGTCGCTGATGATCCGGCGGACAATGCTCTTGGCTACTCTTATTCCATTCATCGTCTGTAGCTGTGCATCATTTGTTGTATCACCCTCTTAGCAGAAGTCAGTGCTTTTGCTAGAGGCCGGTTGGGGGTCTTCATGATGGTGTATGCATGGGGCGGGTCAATCCAGGTCGGAGCGGCCGTCGGTGTCCCACATCTTGCAAAGCGGTGGTATGCGAGCGACGCACAACTCTGAGGCCAGTCGGTGTTGCGGCTGTCGACATCACAAAACATTGCTGCAACATTGGGGCACATCTTTCGGGGATGGGGATGGCGCTGGGGCGTGTGAAAAAATTGAAGTTGACCAAAATTTCGGTGAAGAGCGTCCCATGCTCGCGTTGTGATCGTATCTGCAGATGGCTCAACAAAGTTGCCTGACAAACATGTCGTGGGCAGAGGTGCAGCTAGAGACTCAGATGGTTTGATGTAGCAGAGTTGATCTTTTGTTGCATCAGTCGTCAACTAAAAATAACTCGTTAGTACTTGGTGCGTGCATAGCTCATAGTGCGTGTCTAAGTCATATTGGTGCTTGCGTGTGCTAGTGGCATGTGTAGGGGCTGGATGTTTAAGAGTGAAACTATTAGCATGTGTTCTACATATGTTTTTGGAAATGTGAATACAAGGTATGAATGTATCATGTGCAACTGGTGATTCTTCATGTGTATCTAAATTTTGTATGGTGAGGAGTGGGTGTAGTAAGAGGGGTGCTACATACTTCCTTCATAGATCTACTGAAACTATTTTCTTGCAAAGAGGTTTTCAGTTCTAGTCACCAACACGTAGGGTCCCTCGCTCAGTTGCCCTCAACTAGATTATGAAAACCAAGCATCACAAGCGTAAGTTTCAATAGATCTATTGCCCTCAAGGAAACTCTGTATGTCCAACACATACCACGACTCATCCTCTACTACAGTCGCAAAATACATCTGTAAGTGAGAGCAACAACTCTGCCCAGCCACAACCGCGCTTACAGCTCCATTTTGCGACTAACTTCCCAGCATCCTAACCACAATTTTCGGAGCTCAAGCACCTTTCATTACACTAAAAAAATAAAAATTTACTAACATAAGACCTTAATGTAGGGGTGACATGTGGAATTGGCCCCTTCCTCTTTTCGAAAGATCTCTAGTATTAGAGTTATGTGTAAAATTGTGCAAAGATCCAATAAGATATTGGTCTTTTGATCTATAATACTAGTATTTGTTTACCCTCAATAGTTCTAGATGTGGAAGAGCTTGGCGTCTCTCATTGAAAATGTAATGTAATAACTTCTAAAGGACAAATAGCTCTGTAGGGGACATTTGAAAGGTAGGGCATGTTTCTAAATATTAAATTTGAAAATTCATCTTAAACTTTTTATCAAAATATGCATTTGAAAAGCTTCCTATGAATATTTAATCATTTGTTTTTGGATTTTCAAGGAAAAAGTTATGGTGCTTTAAATATCAAAACCTAGGCTTTAGGGTAGCAAAGCAAGGCAAGGTTTTGTAGAGGTGCATAGTAAAATTTTATATGCGGGCAATAGTGATGGGGCCTTTAGGGGAAAAAAAAGGTTGAGCACTTGATTTGGTTGTTGTGATGACCCCCCTTTAAAAACCATCTCTAAAGACTCCCTCCTCCTTCCTCCATCCTTTACTTGCTTCCAGACTTTCATTCTTGATAGTTGAGATAAAAGAGACATAAGAATTACAAGTTCTTTTTTCTCTCCATCAAACAAAGAAATTCATAATTTATTTATCTAGTGTTTGAATTTTACTATTGACAATTATTCACAAAAAATACGATTGGCATGCTTATGAAACATGCTTGTTCTATACCCGTAAACATTGTTCTATCTTCTTGTATCCTTAATTCTTTCAATACTTGTATTTTTGGCATGCATTGATACAACATAAGGTAGAACACAGGAACATAAAATATAAGCTATATATAGTGGGAAACTTGACATAAGTTTAAGTCAAAGTACGCTAACCCGAATAGGAAAGAGTAGGAAAAACTATATTGCATTCTTCAAATGCAATGTACATATTACAAATCTCATGGCCAAATTTTATGTAATGATTTGTGTGCCTTTTGTAGTATTAAAATTCAAGATCCTATGGTTGTGAATAATAAAAAGTTGTAAAAATTAATATCATAATACCTCATCTTAACCCCTAAAGGACCAAAGTCCCCTCGGGGAACATTTTGAGTTTGGGTAAGGTACCACGTTCTCAATTCTGGGCATTATTTTCTAAGATTTTTTTATTGAATGGACAACTTTTGATTAGCTTTGAGTTTACACAAATTTTGTAGAATTCCGACTTACGGTTCAAAAGTAACAATTTATTTTCACTTACATATACAAATAGTGCAGCAGTTTAGTGTGACATATCACAAATATTGTCACTAAACTTTAATAACTTCTAAATTCTATAGAAATTCGAGTTTTTGTCCATTTAAAAGAAAGAAAATGTCCTCTTGGAAAGGAAATTGAGATCTTTGCATCTACTGTACGGATTTGTGAATTTCAAAAATTTGAAAAGGATATGATGCATGCAAAATATCAAGTGTATTGTTGATTCTGAGCACATAATTGCATTGCATGATTTTTTAGGACATCTTCTACACCTCTTCTACTTCAAAAATTTGGTGCACATGTGCCTAACATGATCCTTTTCAAGTTAACATAATAAATTCACGGCCTGTAGTGCAAAAAGTTGCCATAGAAGGTGGTCAAAGTTTGTTGAAGGTGTATAGTATGACCTCAAAAAGGGATAATGTCTCACTTCAAAGGATGGTATCTTTCAATCCGTGCGGTCAAACTTCCATAATTTTCACCACACACTCTCATGCAACTCTAGTATAAGATCCTACGGTTAAATTTTCAGAAAAAAACATTTTGTATCATTTCGTGTTGAACGGGCTGAAAATGGCAGTTTTAGAGTGATTTTGAGGGGAAATTGTCTTGGTCCTTTAGGGGTTAAAGACGCGATTTTGAAATGGTTTTTATTAAACAAAACCATGGTCCTTAAGAGCTTAAGGGCATGGTTTCATGCAATCTTGTAATGTTTTCATCCCATTTTCATCCACATTATCTCATTTGCATTCACAAAAATTGTCACATTGTTTGAGGGTTTTCACAAAATTTAACCAACAATGGTAAGAGTTGCGATGGTAAGATTCTTCTTTAGTCTTTTCAAAATATGGATGAACTTGGTGATTTCTAAACTCAAGTTTGAAGTGGTTCCAATTGCCTTTGAGAATAAAGAAGGAAAGAGCATGTTGTACCATGGAAAAAAACATGCTTTTTTCTCATAGCTACATATTTTGATAGATTTTAAAGATGATTTTTTGCAGTCATCTTTTGGCCTTAAATTTTGGCCCACTGTCCCACATGTTATCAACATGAAGATAATCTTTTGCCAAAATTTTTATGGTCAATTAACAAATTTTCAGACTTGGGGCGGGTGCAAAAGTTGGCAATAGTGAAATGGTTTCCGTGATTGGTTCTCACAACTACACATGTTGGTAGATTTAGATTTGTTTCTATTCTTTTGTGGATCTTTTGGACTTGAAATTATGCACACGTATAATCAACATGAGGTGGTCTTATGTCCAAAATACCATGGGAATTTTTTTTTAAATTGAATCCTTGGGAGGGTGTCAAAGTTGGTACAAGAACTTGACCGTGTGAGCAGTCGGAGAGGAGCCGGCCTGAGCGGTGAGTGGTGAGCAGAGAAATATAAGCAGATTTTTAGTTTTTTTTTTGGAATTATAAACTATTAGGACCTAAAGCCGTGGAATTTTATCAAGTATGATAGTTGATTTTTGTTTTGTAATCCTATAACTGGGGGACGATATTTACATTATTAAGGAATTACAAATACTATAGTGGAGTATAGTATCCTATTGCTGTGGAATTAAGCGTCACAAAAGATTGATAAGTGTAATAAAAATCCTTACAATGACAAGTATAATGATAGAGGATGATAAAGGATGCCTATTACCGTGGATAAATACATATGGGTGAAGTTGAATAGGGCATGGATTACTTACTTTGCCATGACAAATGATATGGGACATTGATATGTTTGGATATTTTGAGACTTGATTTCATAGAAGGGTCGCCGCTACCCGCACCCCTTAGGAGGTGATTTAGAAAAACCAAATACTAATTCATATTGTTTGGGCATTTTCCAATTATTCCATGCTCTTAATTTCATTCAATTGCCATATGTGGATATGAATGAAACTAAGTGTCTTTTACGTGTGAGCCTATTTATGTTACTTTTTATTTTTTCTTTATCTTATTATATCCTACAACTTTTTTTACTTAATGTGGTAAAAAACAAAATTTCAAAGTATGTGAATTATAATTTTAGCTTCTCTATTGTGAACACCCTTTCATTGTTTTAGGGTTTTTTACTTACAAATGGTAAAGGATTGTTACCCCTAGGATTGTTCGAATAATTGTAGTTCCCATTAAGCTGTGCCTATTCTTGCTCTTCATGCATGACTTAATTATCCTCCACCAACGATATGGAACATTGAACTATGTCAAATACACCAAGATAAAAACAAATTGTCAATATTCAACGAAAATTTAGTTCATGTTTACAACCAATCACCAATAAAATGTATGTATGGGATATATTGTTTGCCATAAATCAAAATCTAGGCCAAAGAATCTCAGTACCGTGTATGAAGCCAATGAATAAAGTACAAAAGATATAAATAGGATAGAGGAACACTACTCGCATAAATCACAACCATAACATAAAATCTACGTCAAAGAACTTTTAGTGCCCTCTATTGCTACCACATCTACAAACTAAAAAACACCAGGGTTTAAACCACAACCCATGTGAATTGACGGTAAACAATGCACTATAGCAAAGGTGTGTGCAATAGTCTCGGCATATGTTGGAAGTGATATGACTTTTGAAAAGACATGGCGGAGGCCATCAATTTTCCAAAGAACAAGTAATATGTTAAATAAAGATAAATTTAAATGATTCCAAGCCAATAGCACGTCAATCTAGCCTCCTTTTTGCACAAATAGAAGATCTTTAACTTTAAAAAAAATCAGATTTAGAAACAATTAAACGGAGATTGAGTGCATAAAAATGTCACTTTTTATAAGTGAGACTCGCACCTGTGGCAGCAAGGGCTTCCCTAGGATGACCATCTCTCCTTGTACAAAACCAAAACATATAAAAAGGTCAGGTACCAAGCTCCCAAAACTGGAACCCTAGATAATTGCTTTAATAGATAAAATGTCAACTTCTGAATGTTGATTCACCATTCAGTATAAAGACATTCACCAAATGAGATGTTCTTAAAGATCACACCTTCAATATCTTTTCTCAGCTTCGATGTCATGTCTAACGTAATGAAACAAAGAGCCACAACATTCAATAGAAGAAATTCTGCAGTCTACTCACTAGTATTCTTTTAGATGATTCTGTAAAATTGAATGAGGATTGTGAAGAGTTTGAGGGGTGCCGACATTAGCAGGCCTCCTTGGCCCCGTCAGCAAAAAGCCACTAAGGTTACTTCTCCATTTAAAGCCATCCAAAGGACCGTGGTCGCAACTAAGATGTTCATAGTCGATATTTCTAAATAGATGGCATACTTGTTGAGGAAAGCATATAGCTTGTTATTTGAGCATCCATAGGGCGATGGTACCTTGCCTCACAAGGTCAATAACCTAGCTCTCAAATTCTATTTGTGGATGAATAATCCAATATTTATTAAATGTTGCTTCCATCGCTAGATATTATATTTCTTTGTTGTCACCTCTTGATTTAGATTACAAAAGACTAGAGGCTAAAAAGGCCTTGTTTTCACAGTTTGTATATGTACTATAGACCCCCTGCCAGCACCGACAGCCCCCTTGATAGCACCAAGAATCTTGATCGGCAAGTAAGAAAACCAACAAGACTACATGCGGATGTCAACTTGGAGTTGCCAGAATGACATTAATATGAAATATGTCACTTGAAAAACCTTCATTCCAAAGGCAAGTGCCACGAAGTTTCTTAAAGGTAATCCCGAAGGGGTGCTAGTGCCGGCAGCCCTCTAGAGTACACTCTTGAGAACTTGATGCGATTCCTTAAAGTGGTAGGGCACAACAGAAATGGAGCTCGGATGAGAAAGTTATGCGTGAAAGAAGTTTCTTGTAAGCTCTTCCAAAGAATCGCCGGAGCCGGTAGAGCTCTAAAACACGCTCTTGAGAATTTGATGCCATTTCTAAAATGGTGTAGCACATTAGAAATGGAGTTAAGACGACAAAGTTATGCATGAATAAAGTTCTTTCTTGACATACTTCATCCGCGCATAAAACACTGCTCCAAGCTCAATGTTTAACATTCCACACCATTTCAGAAAGCTTCATAAGCTCTATAGTGAGGTTGAATTCAAGTAGACTTATCATTCACTACCAAGGGATTGTCACTCATCACTCCCCTTTTAAATGTGCCTTGGAGTTTCTTGTAGGCACTCCCAAAGGGCTGCCGGTGCCGGCAGGCACCTAGAGCAAGCTTTTAAGACTTTGATTCCATTTCTAAAATGATATGGCCCATAAGAAATGGAGCTTGGATGAGAAAGTTATGCGTGAATATAGTTTCTTGTTGACATACTTCATCCGGGCATAAAATAGTGCTCCAAGCTCAATTTTTAACGTGCCACACTGTTTTAGAAAGTGCGTCACAAACTCTATAGCATGGTTTAATAAGAATTGACATATCAATCACTACTATGGGGGTGTTGTTAATGGCACCTCTTTTTAATATGCCTTGGAGTTTCTTATAGGCACTCCCAAAGAGGTGCCAATACCGGCACCCCCCTTGAGCATGCTTTTGAGAATTTGAGCCCGTCATGTCCTTATCATCTTCTTTGTCCTTGATGCAGTCTTTCTTTTATATAGATGGCATTTCACCATCGTCTCTAATAGTTGGCAAATTCTCACCTTTGTTAATCTTTACAGATAGGGCACAATGGGTATCTCCTAAGTCATTCTCTAGGCCTTGTGTCTTTCCATCTTCGCCTTCCTCAACTGCTTATTACTTAAGAAATAAATAACCGCATTTCCTTCTTTTCTTCTTTCCTTCAACTATATAAACATGTATTAGAGTGAAAACTCTTCGAGCTTTTGCTATAAATCACATCTTCTATCAATCTACTCTAAATGTAATGCACATGACAAAAAATTGACCTAGTATCCCCATAATCAAAGTTCAACTCACCCCCTCTCCCCTTGGAGAAAATCAATTTTTCTGTCCCCAAGTTGGCTAAGGCCAAAATGACTCGTGAAGTTCTTTGAGAGGTTGGTGAGGGTGCGGACTTAGATGTGGATGTTGATTTAACTACCAGCACATACAATTTGCCAAATCCAAAATGTATGGACATTGTCGGGCACAATCGACTTACTCATATTATGAGGTAGAGGAATCCATCTATGATGTTACCGATTGGCATATCATCCAAGTACCTAAGCATTCTTCTAGTTTAGCATAATAGGCTCTTGACGCCTTCTCAAGGAAACAGTACACAATGAAGATCATCCAAAAAAAATATATCACTTTATATCCCACATACACCAGGAACTGGATCGACTATTACATTGGTAGAATCTAGCCACATGGGTTCATTTTCTGCTCCAACAATATTTACCACTGTGTTTTGGGCTCTTGCCATAAGTAGGTTCTAACTTGCCCAAATAACGTCCTACAAATCTTGCCTATTATGAGAGACACCAATCTGAAGGAGTCGGAGATCATTGTTGTCAAGCGCACCAATTTTCATGCATCCACAGAAGCAAAAATTGTCTCTCCATCAATACATCCAATTAACCAATGTCAATGGTGTTGGCCATATTGCATACCTAATTCAAGAGGATGTTGACAAACATTCTACATCTCCATTCATCTAAGTGGTGAAGCACCATTCAAGTAGGCTAATTGCCGCTCAAATTCATCAATGGAGGTCCGCGTCTACGGTAAAGGCAATGATTTGGAGGTGCTCAATGTTGCCTTTCTCTGGACTAGCTGCATTATAAATCTTGAGGGTAACTCCTCTACTATCCACGTCTTATAGCATTGTTATGTTGAACTCAATTTCGGCTTGCACATGTCCGGACTTTGTTTCAATACAACCAAAGGCTAACCAATTCGGCTAGTCATGGATTAATTGCAAGCATGTATACTTCATCTATAGGATCATGTGCAAGCTCGACGAGCTGGACGACATGTTTGTCCAGGCCCCAACACTCAAATTCAAGGAACTCATATCCATTGCCGAAGCAATAATTCTATTGTAGAAGTTTGCTTGAAACTTTATAGGCAGATAAGAACTAGGGACGTTGCTATAATATTGAGCATTATACAAGAGGCCAATATTGTTGTGTTTAGTTTTTGCCGCATATCATGTTTGCATATTTTTCTTTAATCATATATCAATAGATTCAATGTTCATGCCACTTGACAAATGTGACGCTTTATATATGTCTTCCGTTTCATTTGTTTCAACTTTCACAACTCTATTTCAATTTATCATCCGACGGAGTCATCCATAGACAAAAGGGTTATCATTTGCATCTGTAAAAAAGGAAAATTTGTAACATGTTCCACGGTGATAGGACCCCTATTTTTCCAAATTTTATAGTTTATCTTTGAAATTCCAATGATTCACAGTTCATTAACCTTCGTTAGAAGGGTGAATGAGTAAAATGTTCCACAGTAATAGGTCCATATTTTTTCAAATTTAGATAGTCTAATTTAGAAATTATAGTTTTTAAAATTAAAATTTAGAATTTTTTTTAAATATTTTAAGTTTGCTAATTTTAGGTCTTAATTTTTGCTCACTGCTCACCACTCACCGCGAGCGCTCGCCAATTGCTCACACGGTCTCGTCGTTGAAAGTTGGCAACAATGAAATGTTTCTCACAACTACACATGTTGCTAGATATTGAATTAGTTTTTTTAGTGTGGATCTTTTGGACTTGAAAATTTTCAAAGATGTGATCAACGTAGAGATGTTCTCATGCTTAAAATTTAATGGGCAAAAAGTTACTTTCAATCCTTGGGAGGGTGTCAAAGTTGGCTGATGGGAAACTTTTCTCACAACAACCCCATGTTGGTAGATTAAGAATATCTTTTTTGTATTTACCTTCTCAACTTGAAATTTGACACAAATTTTTTCAACATAGAAGTGATCTTGTTCTCAAGTTTTTATAGTAAGTTGACAATTTTTTAGCCCTAAGGAGGGTGCCAAAGTTGGCAATAGTGTAGTGTGGAAACGTACATAAGGAAAAAGTACATATACTTATGTGACGGTGCTGTACATTTAAAGTTGGGAAAGATTGATTTAAATGGTTGAGGTGTGTATTCGCACAAGAGAGCCTTAAAGAGCTGATTTAAATGTGTGAGTTGCGTAGTTAAACAATAGAGCCTTAAAGGAGCTAATGTGAGTGTTTAAAGTGCATACATGCACTTCCAAGCCTAGAAGAAACTCAATTAAGTGATTGAGGTATATTGATGCGGGGAGAGGCTGATTTTGATGATTTGAGTGTGAATATGGCCAAATTTAAGAATGAAGGTGCTAAGATTATCAACAAGTTTTTAGGGAGAGAACTTCAACCTTTAGAAGTTTAAGATGGAAATGGTGATGGCATCAATGGACCTTTGGGAGATTGTGATGACTTCTAGGAGCCTCCATCCTTGGACAATGATCCAAAGGTGAAGAAGGACTACAATTGGCATGTGAAGAAGGCATTGTCCATGAATGGGCTTGACTTGGTAAACAATCAACTTGCCTAAATCAAGAGTTGTAAGGGACCCGTGGAAGCATGGTGAACTTTGTGCAATATCCACAAAACAAGGATTTTGTCCAACGCCGTCTTCATTTGCCACAAGTTTTTCACAATCAAGATGCCAGAAAGTGATGACTTATCAAACCACATCATCCAAGGGAAGGCACTTGTGGATCAAATTATGTGCTTGAGTGTCCTCGTGAGAGATGAAGATGTAGTCATTACCTTGCTTGAGAGTTTGCCGCCCTCATTTCAGCACTTTGAAGGGGCCTATTGGCGCAAATTTGACACTCACTTCAAAGATAAAACACCATAATTTTGCCTAAAGTATGGTAGAGGTAAAAAACATTTAGCCATTAGGCAATATTTTGCTACAAATAAAAAAATTGATCATGATCCACTTGCATATGGACTTTGAATGTGGTCCATTTGTACTATGATGGACCACTTGCACTATGACCTCATTCAAGCCCTACATCATAAGGACACCTCATAGGGCGGCATTCGATACGTATGACAAAATTATTCCTTGCAATGTTCATTTGGATGATGATAGTATTGTTGAAGCAATTGGATTTGGTTTTGTTGTTGTTGATTTGCTTGTGAGGAGGGATTTGAAAAGGATTAGAATCAAGGATACCCTTCATGTATCTAAGTTGCAAGCAAACTTCCTCTAGGTGAACAAGCTTGTGTCAAGTAGAATAAATATGCAATTCAAGGTGGATGGGTGCACATTGAAGGAACCAAATGGAGATGTACTTACAATAGCACTTTGAGATGGCAATATGTATAAAGTGGCCTTGACCAAGGTCCGTGAGGCGGATGCAATCTACTTGGCACAATCATCAACAAAGAACGGTGCTATGGAGCTTTGGCAATGTTGATTTGGTCATTTGATTGTGAGAAGTGTGCGTTTGCTCTAAAGCATGGTAAGTGACATAATTCTTGGCAAAGATAAATCACCATGTCATCTTGTAAAGGATGCGTACAAGGACAGAGTGGTGGCATGCCAACCGCATCATAGTGGAGATGGCAAGGAGCATGATCCATGCTCAACACCTCAAGCTTGAGTTTGGGCGGAAGTGGTGATCAATGCGGTGTACATCCGCAATCGGTGTCCAACAAGGGCTCTTGCTACTATCACACCGCAAGAAGCTTGGAGCAATTGCAAGCCATGCATTGCACATATGCATGTGTTTGGATGTATTGTATATGCGATGGTGGTGGATACAAAGATGCGTAAGCTCAATGCAAAGGCACAAAATGTTTGTTTATTTGATATTGTGAGGGCATCAAGGCATATCGCCCCATATATGTTGAGTCAAAGAAGATTATTTGGAGTCGTGATGTTGTGTTTGTTGAGGATAGTATTAGTGTAAGTGATCGGATGGAGATGAGTCCAAGTCAAAGTAGTAATACACCTTCTTTGGTTTTGGTGGACACATCTTCCAAACAACGTGCCATGGATGATGGTAAAGATAGTGATACCAAGTATGAGGAAACACTGGATGCCAAAGAAGGTGCATGTGTGGTGCCTTCATAAATACCAACACAAAGCAGTGATGAGGACAAGGGAAACATACGAGAGCCGTGGTACCCAAGAAGAAACGTTGACTATTTAGAGCACACATGAAGCAGAGCGGGAGAATGTCGCAACTCTCGAGAATCTATTGAACGTGTGTGAAGCCATCAATCGGAGGATGCAAGCAAGCGGGAGCCTACCATGCAGAATAAAGATTATGCATGAATGTGTATTATTTGGACCTAAAAAAGTTAAGTTTTGAAACAAATTTTGAGGCAATGTTGGCATGACGCTTAACCCTTTACTGCCTAAGACTTGTTTATGGAAAACCAAGAATTCTGCCCATTTTTTTCTTTGAAGCGGATTTGATGGAAATACAATGACTAATATTAATATCTAACCTTACAAAATTGAACTTGACCCATGACCTGAACTTCGGGGAATTTTTGCACAACATCCAACGGTTGATGAAATAGATTATAGTGTTTAAAGTTACCGTATATTGGTAGTGAAAACAGTGGAATTTGGAGGGTCTACTACTTTAACCATCAATAGATTCTTGCAAGAATTTTATTACTTTGAATTAGAGCGGTTCACATGTGCACTAGGTTGATAGCTTCGCATTGACATATCATATGTGAAGAAAATATTTATGTGCAATTATTAGTGATTTTTTTGCTTTTTTCTACTTGATTGTATTAAATAGTGTTCCAACCTTATACAAATCAAAGGGGGAGCTTTGTATGTGAGGAGAGAGACCGGTAATCACAAAACAATGAAGGATGTCTTAAAGACAAAGTTCAATCAAAATATAAGACCAAAATCAATTTGCATGTGTGTGAAATACAACATAGTATGTGGCATGGTATTCATTGTATTCACTGTATTTTAGTGTAGTTGATGTATTGTGTGTTGTATTCCTAGCTTTACCAAGAGTTTGATGAATCCAAATCATGATTTGATTGTTGGAGAGTGTTAATGTAGTGTGTGCGCGAATCTGAACCTGGTATCTTGAAGCCTAATTCCTCATGGATTTCATGCAAATTGAGTTCTAGCACCTCCAGAGTCCCATTTCGGGCTTCCTGGGCAGCAAAGGGTTCAGGGGTTAGAGGGTAAAAAGTCAATAAAAGTGCTCAAGACTCTGTGGGGGTGGGCCTGGGGGTGATCCATTGCAGAATTATTGTACATCTAGTACCGGGTCTTTTGTACCTGAAATTGCCGATTGTATTAATAAGTCTGCATTGGGCTTGTATGCGAAAGGCACACCACATCAGACAGACACCCAAACTCTTGAGAGTGTACTGCATCCAGCACCATGTACAAGGGTGGGCTTTTAAAGCGTCATGCATGATGGTACTTGTACATGGCAGTCTCACAAGGAGCAGCTTATGCATGATTTCATGTAGGATAGCAACTGGGTTCTGGTCATCCTTCAAGGTTTCCTCACCACACTCAAGAGGTATGTGAATACCAGACAAGCATTCTATTGCATCCCGACCAGACAATCAATGGCTGAAACTGGCGGGGACAACAAATTAAACCGTGGTTTAGCTGCTACAAACACCAGAATTTTTTTGATTCTAAAGCTGCAGTATGTTACTCCTCACTTGTGAAAAACTTGAGGCAACATTAGCTATGGATCAATTGCTATGAGCACCACTACTTGCTATTGGTATTAGCACGTGGTGGATGGTTGGATCCCTGACCCTAAACCCTAAACCTGGAGTCCCATGTTTGATATGGAGTCTGTCCGTCTGTCCGTCATGGATGGGTGTTGAAGTACAAATTGAAGTACCCTTGTGACTATGTAGCCTAGGGACATGGAGCCCAGTTAAAAACTTGAGGCAACATTAGCCATGGATGGATTGCTATAGGTATTAGCATGCGGTGGATGCCTGGACCCCGGACTCCAAACCCTAAACCTGGAGGAACCATGTTTGATATGGAGTCCATTTGTCGAGCAATGGCCATTGAAGTACAAATTGAAGTTCCTTTGTGGATGTCAGCATAATGTAGGATTGGGACATGGAGACCCATGCTGCAGGTGCCAATTAGAATATGTCAAAAAGAGTCCATGTTCTCCTCACTTCCACAAGCCTCATTGCAAGATCTCAGTCTCACTGTGTTTAAGCTTAGATAACCTATCACCACCACCAACCCCAGAATCGACAGTCTTATGTGGGCCAAAACCACCAACTACCCACCCCATTTCCGAAAGTTTAGGAAAGTCAGTTATGATTGGGTATCAGTTTATAATTGGTTCGAAGCTCTCGGTTTTTAGTCTCTTGCACAAGTGGTCATTAGCACAACTTACTATGGAAGTAGAGAGTTTTGTATGTCGAGGAATGGGTCACGGCTTGCTATCCACTTTAAAAATTTGTAGCAATTTCAATATGAAGAAATAAATGGTCGCGACAATTGCAATATTCACGAAATCCTCTTTTGAATTCCCAAAAAAATTCTTACCACGTATACTAATGCTATAAATAGTTCAACAAGCTTAAGTTGGTGGTTATAGGTCATCCAACCTTAGAAGATCATAGAAAATCAACTCACCTAGTGCCAAGTTCAACTGAAGAAGCATACCATAGCTAGGGTCAAATTTGGCTTTAATTAGTTGAAAAAAGGCATGACAAATTATTTGGGAAATTATTAAGTGAAAATGCTGAAAATGAAAAATATCAACCCCAATTCATTGACAATTTCAACCAAAAACACTTCAAAACAATTGATTCTAGTGTAAATAGTGGAGAAGATACAAAAAAAATCTATTCCCGATTTCAACCAAAAAATCTCAATTAAGATTTATTAAGTAACATACTCACAAAGTTTCATAAACGTTGACCACACGGATTGAAAGATGATAGTGCTTGAAGTAGAGAAAACCGTTCATTTTTTGCCTTGAGTTGAGTGGATCAACAAACTTTGGCTTTGACTTTGCTTAAGGTCAAATATTTTCACTACAGAAGGTCCGAATGCATTACCATCATGTTAAGCATGATATTAGCTCCTTGTGCACAAACTTTTAGAGGTAGGGAATGGGTGTTGCATATTCAAAACAATTTGTACAAGGAATAGAGGTTCAAATTTGCCAACTCACGTTACACTGCTATGTGAACTAAATCTCTTTTAGAATGAAAATTCAAATGGTCAATAACAAGTTTTACACAAGATCTTGTAATGGGAAAAATAAAAAGTAAAAAAACATTAAGATCTCTAACTTAATGTGGAGAAGAAGAATTTTTTTTGGTACCTTGCCCGACAATGTGTAGAAGTGTCTAACTTGGATTGAAATGCTTTTTACACTTAAGACAAGATTTTTTTGACAACGTCCAATAAAATGGGGTTATTTATCAATATAAAAAATCTTAATGCCAATAGAAACTTGTGACAAAATTTTGGAGGTGCCCTAAGTCTCCAATTTTGCATTTAGACTAGCTTGTCTTTTTTTTTTTTCCAAAGGTCCCGTGTGCCAAAATTCTTACAAAAATACAAATTTAATTCATATATATATATATATATATATATATATCTATATTCCCTCAAAGCTACCACTGCCACATTTGTATAAAACGTTTCAAAACTTCAAGATAAAAATTGAGACCACATGAACGTGACTAGAATAACAAAACGCTTTGTAGGGGAAACTGGTCCCTTAGATGTTAACCCCTAAGGAACAAAATGTCTTAAGATGGGATTTTTGAAGGTTCAGATGGTGTTAGTTTATAACATTACCTTTTGATATTTTACTGTACACGGGTACTTCCAAGACCTTTATAGGAGTACAATATTTTCCGATATTTGACATCTAATGAAAAAATTATAGGGTTTTGAAACCCATTTAAAGAGCTATAGAGGTGAATAATTAAAGGATGCTATAGAGATGAATAATACTACTATAGAACTTGAACTTTAGTATTGAAGAACTTGATTAGTACTTTTGTAGAACATGAATAGCAATGTAACCATAGAACTTGAATAGTACTTATGTAGAGCTGAATAGTGCAATTTTTTGAGGCATGAAGCAATGAATAATAAATCTTGGCAATGCTCATTGTTTTTACTTTAAAATCAAGGATTTTACATTCTTTCATTAAAACAATTCTCCTAACAGAAGAAGATGTAATGAATCTATCCGCCGTTTGGATTTTAGATCCAGCAAGAAAAAATTCAAGAAATAAAATTACTTTCCGATGTAAATGGCTACTTTCTAAATCCTTAGTCATTGCAAGTCCGGTTCTCCTATTCCGAACACCTCTGTTACTTGTTTTTTTGGCTTGCAATGACCAAACACAAGATAGAACGTAGATCTATAAAATTCATGCAGTGTGTAGTGGAAAAGAATGCCAATATCTTGAGTCAAAATATGTTGACTCTATTTGCGCAAGGAAGAAAAACCATATTGCACTCTTCAAATGCATTTATTTTACAATCCAATTTTACAAGTTTTAAATTTTACAAGAAATGGTACTATAGGGGAGCTTTATCTTGCATAGGGTTGAGCCTAATAACATTATTCTTCATAACTATTCATTCATTTCATTGAGGGAGGAAAAAAGAGCATGAGGATGAGTTCATGTTCTAATTTTTCTATTTTGGTATGTTATATGGAATTCACAATAAAGTATATCTAAAGTAAAAGAGGGTCACTCTACATGTCACGCTGTACTCTGTGGTCATATGTGTTGGTAATTGGGACCACATGGAGAAGATGAATCGACTTGGGAAAGGTGAGGCAGAACTATTGGTCAAATCTTTGAAAACTTAGGGTACTATGGGAGAACTTTAGATTTCATTGCGTAGGGCACAAGAGCACAAATTGCCATGCATTTTATTGGTGCATTAAAAATAGAGCATGACATTCCTTACGCTTTCTCGCTTTCTTTCTTCGTTCTTTCTTTCGTTCTTTCTTTCTTTCTTTCGTTCTTTCTTTCTTTCTTTCGTTCTTTCTTTCTTTCTTTCTTTCTTTCTTTCTTTCTTTCTTTCTTTCTTTCTTTCTTTCTTTCTTTCTTTCGTTCTTTCTTTCTTTCGTTCTTTCTTTCTTTCTTTCTTTCTTTCTTTCTTTCTTTCTTTCTTTCTTTCTTTCTTTCTTTCTTTCTTTCTTTCTTTCTTTCTTTCTTTCTTTCTTTCTTTCTTTCTTTCTTTCTTTCTTTCTTTCTTTCTTTCTTTCTTTCTTTCTTTCTTTCTTTCTTTCTTTCTTTCTTTCTTTCTTTCTTTCTTTCTTTCTTTCTTTCTTTCTTTCTTTCTTTCTTTCTTTCTTTCTTTCTTTCTTTCTTTCTTTCTTTCTTTCTTTCTTTCTTTCTTTCTTTCTTTCTTTCTTTCTTTCTTTCTTTCTTTCTTTCTTTCTTTCTTTCTTTCTTTCTTTCTTTCTTTCTTTCTTTCTTTCTTTCTTTCTTTCTTTCTTTCTTTCTTTCTTTCTTTCTTTCTTTCTTTCTTTCTTTCTTTCTTTCTTTCTTTCTTTCTTTCTTTCTTTCTTTCTTTCTTTCTTTCTTTCTTTCTTTCTTTCTTTCTTTCTTTCTTTCTTTCTTTCTTTCTTTCTTTCTTTCTTTCTTTCTTTCTTTCTTTCTTTCTTTCTTTCTTTCTTTCTTTCTTTCTTTCTTTCTTTCTTTCTTTCTTTCTTTCTTTCTTTCTTTCTTTCTTTCTTTCTTTCTTTCTTTCTTTCTTTCTTTCTTTCTTTCTTTCTTTCTTTCTTTCTTTCTTTCTTTCTTTCTTTCTTTCTTTCTTTCTTTCTTTCTTTCTTTCTTTCTTTCTTTCTTTCTTTCTTTCTTTCTTTCTTTCTTTCTTTCTTTCTTTCTTTCACCCCTAAATGAAAAAAAGCCCCAAGGTGGGCTTTTGCATATCTCGGGCACGTTCACATGGTTGTAGTTAATATTTGCAATTCTTGAAATTTTGTACAGAGATGCAAGGAGACAAGAGGTATGTGGAAGTTTGATTTTTATTCTCATCCGACTTACACAATAAAAGTTATGCCATCTTAAAGAAAAAGCTGTTGAGTGCGGGCATGTAGGGTAACTCCAAAAACTTTTGCTAGGACACTAGACTAGTAAATTTGAGATTCTCAAAACTAGCAAGTAACATTATTTCCTTTCATAATGTCAAAAAACATTTCTTGTCTTTAGTGGAAAAACACATTTTATCCCAAGTCAAAGATTTTCACACATTGCCACACATCGTTGGGCAAGGAACCAACAAGAACTTCTTCTTTTCCACATAAAACTTTGAGATCTTCATATTATTCACTTTTTATTTTCTCTATTAGAAGACGTGGTGTAAACCTTCTTATTCACCGCTCGGATTATCATTCTAAAACATACATTTATCCCAAAAATTAAAACATGAGTTGGCACCTTTTGAACCTCCACTCCTTGCACAATTTTTTGGAATATGCTACACCCCTTCTCTACCTCTCAAAATTGGTGTACAAGGAGTTAATATCATGACCAACATGATGATACAAAATTTAGACCTTGTGTAGTGCAAAACTTTGACATCAAGCAAAGTCAAAGTTTGTTGATCCACTCAACGCAGGGATGAAAATGAAGCATTTTCCCTACTTCAAACACTATAATTTTTCAATCCGTGCGGTCAAAGTTGATGAAACGTAAGGAGTATGTAATTTATGAAGTGTTAAATGAGATCCTACGGTTCAAACCTAGATATACATTTTTTGGTTTCTTTTCTTACTCATTGCACTAGAATTAACAGTTTTGAAGTGTTTTTGGTGTGGAATTGTCACGAAAATTTAGGGGTTAAATCTCACCTTGCCTTTCTCAATTCTTTTCTCTTCAGGAGGGACTTTATGGAAAACTCTAATATCTTTCCTCTTTCGAGTAAGACTTTTAAGAAAACTCTGGAATGACCTGGGTAAGTAGGGAGGCGTTTAATACTTGAATACATGGACACAAACCTGAAGTCAGAAGTATGATACACATAAGAGTAAACGACAGTACAATAAGTCCAGCCAATCTCTGTTTGTCTGGTCAGTTTTCACATGAAGTGAATGTAAAAGGACCCTATTAGCTCCTATTGGCTCCTATTGGCTCCTATTGGCTCCAAGAATAATGCAGAGTGATAAACTTCACTGCTACAGCGACCAGGCGTGAAACCACAATAACTTAATTGTCAAACAATAAGTTTAGAAATGTCGGTGTTAATCATTTGATGACACTTAATGCCAGGACTAACATGTACCGTAAATGAGAATTGTCAAAAACAGTTATGCTACCAATAGCACTACTCTAAATATACAACTCCAGGTGGCGTTTTGAACAGATTGGAATTCGTTGTAACAAGCCAACATTCTGCTTGCACATTGCACAAGAATAGAGTTTTCATGAAAGTCCTTCCAGAAAGAGGAAAGAAGGGTGGGATTTAACCCCTAATGTACCAAGTGTCCAAAAAGGGCTTTTTGAAAGTTCGGTCAGGTTCCTATGGTGTCAATTTCCAACATTCTTCTTTGAAATTTTTACCATAGAAAGACATTACCAAGAGCTTAGTGGGAAAACAATTTTTTCCTAAATTGGACATTTGATGATAAAGTTATAGGGTTTTGAATTTTAAATGGGGAGGGCGGGCACCTCGGGCATCTCCAAGAACTTTTGATAGGACACTCTATTGAAAGTGAGATTTTCAGTACTCGCAAGTAATATTATTTCCCTTCATGTTGTCAAAAAAAAATTCTTGTCTTTAGTGAAAAATAGCATACCAACCCAAGTCAAACATTTTCATACATTGTCACTCATTGTCGGGCAAGGTACCAAAAAAACTTCTTCTTTTCCACATAAAACCTAGAGATCTTCAAATTTTTCACTTTTTATTTTTTCCACATCAATATGTAATGTAAACCTTTATATTAACCATTCGGATTATCAATCGAAAACATATTAAGTTAAAAAAAAAATAAAGTGTGAATTAACAAATTTTGAGCCTCCACTCCTTGCACACTTGTTTTGAATATGCTACACCCAGTCTCTACCTCTAAAAATTGGTGTGTAAGGAGCTAACATCATGCTTAATAAGATGGTAATAGATTTAGACCTTTTGTAGTGAAATTTTTTGCCACCAACTGAAGTCAAAGTCTGATGATCCACTAAACGCAGGGAAGAAAATGAACCATTTGCTTGGCTTCAAACACTATAATCTTTTAATCCGTGTGGTCAAAGTTTATGAAATTTTGAACATGTATTACTTAATAAGCCTTTATTGAGATCCTACGGTCAGAACTAAAAATCAAAGTTTTTGTTACCTTCTTTATTCGTTGCACTAGAATCCATTTAGTTTGAAGTGTTTTTGGTGTAAAACTGTCACGGTACCTTAGGGGTTAAATACGGAAAGAAAGAGAGTATGAGGAATTCCATACCCCTTTTTTTGCACCGATGAAATGTATGAGTAGTAATGGCAATCAATGCTCTTGGACCCTACCCCATGCAAGCTAAAGCTCCCCCATAGTACCCTATTGAAAACTTGACTGGTAGTTTCTTTACACTTGTGACCTTTCCAAGCCAAGTCACCCTCTCTATGGCCAAGAGGAAATGACCCCCTTATTGCCCTCTCAATGGGATGGAAGGAGATGTTAACATTTGGGTTGGAATGTCCCTGAAGCCCCATTTCAAACCCTAAGAACACCCGCACGGTTCCACACGGTGAGGGCCACGGTTGGAATTGTAGGGTTGGTGAGGCTATGGTTGCGCTTAACCACTGTGGACCTCCCATTCTGATACTCTATTGCCATGTGTTGCCCCTCCCTCAGAGATTCAGATTCATGCATCCCAGATTTTGCTACTCTATGGTCAACGGTTGTTTGGTGTGTATACAAAACTCACAGTATGTTCCCATGGAAAGGCCAAGTTTTGCAAGGACAATATGCTTTGGCAAGGAAAGGCCAAGTTTTGCAAGGACAATGTGCTTTGGCAAGGAAAGGCCAAGTTTTGCAAGGACAATGTGCTTTGGCATGGAAACCTAGTTTGGCGGTGGAGATGTTGGCATGACCAACCTCCCGTTCGCGTGCCGATTCCTTTGAGTGGTGCAACTGTTCTATATTCCTAAAGGCCACCAATACAATCTAAACCTTAACCCCTGACGTCTAAAGCCCAAATCCTAAATCCTAAAACATGGTCATTAGAGGAAGGGAAAGGAGGTGACCTCACCTAGGGAGAATTGACCCCCTCGTTGGCAGTTACCCGAGGAGGCCACGAGGTGGTGGGGCCAAACCTGGCCCCTATTTTGTTTTTGGATGGGGCCCTAATTATAGCAAGGGAGGATCTAACAGAGTAAACAATAGTCGTAGGCCCCAAATTTGTCCAAAAAATTCCAAAAAAAACCTCTGGACCCCCCAAAATAAGAGGGCCAGAAAAACGACCCCATGCAATTTAGATGGGGCCCACATCGGGTAACTCCCAACGAGGGGGTCAATTTGCCGTGGGCGGTGACCTCCATCTATTCTTCCATCCTCTTGAGAGGTAACAAGGGGGTATTATCCCCTTGGTCCCTCTCTATGTGATCCCAATCACTAAAATAAGACCATAAAGTAAAAGGTGACATGCATGATCACTTCTCTCACTTGCAAAAAACTTTAATACGTGACCAAGATTATAAGAAACTAACTGTTTAGAAAAGAGAGTTGAAGGTACTTTGAAATCAAGAAAATACCCTAAACCGCTACTGTAAACTCTATTCCCTCATTTCGAAGCGGAAATGTAGCTATACAAAACATGGAGTATCTTCTAGGGCTGGAAATTTATGAGCATGTACTACTGGTCTAAATTTCCGCCTTCAAATGAAGTGAGTACATTAAATGGTTTAGGGTACATTTTGGGTTCAGGTACATAAACCTCAGGAGAATTAATGGTTGAACATACCCAGAGGCTGTATTAAATGTGCATCCAAGGAATTTTTAATTTAAGTGCTACTGGGGCATTTAGTTCCACTAATTTAGTACTTTATTGCGAGGTGCTTTCACGATTTGGAATGGATGAATATGAATGACTGCTTGAAATATTTCACATAAAAAACACTTCAAAACTGCCCATTTTGGTATATAGAGCAAGAAAGACAAGAGTAAAGTTTTACTTAAATTTTTAGTCTTAGGATCTCCATTTAGATCAATGAAAAAAATTCAAAAAATTCTCACAATCTTTCATGCATTTTGATAGCAACGATTGAAAGATTATAATGTTTAAAGTGAGGAGAAAGGTTCTTTTTCTTCCATGCACTGAGATGATCAACATACTTTGACTTTACTTGGTTTCACATTTTTGTGTTACTCAATGTCTAAATTTTATATCATCATGTCTAACATGATGTCAATTGCTTGTACACCAAGATTTGAAAGGTACAAGATGGGCGCAAAATATTCAAAATAATTGTGCAAGGAACAAAGGCTACAAACTGCCAATTCACATTTTATCATTTGTGAATTGAATTTGTTGTAGAAAATAAAAATGAAGTTTTACTTTAGATCCTGCATTAGTCAAAATTGAAAATAAGTAATATTAAAATCTTTAAATCTTATGAGCAAAACAAGTGTTTTTTGGTACTGTATCAAACAATGTGTCAAGAAGCTTGACTTGCATTAAAACTCAAAATTTTCATCAAAGATAATATTTTCTTTTTGAAAAACTCAAAAAAAATAATATTGTGTATGTACATAAAAATCTCAATGTCTATAGAAGGTCATAGCAAAAGTTTTGGAGTTGTTTGGAGAAAAAAAAAGTTAATTGAATTGCATTCAATAGAGCATTATTCTCTTCTAAAGTCCACTTTGAATATAAATTTTATTCTTATGAAGCTACTACCATACTACATGCTCATAAAAAAACTCAAATTGTTTTAACTCCTAAAGGATCAAAAACTATGTTCCACCAAAATCACTCCAAAACTGCCTCTCTAGGATAAGACGTTGCAAGACTACTTTGGAAAATGTTGTAATATTTTCAGCTACAGAAGTTCAATTTAACTATTACAAGAAGACACTCAACAATTTTGTAAAATTTGACTACACAGATTGTAACATACATGCATTTGAAAATTTTAGTATGGTTTTTTTCTTCCGTGGTCGAACAAGGTCAATGTACTTTGACTCATGATAATGACATATATATTCCTCCTACAGATTTGCATAAAATTTATGGATCTATGTTCTACCTTGTCTTAGGTCATTGCATGCCAAAATTCACAATAATAGAGGTTTTCAAGATAAGAGAGATGGTCTTGCAAAGATAAGAAAGTAGCCATTTATATAGGAAAGAAGTTTTATTTTTAAAATTAAAAATTGAAATCCAAAAGGTGGATAGATCAATTATGCCTTCTTCTACTAGATAGAAAACATTTTTTTGAAAAAGTGAAATCCTTACTTTCTACGCGTTTTTAATAAAAGCAATGAGGGTTGCCAAGAACTTTCCTTCACTACTCCCCCCACAAAACATTGCACTAATCAACTCTATATTACCCTTCCCAATCTTTCCATTTAGCCCTTTAGCGACAAATTGGCCATTTTTGGATGCGGCCGTCGTTTTTTGCTCTGTCTGGAAGATTTTGGGCACCTCCTTGCTACGGGAAAATCACAAGAGCGTCGTCTTAGCTCAAAGTTTGTATTGTCCACGCTAGATCAGCCAAAAAATGCAGGAGAAAAGCTGCAATTGTCACCAAATTGCTGATTGATGTAAATTCTTTGGGATAACATTCTACAGATTTTGGAGATGCTGAGTGTAAACTCTACGCAGTTCGGAGATGGAAACCTAAAGCAAGGTTGCAATAAGTCAACCATTGTTGCTAAAGATTTAAACTTCAAAGCCTTGTAATTTTAGTTTCATGCTTAATTTTTGAAAAAAATAGAAAATCCCTACAAAAAACTGTTTAACTACATCTCCGATATAAATTTCAAAAATTCATGATCTAGATTTACATCGATATTAGGTACCCAAAATCACTAAAATCCCACCTTGAGACTTTTGGTGTTAATCATAGTTAGATCATAATGAGAAAAACTAAGATCATAGTAAACCGCCCCATGACAAAAGTCTCTCGAAAGGCAAAATGTTGGTCAATGATTAAAGTAGTTTTAGGTGCTTTTGAGAAGAAAGAAGAAGATTTAATGTTATTCTATGCATCTTAGCAACCTTCTCTCACTTTAGATTCATTATAGATATTTACAGTTGTTTATGGCTAATTTTATTTAGTCAAAACTCTTGGTATCTTTGCCTCACTTACCAAAAACTATTTTTGCTATGCTTTTTATTTTGCTTAATATGAACTAAAAAATCCCGATTTGGATTGAATCAATGAAAAAGGAGTACAATGAGACCAAAGAGTCCAATAAACCCGGAGCCAAGCCTAGGAAGCAAAACACACCACAAGGCAAACATTTGCTCAACATGAACTATCAAACTATGTGATGCAGAAAGCCACTATCAGATTTACATATAATCTCAATTAGTGTGGATTTCTTTTTGTGTTCTTGTGTGCCTTCAATGGGCCACATTATGTTATGTATATCACCATTTCAATGCAATGTTTAATCACCATTTCAATGCAATGTTTAATCACCACAACAACTTTGCACATGATGCTTATCCAATGTTAACATGATTACTTATGTTATCCATTTCATAGCTAATCAACTGTAGGCCATTTCTAATCATTTAGAATAGTGAATTGTTGGATATGATATTCATTTACTCTCTGCTAGATTGAAAGAATAAAAAAATTCCAAGAGCTGATCTTATGGCATCATCTCACTCACACAAGGTCTCCATCTTTGGTTAACTCTACAATCTTTTGAACACACTAAAAGTTCGATGTGTACATAGAGAAAAATAAATGAGCAAATTCATCAGCATAGCCCTTTGCAATTGTTAGAAACATCTCAACCCTGTTATTGCAACAGTGAGCATGAAAGTTTAGCAAGACTTACACCTCTGTATTTGAAGATTTTTCAACTAACATCTTCCATTTAGAGGTAATTTCAAGATCTGAACATGATATATGTAGGATATTCTGGTGTAAAAGAGTCTGTTGTTTCTCTGTTTTTCTAGAAGTTGTACTCTAGAGTCTGCTACACATTAGAGTCAAAATGGATGATTGAGTGATTCAAAGGATTTCCACAAACACCACACAACAGAGCTCAACTTGCACAACTTTGTAATGCACCATTCCTTCAACTGGGCGAGGTTTTCAAGTACATGTCCATTGGCAGGCTCACCATCAATAAAAGCTTGCATTGAATACAATTCTTCATAAAGCTACACTGTGGCAATAAATTCCATAATTCAGTTCTTAGACGGGAATAAAAAAAGGATTACAACTTGGATTGAATGATTGGATTCAGGGAACAAATTAAAATCTCCAAAATATGCAAGAAGCATGAGCTATGAGGGACCCCACACAGGGTAATCATATAAACATCCTACCTTGGTAGAACTGGCTAAATGAAGCTAACTCGGAAGAGATCAAGAACAACACTCAAGCTACCCCAATTAAAAAGCGGGTATCCTACATAAACTGGTGTTGAAATCAGACCATAAGCAAATTATATGGTTTTCCCTAAAAGGTTAGCCATATGTGGACAAACTGCATGTATATCATCATTTACAAATCGGATGAACTACATCAAGAAATGAGGTCGAAAGGGATAATACAAGGTCAGGGCTTCTACCATTTAAGTCCTGAATTCGTTGTTGAACGTCAAAGAGTTCACGGCAGCGTTGACAGTGATGGAGGCATCTTCTAACGTCCTCTTTTTCGCCACCAGTTTGAATGCCATAATCTTGTCACCTTCTTGCCATTCATCGAAGCCTTCGGCACCAACTCCGCACTCTAAACCGGCAGCCACCTGAACAGAAGGCAAGGTATCGTGAGACATTGATGTGATATAGCATTTCACTACAAACAGGTTGGTCTAAAGTCCGTTTGTAGATCCGTTCCACCTCATGAGATTGGAGTCGTCTTGATTAGCAGGCATCTAAACACAATCATCTCACAGCACAGAACCAGATTTGAGTTTTCACCTCCTTAGCAAGCTCCTTGACTCGTCTTAATGAGTTGATAGTGCCAACATGCACAGATTCACTTCCTCGCAAAACACGAAGTCCTGAACCCTTGAGCAATTTGCCTTCAGTCACCATACATCCCGCTACCTTTCCGCTTCCAGCCCCAAACACAGCTCTAACTTCAGCTTCTCCGACTGGCACCTCCTCCTGCAAACGAAGACATCACACAATAAACAAAACGAAAACGAAAACAGTACCCCACTAAAATAGCTTAAAACTGGATATTATGACTGCTACTGTCCGAGTCAGTTCGAAGTAGTCTACCTGCACGTCCTCTAACAGCCCCTCCATGGCTTTTCGAATATCGTCTACGAGATCATATATAACACGATACATGCGGATCTCGACTCCCTCCGCATCTGCCTGTGCTTGCACACTGGCCTGTACACCGACATTGAACCCTACCACAACCGCACCACTTGCAAGTGCCAAGTCCACATCGCTGCCACTGATCTCTCCCGTGGACTGCATCAAGAACCGCAGGGCAACCGTGTCCTGGGGCAATGCTTGAAGAACTTCTCTGATTGCTTCAACCGAGCCCTGCATGCCGAATAAACTTACTTACATCAATTACTTTCCGGAATACAATAATACAAGGAGACGTATATTGATTCGCTGTAACAGACTAGTCAGATAAAAACACAACTTACTTAAAGGCAACAGATATTTAACTTACAAGGTAACCAGAACATACCTGAGCATCAACTTTTAGAACTACATTGAGCTGATGCCGTTCTACCCCTGTTTCGGCACTGGCTGCAACAGCATTAGCAAATGAGTGAAGCGTGACTTTTCCTTCCCCAGCCTGAGCTGCCAGCCTCGAGCTTCGTACGACTTCTGCATGATCTGATGCTTCACTTCTTGCTTTGTCAAGAGAGTCAACAATTTCAAACTCTTCACCCGCCACAGGTACTTGACTCAAACCCAATATCTGTGAGAAAAAAACACAATCCGAGAGAGATCAGAACCTACTAAGGAGGGCAAACACACAACCCTTTCTTGCAGGGGCTGGTGTTCTGAAATCACCTGCACGGCTGTAGAAGGGCCAGCTTCCTCCACCCGGCTTCCAGTGTAATCCATCAAAGCACGAACCTGTAATGTCAAGGAAACTCTGTCAACAACTATGACTTGTAAACATGTATTAAAGCAGCTGGATTCATAGACTCTGCTCAAGAAGGGGAAGTCTCAGAGGCGGGTCATCCAGTACAGCCAATACCTTTCCATAAGATTCCCCACAAAGCACGACGTCCCCCACCCGGAGGGTTCCATTCTGAACTAGCAGAGTAGCAAGTGGTCCTCTAGCTTTATCCAAACTAGCTTCGATGACAGTTCCCATGGCCTCCCTGTCAGGATTGGCTTTTAACTCTTGCAACTGCAGATGATCAAAGCCACAAGTCAAAAAATGGCTCACCTTTGCAGAAGTAACACCAGAACAATATTCTCTACTTGATTTTTTCCTGTGAATACGCATACTTCCATTCAGATAAAGACACCGAAGACAGTTGATTGTCAAGACAACAGTTCTCAGTAAAACATTACCTCGGCTACCAGCACGATGTTTTCGAGCAGCGTATCAATATTTGTTCCCTTTTTGGCACTGACCTGGTTGTCAAAGACACATGCGTCAGTAGGATGTAACTTCCAGAGCACAGATTTAAAATGCGATAAATGTTCCTAACAAATCTTAGAAGAGAATTGGGACCTCCAGCAGAATATGTAGGAAAGACTTTGAACGATGCAGTGTAATTGATCATGTAAGTATTAGACAAAGGTGAACAAACGCAGCCGGCTATGATGATGAGAACACGGCATTGGTGATTTACCTGCACCATAGGCGTGTCACCTCCCCACTCTTCAGGCATTAGGCCATGAGTAGAAAGCTCTTGCATCACAACTTGTGGATTAGCCCCATCTTTGTCAATCTGTTTGCAAACAATAGTTACAACAAATAAGCCCGCCACTCAACAGAATGACACATAAACCACCTAAAAGGTAGGATTGTAAATGTCATGTAGGAGAGTAACTTTGACATGACCAAAACAGAGCTTCAGCGAAGCCAGGGACCGTCCTATTAGACTCAACCAGACTTGAATATAAGAAATAAACCTTATTGATGGCAATCACAATGGGCACGTCTGCAGCTTTGGCATGAGCAATAGCTTCCAGTGTTTGCGGCCTCACACCATCGTCAGCAGCCACAACTATGACCGCAATGTCGGTAACTCGTGCCCCACGAGCTCTCATGGCGCTAAATGCCTGCAATAAAGAGAGCGTTTCTTTGATTGAAGATGAAACAAAAAGATTCGGGCCCCTGCATATACTAGATGAAGTTGCACCCTAACAACTGTTTCTCTAGCATTAACTGAAACCTAACACTTGTTAACAGAAACGATCTTTAAAATTCACCTCACTCGGAGTACGTCTCTTCAACAAGCTACAGTGTCTAACTTCAAACAGCACCTAGAAGGTAGAAAATTCAAGGTCTTTACCTCATGCCCTGGGGTGTCGAGGAAAACACACGACTGCAGTTCATCTTCGACCATCACGTCAATAGAGTATGCTCCAATACCTTGTGTAATACCCCCTGCTTCTCCAGCAGCGACCTGGTTGATTGTAAGAGAACTCCAAATATTAGACACAGTCAAAAAATCTCGATTCACAGCAGCTTGATCAAATGTCCTCACGAACTGTTCAAATGCAGAAAATTAGAAAGCTCGCACTAGAAACTTATCATGACGGAACGTGAAAGAAAAAGTGAGTTATCAATCAATATGGCATTACCTTAGTCTTTCGAATGAAATCCAGCAATGAAGTCTGCACACAGGTACAACATAACCAATACTGAGTCAAGCATCGAAAACCATAATCAAACTAACTCTAACCTAGAGACATGAACCTTGGGACCTCCACAACTGACAGAAATCCTTACTCACCTTTCCATGATCAACGTGGCCCATGATAGTCACGACCGGAGGCCGAGGCACAAGATGATCAAGATCTTCATCATCGAGGAAAACATTCGATTTTTTCGCCAAATCTTCCACCCTAATGGTGCCAGCCTCTACGACTTCTACTTCGAACTCCTTGCAGACAAGCTTGACTGTCTCTTCGTCAAGCGTTTGGTTCACAGTGATTCCGATTCCCTTCATGAAGAGAACCTTTACAATCTCACTATCATTCACAGCAAGTGCTTCAGCTAGCTCTTGGCACGACATTCCCTCGGAACCAACCTCCAGAATCTCAGCCTTCACGGGGGCTGCAAGCCGTGCAGCTTCCAGTCGGATAGCTTTCCTGCTCGCCTTGCTCATCTTCCTGCCACCACCCCGGCGAGATGTCTTCCCTCCCATCAGGTCCGCAACACCGTCCATGGAATCCTTATTCCTGGCAGACACTCGTCGCTTTGCACCATCTGAAACACTGTTCGTCGCCTTCTTCCGCCAATCCTCCTTGCCCTTCAATTCAAACAAAAGCAGAAAACCTAAGTCGTCAGTGATATCAAATCATCGTCCTCTTCAGACCTCTGCCAAATCTAAAAACAATCCTTCTCAGCCTCTCCTATCACATGCGATGTTTTCCTCCTGTCTGCGGCATAGGAACTCATCCTGTAAAGCTCAAGAAAGACCATATTCCTACAATTTGAGCTTCAAATTTTCACGCATGAGTCCGGGAGGAATGACTTGCGTGAATTGTCAAGTCCGATAACACCTGCATATTAGGCTCATGATAACATTTCGACGTTTGAGATTTGAATTCAAGGTTGAAGAGTGAGGCTGCGATGTAGATTAGTGGCAGAAGAGTGAGGATTACAAACACCAACCTTAACGACTGATGCCTTGGCGAAAGGTTTGGGTGGCCCAGCGGGTCCGGCAGCAGCAGCGGGAGACGAAGAAGCGGGAGACCTAGAAGCTTGTGATCGCGGCGGCCCCGCTCCCACATCCTTCAAGATGGGTCCAGCTCGTGCGGGACGCCCCGATGCGCCCACGTCCTTCAACACGGGGCCTGCTGTTCTGGGAGGCGGCCTGGCAACCGGTTTGGCCAGTGTGTTCAATTGTAGACGAGGCCGTTGCGTTCGCAGAATCTCAGAGTCACTGGACGTGCTGGCTCCCGCGTCGTCACGCTCCGCCCGTCTCTCCGCCGCGGCGGCGGCAGCTGCCTCCGCGGCCGCGGCCGCGTCCCTCTCCCTCTCTTCCTTGGTCCTTAGTTTATCCCCCGCTTTCCATGCGCCAGGCTGCGTCGTCAGTGGCCGCGGCGCCCTCGCAGGCCCTCGGCCAGCAGCACCTCCCCTCGCACCACCCTCGCGCGAACCTAGCTTCTCAACATTCTCTAAAATCTCTCCCAGAGACGGCGCTTCCGCGCCCTCACGCTGATTCAACCGCAACGCCGGCCTGGGTGGTGCCTTCAACTGACCCAATTGCGGCTCACGCGCCACAGGCTTGGGCGCAGGCTTCAACGGAGGCCCCTTCAATCCACTACTCCCCGGCGCTGGCATTGTCATCACCGGCTTACGGGCCCCATCCTCACCACCATCCAACGCCTTGACGGCAACAGACGACTCCGTGGTGGACACCGAAACCGCACGCGAGCCCAACAGCGAGCGCCTCCCTCTCGAATTCCGCCAGCTCCTGCAACACACCACACATCGCGACATTGCACACGAGGACACATGATCCCCTCTCCACATCCTGCTCCCGTCCATCGCCTGGCTGGCTCCCAGCGACGCCATAGCTGGGTTGGCCGCCATCCCAACCGTCCTATCTACCCTTCACAACACCAACATTCGCCGCAGTCGCAGTCGCAGCCGCAGCGTAGAAGTAACCGACTCGCCTCACCCCTCACTACTCACATGCATCAATCAATCCGCCTCGCCCTCTCACTACTCACATACAGGAACGCAAGTGACCCACGACGAGGGACAGATATTTTGGATGGAGAAAGTGAAGCTGGATATGCAAAGTTTGGGAATTGCAGTGTTGGCTGCGTGCTAGCCTGCGCTTTGGATAAGCCTTTCTCTTGCAGTCACACAACCAATACTCAAGTCGCTGCAGATTCACTTCATCTTTCTTGCTTCCCTCCTGCGCTGTGCCTGTGCTCTTTCCCTTTTCCAAGCTTTTCTTTCATATTTTTCGACTTCTTGTCACTCTAGCAAGAAAGGTTTCGTACTTTTTTTTAAGAAACTATATTATTTTCGAAAAATCTTGCAAATTCTTCATTTAACGTCTCTCCAAAGTTGCCATTGCAAGACAAATTGAAACATTGTTTTACTATTTTTAATTGTGGGATTTTCAAGTTCACTACTACGAGAAGACACTCAAACAAATCTGTAAACCTTTACCACACGGATTGCATTTGAAGAGTGCAACATGGTTTTTTTCTTCCTTGTGTGGATTGGGTCATTGTACTTTGACTCAAGACAATGGCATATTTTTCTTTTTACTACACATTGCATATTTTTTATGGATCTATGTTCTACCTAGTGTTAGGTCATTATACGCCAAAAATTACAAGGAATGGAGGTGATAAGAGAAATAGACTTGCAATGATTCGGGGTATAAGAAGTAGCCATTCCCATTTTCTCCCTTTTCAAGGACTTTCACAAAAATTGATGTAGAAATTCTGACTTTTTGGGAGTATGCAAATGTATTTTGTTGTTTATGACATTGAATTTTTTTTAAAAATTATTCTTCTACAATACTAGTCCTTTGTCTGGTGGACATCAATTTAGTGGTGGAACAAACAGTCACTCTATTCACTCTGGCCTCCATTGGAAATTGGAGTTTTTTTTTTCTTTTTTGTGCGACTCTCATTGTTATTTTGTAAGTGGGCTTAGTTCTAGGATTTAGAGATGCACTTGACATTCTCATGTGGCTAGAATGTGGAATATGTAGGGAAGTTTTTTTTAAAAATTCTTCTAGAGATAAAGTTTACCTGCACATGATAGTCTACACATTAACTTCCAGGATCCTCACCCTGAGGCATTCTCACGAGAAACCCTGCCTCATCATCTAGATCCTCATGAACGACACTAAACTCTAAAACTATATCTTTGTACAATTATTGAGCTCAAATCCTCCTAGAAACTTTGCCTCATCGACCACCTCTTCATGCAACAGACTAATCCCATTTCCACTGCTCCGATCATTGAACCATAGCTTGTTGTTGCATCCCTACGTGATGGTGAGCTCCTCTACACTAGCCCAAACTCTTGTTCAGTCTCCTTAACTCTTGCTAGCTTCTCCAATCTAAACTACATCAATCGCCTACTGGCTCGTGTAATCTTGCTTTTCTATGGCCCCACTCTCCTATTTGACGTGCAATCTTGCTCTTCTGTGGCCGTTGCTCTCCCACTTCGCCGCTCTCTACTCAAACTACTTTATCTCGTCTTAAATCCCATGAGTCTAAAGCTTTGAGCACCATAAATTAAGAGGATAGCACACTCCACTTGCCCCCCGTTCTCTAGAAATCTCAAGGGTAGCAGGGATCCATGAGCGCATTACAAAATTTTGTGCCATTATCGGTGAGGGTCTCCACCGAACTACTATGTTGCATGATGATCACATGATAAAAGAACTGTGCCACATTTTTGCAATCTTTGGACACCAACAGCATTAGTTCTATCCAGTTAGTGAAGTAGTTGGCAGCTACAATGACATACCCATGACACTCTGTTGTGGTGATGAGTGGCCCCATCAAATGCCCATTTTGGCAAAAGACTCTGTGATTGGTATATTTGTCACCGTTCACCGTACCACCACTTTGTTCTAGGTATGCTTAACTTGGGAGGTTTCATAGGTCTTCATGAAGTCTGAGATATCTTTGACTATACCTACCCAGTTGTAAACTTTATGGATGCATTTTAAAGTTGGTTTCAAGGCAAAGTGGCCGGCAAGGCGCAAAAAATGGAAGTACTCTAAAATAGTGCCTAGGTTGGACCACGCAGCAAGCTTCCAAAAGAACCTCATGTATGGCGGGATCCATCCCTCTTCTTGGGTGCTACTTAACCAAGCAACAGATTTTGTCTCTTGCTTGAGTCAAGAGTGGCTGCTCCAAGTTATCTGCTCTCAATGTGCCAAGATCCTATTGTCACAACCACACGAGAAGTGAGATGAGTTTGATAATTATAATCCAAGCGGTTTAAATAGTCTATGCAATTTTATTTCGACGAGCAGCCCTTTTTAGAGATACTGCCACATTCAAAACATAGGCGGAAGAGCGTGGTTTGTACAATCGCACTACGCAATACAACCTAAAGACTAGAGCTCCTCCTATTACAAACTGACAACATGAAATGAAAGAAAAGAAAAAGCTGAAGAGCCTTGACTTCCTGTCGAGAGCTCGTTGACTAACACCTGTCGGCTTGGGAGGGCAATGAAGTTGGCTTTGCCCCATCCAGCAGAGGGCCTGCCCGCCTTTCTTCCTAGTCAGGCAAAGCTTAAGTCGGAGGCTCCTAGTGGATCATATGATCCAAGGCGTGTTGCTTGAGCTCCCTTCCCTAACTATTACCGACAACATGAGGGGAAGGTCACTAAACTTTGAGGCCAGCTATGGGAGCATTACTTTTGACCTTGTAAGGGCATCCACATTCCTATGTAATTGCCTCCGCTTGTAAACTATGTTACACTAGTATCTTTGTAAGACCAGAGCCCAATGAGCTAAACGCCTAGTCAATTCACGCGACTTAAGTAGTGGCATGAGTGGAGCGTGGTCAGTCTCTATGATGAAATGAGAGCTATGTAAGTAATCTTTGAAGTGCTTAACACCAAAAATAAGTGCTTCACCTTCCTTATTTCTTATTCCATATTTTTGCTCACGTTATGATAAGAGTTGGCTAGCACATGCTACAACCCGCTCCTCCCCATCAATTACTTACGACAAGATTGTTCCAATCACATCCCAACTAGCATCGGTCTGAAGAAGAATTGATCGATCAAAATGAGGATGGATTAGAAGGGGGGCCGAGCAAAGTGCTACCTTGAGCTTGTTAAAGGAATTTTGTTCCTCTCTGCCTTGTACAAATGTCACATGCTTCTTCATTAGGCAATATAAGGGTGCTACCAAGATGACAAAGTCATCAATGTAGACAACGCACATTCCCACCTTAATTGGCCAAGCACCATGTCCATGAGGCATTATACATTGTGTAGGTGGTGTTGCACAATCCCAAGAGCATGGTGTTAAAATCAAATAGCCGCTCCTTGCCAACGAACATCGTCTTCTTGCGGGCCAAGGACGTCATGGGCACTTGCCAAAATCAAGTTGCCAAGTCGGTGGAGGAGAAGATCATGGTGCCTTGTAATTGGTCAAGCGTGACTTTAATGCGTGGAAATGGATAAGTGCCTATCTTCATGATGGCATTGAGGCGGTGGAAATCCACACAAAATTGGGTTAAGCCGTCCTTCTTTTCAACTAAAACAACAATAAAAGCCTATAGGAAGAGTGAAGGGTTGGCAACCTCCGCATCAAGCAATTGCTCCACCTTTAGAGTAATGTTTTTTGCTCATGGTGGCTCTTGCAATATCCTGCCTGGAAAATTGGGCAAACTTCAGTCACAATATTGTGGCTAAGTATATGCATGTGTCCCAGGTTTTGAAGGCTGCTATCAAAAATATCTAAGTTGCGGGCAATGAGTTGAGTAAGTTGGGCTCCTCCTTGACTGAGAGTGTCGCGTCAATCTGAATTTTGTGTAACACCTTGCATAACATGTCTTGATCCAAAGGGGCGACCTTGACCGGGTTGGAGAGGTCAGATACACTTGAGAGGGACATCAAGTCGACGATTTTGTACCAAGTTTGTATAACTTGAAGTCCTGCCTACTTGTATAACTTGGCTTCTTTGGAGCGTCTATACAAACTTGGTACAAATTGGTTCCATGAGTAAGGCGCTTTGGTCATCGTTGATGGTGTGTGTGCTGGCGTAGAGTGACGCATGAGAGCACCATGGTTTTGGTTGGTTGCCGTGCTAATGTGATGCAACGCCATACAATGTTAAGGACGTAGGCGGTCTTCACAATCCAATCAAGCCCAAGTAGCACCTTGTCATTGGTAGACACAGTTGCAACCATTGTTACTACGACTTCGGCTACTGTGATGGTAATTAAGACAAGACCGATTGGCTTGTCCGTCGTGCCATCCGCGGTGGTTACCTACACATGTTTGTAAGTTGTATCTTCAAAATAAGTAATTTGACCAAGGAAAATGGTATTGTTAAAAGGTTGGATCTTGTACCAAGTTTGTATAGACGCTCCACCCTTTTTAGTGAGCTAGCAACCACCCAAGGTTTAGTCAATGTTAATTACCTAGTGGGTATTATGCAATTAAGCTGAAAGAAAGTCACAGACATCAGGACAATGTCACGTGGGCTAGTGGACAAGGCTACATCCTTGCCATTGACGGATATGTCGTCTACTTTTTTGGGACGTTGGCAGCGGGTGGAGTCTCTAGACGCTTGTGCCATTGTGGTAGGCTCTCAAACATCATCGCTTTGAAGGAACAATTCATTGCATTCTGGCTCATAATATTGCAGATACTGCAAGGATAAATTTTGCGTTGGAATGTGGGCTTAGCTTGTCCCTTTCTTCCTTCCTGACTGTTTGTCTTTGGGAAAAATTGTGAGCCCACATCCAAGGATTAAAGTTGGTTTGATATCAAGGATATTGTTTGTTTTAATTGAATGGAAAAATTGGAGAAAATTGTGGTTGCAAGGCCTCCTATTTGTCACGGGATGTGGCATCAGGGGCCTCATCACATAGTGTTTTGTTTTGCGTAGATTAGTTGTTTCTAATTTACATGTGTTAGGAATGTGTTTCCAATCCACCACATTCATCCAGGAGATGATTTCATCCGCTTAGGGTTTGTAAGTGTGCGTATAACGGCACGTCCATGGCTTGACATCTTTGTGAAGTCAAGCTTTATAAGAGAGAGTGGAGAGTAGTGGTTGGTAGTACTTGCTTGTTAGTAGTTCTTCAATCATTAGTAAAAGCTCATGTTTTCCATTCTATCTCACACTCGTTGATACTATAGTTGTGGAATGCAAGACGCTTGACTTTGTGAGAGATTCCCATGATTCTTCTTGAGGGTGTGCTACCCATGCTTGTGTTTGTGTATGTTAGTCCTTTAATTCATGATGGTGGTGACTCCCGATCTGTTGTATTTAGCGATCTTCATTTACACGACATGTTTGAGAGCTCTCATAGTCATGCTCCAAGTTGAGGTCGTCGATTGTCAGGTCTTCACGGACATAGGCAATTAATGTCGATGGTTTGGCCTTGGGCGTGACCTTAACCCTTAAACGCCGAAGCAGCCAGAAATTAGCTTCTTGGATGACATTGTTGGATGATAATCAACGTAAACAACTGTTTTTCATCCAAATTTTTTTTAGGAGAGTTCCTTGTGTGTACAATCATTAGATGATGATGAAACTCGCCTCATTGAGGTAATCATGTTTTATCTAAGAAATAAAATGCTTGTGACACGGATCTCAATACAGTGAAATTGAGAAACTTCTAGCTTTAGCTCTAGATCTGAATTCAAGCCATCAAAATGACATTTTTTGAATTTGAGTCCAACTAATGAAATGAAGCTAATGATGTCTAGTTTCCATAACATTTTGAAAATTAAAAAAATACATAAAATTGAATAAGTTATTGCAATTTGAACTTGGACCTGTAACCATGGTTCTAATTTTAGCCTAAACACGGAACTTTCATTTACACCACAAGTTTTGGCACTATAATGTCCACCTTTGGTCAAAATTTTCAGAATTTCCTAGCATAATTTGTATTTAATATGAATTTTCTTCACTTTTTCTTCAGAAAATCACAATAAATTCAAAGTTCCACATAAAAAATCTGTGATTTTTGTAACATAATTGAGACATATGATCTCATCTCTGAAAAAAAATTTAAAAAAATTCCACTTATATTTGATGAGAAACTAGAGCATACAGTTGATTGAAAATTTAGATTGATGCCACGGTCATAGGCTCCGTCGTTTAAGGGTAAATCTCCACTAGTTTTTAAAACTGCAGACATAATTTAAGTAGTAGAGTGACCTCCTCTTGCGTAACTGTCTCGTGATTCCCAAAGCCTTTTGTTGTAGAAAATCGTGAGCTCGAAGTCGGGACGTCCGGAGCGGGAGCGGAGTTAGGCCGTGACACTACTAGACTTCTGTCAGATCTAATCTGATCCCCCCATCCATTGCACATTGTTGGAGAAGATGATTGAAAGAAATAATGTGCCACTTACCACAAATGAGGAAGTTCTGGTGGTCCTGGGGACAAGTTCCACGGCGACCAGGGAAGACGACGACAATCGAGCACCTCATTATCTTATTGAAGATTACAGTTGATTTGCGTTCCAGGAATCCTTCATGGTTGACGTACCACTCGGCCACGTGCAATGGATCGATCGTGGCTAGTATGATTTGAAGGTTGTTTCTCCACACTCGAAAAGCTGAGGACTTGAACCGTTCCTGAAGGTCTTGGAAAGAACGCCGGATGGTTACCAAGATTGGATGGTGATCGTTGGATCTGATAGAGGTGATATCAGTACACGTTGCTCAAGAGATGCAGAATTGCACTTCTACTAAGCAGTCCCCCTTGCTTGCCGAAGATCGGTTGTCGAGGTACTTCCACAAGCACACTCTCCTTTGATGCTTTCACTGGAATGCGGGCTGCTGCACTTGGAGTATGAGCCAACAAAGATCTGCTTTGTACCGAGATCTCCCCTCTGAATCTGTACCGAGATCTCGCTCAGTCCAAGGGAAGAGGCTGTCCAGATCCGAGTGCTCCCTGGGAAGTATGGTGGTGTAGTCGCGCTGGAGATCCCGTAGGGTGCCGTTTGTAGTCTCTTGACAACGCGTTGGCGGCCTTTGCGTGTTGTGTCTAGGGTCGTATGCTGAGGGATCCGAGACTTGCTGCAGCACGTTGCGATGAAACTCTGTTATCAAGGGGGAATCACGTTCGATCGGACCTTCGCTCCTAGATCCCATCCAAGCTCTAAATCAGGCATTTAATTCGTGCCGCCTCCCACATCTAGGCGCTTCCGGCATCAAGAACGTTACCCGCTGTCTCCACCAAAGAACCAGCTCGACCCAAGTCTTGTCTTTGACCCCACACAACAGACATGTGGACATGCAGGATTCAGTCAAGCAGCGATTTCTGTCTAAGGCAGCCTCTGTGCAGCACGACAAGACCATAGAATGCGGAGAGATGGAAGCTCAACGGAAGTGATGCAATACGAAAGGTCACCTCTGTACCTGCCGGACTCACTGATCCTCTTGAGATTAAATAAAGTACTACCAAAGGTCGAAAACTATGCGAGCCTAGCTGCTCTCATATTGGTCCAGTCAGGAATCCATACACACAGGATATTGGTCTTAGAGGAAGCCCCAAAATGCCGACATGGCCTCACCATGGTGCCATAATCTGTTATTATGTAGGAGGATGTCACAACTTGTAACACATTTTTTTGAGCAAAACACAGGGTGTGATATTATCAAGGTTAGATTGTACTGTACAAGGTTACTAAGTAAATAAAAATGGTTTCTTTTCCCCACTCAACAAATTCTGACTTTTCTTTGTATCATATTTTGCACTAAGTTGATTCCCATTTTAGTTTGCTTCATGTTAGTTTTCCTACCAAATCATAGTAGTTTCCCTGCCAAAGCATGTAGGTTATGGAGAAGGGTTCTTCTTTCAAAGAATTGTGGAAGGACGGAAGTTCAAACATTACCACAACGTTTTAAATTCCCGTGGAATCAGTTTGTAGTAGGAGTGAAACAAGAGGTGAAGTAGAATTATTAGAACAAATTTTCAGTTTTTTATTTACATCAGAAAATTAAATACTGCGAGAAATAGTGAAACCATCGTTCACTTCATTTTGGTTCGTGTACATGATTCCATGCAAGGGACTGTAGTCAGTATTCTTCACATACGAGAGCTTCCTACAGAGTGGATGCGACAAACATGCAAACTGTCACGCTAACTTGAAATATTTCGGCACAGTGGACGAGGCTCTGACTGAACAAGTCTGCTGCATCTTAGTGAAATTCTAGTAAAAATAGAGAGCGAAAGAAGTATTGAAAGACCACAAAAAAGACTTCACTTCCAAAGGCTAAAGAGTGTTTCTACTAGCTTGGAAACTTCAAAATGCTTTACAAACTTGGAAATCTGTATTTACCTGGACCTGGGTTGCACTGAGGTTGATGTGATGAAATAATCAACAAAAAGACTCTGACGAGACTTCAGAGGCCCATCCACTGTAATTGGATTTAATGGGTCCACTTCAATAAAGCAGGAGGTCCTAAAATTGCCAGCCTCTACTCTAGAAATACAATGCTTATGCCTAAACGAATGCAGTAGGTGCATTACAGAGACGGCACTTGATAATGCACCAGAGATACCCTTGCCTGCACATCCAAGCTTGAAAGTTTCAGAAACAATGTAGTAGTAAACACTTTGGTAACCTCTCACTCACTCGTATGTATTAACCATGACCATCAAACAGCATCAGGGACTACTCCAAAAAGACCTATATTGTTCTCTCTGAAATGTATAATTCAAAACGAAAAGAGCTTGCTTCGACAGAGTATGAAACAATTCAGAGATGAGGTATGGACTAAAATTTGAAACAAAACCAAAATAAGTGCCTCCAATATGATGATATTGATCCATACAATGTGCACAAACACTCTTCAAGTATCCTGAAGCAAATAACCTACTCAACTCGAGGACTGTCACTGTAAATGGCATTCAAGGGGTTGAGTTACTTGCCTGTTACTCTGGCACGCTCCCACTACGAGCAGCATTGCTTAGGGAAGCAGGCAATAGGTGGACTTCCATAAAGGGTAACTGGCGAATGTCAGGTGCTACAGCCGGGACATCTCCAACCTCAGTAGCTTCAGATCGCTCTGGAAAAACATTAATCAAGTCGGAAACTAACTCTGCACAGAGGATATAGAGACATGAGCTATATCCTGCCACACCAACTGCATGACCATCTAGGTCTCCTGAGCGGCGCTGGCAGATTCAGTCGCCCGTCCACCCTCTGGACCATCCTCCTTGGATCCTGAAGCTTTGCTAGAACCGGCGGCAGATTTGCCATTGTTTGCTGCTGCCACAGAACCCTGTCGCTCCCCTGCACTGGCACTGCCTTGCGCGGGACCCTTTGTTGTTGATATTGCAGTTGCAAGGGAGATCGGCATGAGACAGAGTCCCTTGCTCTGAAGGTACTGCATTGCGCTGCCCATGTCATCTTCCATCATCCGCGTCACCTGGCGCTCAGTCAAAGCCAACCCGTCTTGAGCGGGATTCGTGACACCAGAAGATCCAGCCGATGCACATAAGTTGTTTCCAGCCTGCAATGCCCACCACAGTACTCATCTCAGACCTCCAGGTCGGTGATCTAACTTAGATATTAATGAAAACCAGTAGTAGCAACGACAATACTGTAAGTGCGACGTAAAGTGATAGTGTGATTAAGTACCTCAGCAGGCGAATCATTCACAATTGACGGAAGAGCACCAGCACCTCCCAACCGACTCATGCTTAAGACCTGTCAAAAGAACCATGTAGCAAGATCGGGATCAAGGTAAAAATAAAAGGAGTTCCGGAATGAATCACAGTGATTAAGAAAGTGCTCTTTCACAGAAGGTTAACAGCTACAGATGAGTGGACATTCTTGTAAACCATATAGAATCTAAAATTACATAGACGATAGTATAGCATCAAGCCAGCGACTCGTGGACATGGACCAGATGTTTCCAAACTTACCTTCACTTGGAGCTGCAGAAATTTCACGTAGTCGATGATTTCGTCCAGCATGGACGCTTTGTCAGTCTTGTTTGAGTTGGGAACCAATTCTTGCAACGCTTTCATGCGCTCCGCGATTCGCTCTCTTCGGAGCTATATTCCACATCCAACAAAACGGAAGATCAATATGCGGCAATGCTGGCCAACATCACGACATAGATCATGAACAAACATAAATAGACCACGAGAAGGTTCTCCCTCTTCCTAGTATCTCCATGCTCTAAACCACACAATTATCAACAAACGATGCTGCGCAAGTGACAGCTTTCAATCGCGCGATCTACAGAAAGCCTCACAGGGAAGACCTGGTGAATAAAATGCTACGCAACAAAACCAGCCTCAAACCAGTACTCTGCCCAAATCAGATGTCACAAGTGCTCCCAAAGATTAATACAATTGGATCACAATGGTAAGCATGTGGTCAGATTCGTGCAGTCTAATAATCATCACTCTCTAATGATTAACATATGGACTGGTGTTAACAAATCCCATAATCAATCGACCAAATAAGTAATTATACCCGTTCAGCAATGCTGTGAGGATCAGTTGCTTGACCACGACGTGCTCGCACACGGGGTCTAGCCCCCATCCCTGGAAGTGGCTGTCCAGTCGGGACACCTCCCGAGTTCGCATACCCAGATCCTTGGATACCCCCGTTTGGCACGACTCCCTGCAAAGAGAAGAAAGGATCCATCGTAAACAACAGCCAATCGATGGGATAGAGTGAGAGTTTATAAGCTAAGCTTGAGACCTCCACAACAAGATCGCAAAGCCAAGCAACATGTGAACAAAAGACTCAGAAACCACACTCAGCAAGATGTGTCAATCAACACGTCACTGCTTCACCGATCCAAAAATCAGATCTAGAAATAAACATATGTATCTAAAAGCACCACATCCCTGACAGTGCATCAAGAAACATCTAGAACTGTGCTGCCAGAAGCAACACTGGCAACTCTAAGAAGGGACACTCGCTAGGTATATCGTTGTACTATAAAAACCAACTTGGGCAAAAGCCTGCACGCACGTACTGTACCAGGTTTTCAACATAAATGCACCGGTCAATATCGCGCTACAGCTTCCAATGGCGCGGTGAACTACCTCACCACATCCTGACACTTCACTAATAGAATGAACAGTAACTATACCGAGTAGCTCACCAAACATTCTAGGGAATGGTGAACGAAGAACCATGGATCTCAGATGATGTCCAGATGAACTCTAAAACAATGTCAGAGGCCCGACATGTTCCTGCAACATGTGCGTCGCAGCGCTATCATACTCGAAACAGAAAAGAAATCGACGCACAAACACGCTCAAAGGCATACACACCATAAAGACCATCCATCGTCAACTTCCAGAACTACAAAGAAATTAGCAGCAAGATCGCCAGACCGTAAATCCACCCACTACTCACCAATGAATCGAACTCCCCAAATTAAAAAAACCCACTGTATCAGAAGTGTGACAAGACCCCAGCAACCGTACACATGAAGAGTTCTCAAGAACGCGAGGTTTAGCAGCTCTCTCTCCCCGCTGTCATGAAAACACCCGTACCCCCGAGCAGCTAGCAACCCTGAAGATTCGAAATACACCGCTAACCACACCACGCCAACAACAACAAAAGAAATGCAGCACTAGAAGAGAGAGCTGTTTCAAGAGCGTACAGAAGCCCTGGGCAGACCATCGTCATCGTCCCGGAAGCGCTTCCCAAGGGTCTGTGCGTTGTGCGAGTCCATCTCGCCCACCATCAACACGTTCTCCGCTTTGGCCTGGGCGAAGTTCATGGGAAGCGGCGGCACGCCACTCCCCGCGCCGCCACCATACGGCTGCTGCAAGTGATTCGACCCCGCCGACGCCTTACCCTGCTGCTGCTGCTGCGGGCCCGAATCCTCGCTCGCGCTGCTGCCGAGGGACAGCGACCGCGTCAGCGAGTCGCCATTCCGCGCGTCCCTGGCGCCCGCGCCAGTCTGACGGATCTGCACCTCCGGCAACCCGTAGTCCACGCCATCGCCCGCCTTCTTGCTAGCCATCCCCCCCATGAACGCCGCTTGCTTCCCCGCATTGTAGCCACCATCCCACTGCGCAGCGCTGGCCCCGCCCCGCCCCCCTCCCCCCGCCCCCATGTCGAACATCCCCATGCCCGCCCCCGGCCCGAACATGTGCTCCAGAATCAAGTCGTCCATCACCGGCCCACCCCCACCACCGCCATGAAACCCCATCCCGCCGTGCACCTGCGGCTGCGGCTGCATCGCCATCATCATCGTCGTCGTCGGCTGCTGCGCCATCGCTACGAATTCTCACACAGCAAACAAACAAACAAACAAACCCTCGCAAACTCACTCACGCTAACTCCGACCCCAACAGTGAAATACCACCTCCACTCCCCCTCCCCAAGGTATCTTTCGGGAAAGATGCCGCTGCTTCTTGCCAGGGGAAAGGCGGAAACTGCGGGCATTGATCAGCGTAGCTAGGTCGGTACAGTGACGAGGGATGAATACGCGGGGATGAATGAATAGAGAGGGGCCCAGCAACACCAGCAGCACCACGCGACCAGCGGGCGCTGAATGACGAGAGCGGGCGTGCGGGCGCTGCTGGTCGGTGTCTCTTGCGGGCGCGGAGAGGCGCTCGCTTTCGCACTGGGATTAAATGTCCCATGCTGCAGGAGCGGAGGGGCAGGCCCCCGCGTCCGCCACGGTCAACACCACCACGTCTGCCATTACAACTTAACTGCGAGCGATCGATTCTGCGAGTCCCACCGTGCCCGCCCGAAATAGCGTCACGAAATGCTTTCCCCACTGGACGGCAAAGCTACAGTGAAGTGGCGAATTAGTGAGCCGTGCGACAGCCTCCACTTTCTCACATGCTGTGTGATGTGCTCCTCCTTTTTTCTTTCCCTTTTCTCACTTTTTGTCATTACTTGTAGTCGTTACTTGTCCGTCGTTACTTTTAGTCATTACCTTTAGTCATTACTTTTAGACATTACTTTTAGTCATTACTTTTAGTTACTACTTTTAGTTACTACTTTTAGTTGTTACTTTTAGTTGTTACTTTGAAATATGGTCTCTATAGAAGATTATTTTGAACAAAGTGTTTTGTATTCATCTATGGAACATATGTTGATAGGATTTATGTTGGTGGGATATGATTTATAGTTAGCTCCATCTACAACAACTATGTTTGTTTGTCTGTTGAGAAGAGCACATGTTTTAATGAAATGGTTTTGGTTTGGGAGTGTGTAGTGTGAGGAGGGCAAGCGGATTGTTATTATGGAATGGTTGATGTAAGAGATGTTCTTACAGAAGGAGCTGACTGTAGGGGATTGGCTTCGGATCAACACAATTAGTTTTGAAATATGACATGGCTCCAAGTGATTTTAATAGATTAGCTTGGATCAAATTTGAGCAACTAGTTTTGAAAGTGACCACTTCCAAACACCTCCATTGTCGTAGGATTCAATTTAGATGGTAACCACTTTAGACAAGGCTCTAGCTCAATTGTTATTAAATTCAATTCTCGAAGGTGACCACTAAGACCTTGATTGTCCGTGAATTCAATTTTAGAATGCGGCCATTCTAGACCAGCTCAATTTTTATATGATTCAATTATCAAAAGTCACCACTTTAGATTAGTTGAGCCATCATTCAAAACCATGGGCACTAAAGCCTTATTTTAATAATGTAGTACTATAGTTTTTTCCCTTCTATCTCATCTCCTACCAGATTTTGATCCTTTGAATTAGAACAATTTTAAAAAAAACTTAGTGGTCACTTCTTGTTAAACGAATGGAAGTATAGGCACCTTTCAAATAGAGGCAACTACTTTTTTCAACAAAGAAATGGTTAAGTCAATAATAGGTTGTAGCAATTTGTCTTTGAAATTGCAATTATTTTCCCTACAAAATAATTTCTATTCAAAAAAAATAATTATTAAAAAGAAGACATCTTTAACCCCTAAGGGACCGGGCCTTGTGCTTCACCAAAACCACCCAAAAATTGCCACTTTGACATGAGATATTATTAGACTTATTCAAACATTGTTTTTACTACTTCAATTGTTGGATCTTCAAGCTAACTACTACAAGAAGACACCCTGGAGTTTTTGTAAAGTTTGACTACACTAATTTGAAAGATATATGCATTTGAAGAGTGCAAAATTGTTTTTTTCTATTGTGCTCAGCCAAGTTCAGCTTACTTTGACTCAAGATAATGGCAAATTTTCCCATTACACATTGCATAAACTCAATGGATCCATGTTCTACCTAGTGTTAGGTCATTGCACGCCAAAAATCACAAGTAATGGAGGTGTTTACGATAAGAAAAACGGACCCACAACAACTAGGGGTGTAGAAAGTAGCTCTTTGCTTGTGAAGGCAATTTAATTTTTTGAATGGAGAAATAATTGTTGGATCTAAAATCCAAACGGTGAATAGAATTATTATGACTTTATCTAATAGTAGGAAAAAAAAAAAAAATCCTTTATTTGTATGGGTTTTTTTAGTGAAAACAATGAAAGTAACCAAGAACTCTCCTTCACTACTATCCGCCTCCAAAAGGTGCAATTGTCAAACTCTATAGTAGCACTATTCATCTCTATAATACCCTACCCAACTGCTAAAAGATTTGAGCTTTTTATGTTTGAAGCACCATAACTTTTTCCTTGTAAGTCCCAAAAAAAAATCCCCGCAAAGATAACCCATATTCCTACTTGCAGCATGAATTTCAAGAAGTCATCTTCAGAAAATGAATTTTTAGAAAACTCCCCAAAATCCTAGTTAGGGGTTAAAACAACTTCAAAAACCTAATCGTACATCAGATCTCTGAATCAAAGGTAAAGTATACGTGTTCAAATGTAGTATTGGAAAAGACAAAATACTGTCGTAGAAAGAGATTTAAAGCTTGGTCCGTATTCTGAAAGCACAAGGCAGTAGTAAACATCCAGCACCACCACTTCCATGGAGTGGCCACTATTAGGGTTGGGCCCCTCCAATGGACCCCACACACTACGGGGTGCCCCCTCAAATGGGACCCACTAGCGCATCCCCCGGTGTCAAAGAAACCCTGCTGTGCGTTTTTTCTTTTCAACAATTATTCAAAAAAGAAAATGGAGATCCACAAAGGGTCCATGGAAGTAGAGTGCTTTTCCCCTCTACCCATGAATCAACACAATCCACAATGAAGAAACTTCATTGCATCCGTCACTTGTTTTCTAACCCCTAAAGAATCAAGTGTCTCCTCGACGAACAAATTTTTTCGCTTTGACTGCAATTATATCTGAAATTGTATGGTCAAAATTCACAAATCTTTTACAACATCATCTCATATAAGTAGAAATGAATCCTAGATTATCAAATATTCATCTGGATAAGTATTAATCAAAGGTATTTTCTAGAATGCCTTAGTCTTCAAGGGGCTAATAAATGGTTGCTTGGAATCCCACTTCTCCCTTCACCAAGGTGCAATCTCATGGGAGTAAGAAGGTGGGAGAGTTGGTGTGGGCACAATTTTTATTTTTTTGGTGGGGCCTTTCTCAAAAAAACCCTCATTGGTGTTTAGCCCCTAAAGGCCCAACAATTCCCTCGAGGGACTCTAGAAGTTTTGGGCACATTCCAATAGTGTCAATTTATAACATTCTTCTTTGAAATTTTTGCTCTAAATGGACATTACTAAAAGCTTTGTACCAGTACAATTTTTTCCTAAAAGCTTCTGACATTTAATGAAAGGTAATAGGGTTTAGAATTTCAAATGAGGAGAAGGGGCACGTTAAGCAACTCCAAAAACTTTTACTTGAACACTCTATCAAATATGAGATTTTCAATAATAGCAGGTAATATCATTTCCTTTTCTATTGTCAATAAAATACTTATTGTCTTTAGTGAAAAATAACATATAAACCCATAAAGGCCCAATGTCCCCTCCGGAAACCTTTTGATTTTGGATAGGGTACCACGTTCTCAAGCTTAGGCATGATTTTTTGAGATTTTTTATTGAACTGGAAACTTTTATTAGCTTACCGTAGACATAATTTTTGTAGAAATCTAACTTTCAATTCAAAAGTTACAACTTTTTCTATAGTATATACATATAGTGCAGCGGTTTATAGTGTTGTACAGCAAATAGTGTAGCAAAACTTTAATTAACTCTATACCTAATAGAAAATTAGAAATTCGAGTTTTTGTCCATCTAAAAAAAGAAAAACATCTTCTTGGAAAGGAAATGGAAATCTTTGTATCTACCGTACATATTTTTGAATCTCAAAAATATGAGAAGGACATGATACAATGACATCTAGAAATAGTTGTATAAAAGGAGCTTTTTTTAGAAAATCAGCTACCAAATATACATGAACTCTCATAAAATAGCAAGAACACAACTACAAGCACATAGAGTTGCAACAAGCATAAAGCACAAAGTTTTCAATGAAAATATGAATTAGAATAACACACAATAATTCAAATGTGCAACAAGCCTGTACGATTCTTTAAGCTCAATCTTATTTTGATTGCATATCAACTAAAGAAAACAAGATTATAGATTACATAACACCTTCACAACTCAATGATTTAACTCATAAGCACTTACAAATACTACCACTGTGTGTAGCCACCTTTTGCTTGGTAGACATAAGAGTAGCTTCTTAGTCTTCACACATACTCTCAACCCTTCCCTACGAAGACTCCTTTTGATAGTATTATCACTCAATTGCAAATCCTTAGATTGTAACACTCTTCCTATAGTTGCCGCTGTACTAGTATTTGGATCATTTAATCTCCGCACAATGTCACGGTCACCACGATCATCAAGAATTCTAGGTCTATCGATTGAAGTTTTTTCTGCTAGGCTCTCTCTCTCACAAAACCTTTGCATTATGTCAAAAGAAGTCCTTCGAGGAATGCCCAAAACTGTTGAAATTTTGCCATATGAGTTGCCTGGCTCACACATCTCAAGAACTACCCTACGCTGATTCTCATACCTTCTAGGAGCCATAGCCAATCAATAAAGGCATCTCCAAATCTTACCAAAAAAATCCAAAACAAAAATCCTCACAAGTGCACTTGTAATGAGAAGATAGTGGTGTACACAACTTATGTGCATATTAAGTTGTATAGTAGGGTGACATTCAAATTGGCGTTTGGGCAATACCAAGGATGGTGTCCCACACGATTGCCAACTTTGACACCCTCCACAAGGCTGAAAAATTGTTGTTTTACCTTGAAATTTTGGAAACAACATCATCTCTATGTTGAAAACATGCATCCCAAATTTCAAGTCCACGATACTTACAAAACAAAAGATATTAAAGACTAACCACCATGGGGTAGCTGTGAGAATAGTTTCACAACCGCCAACTTTGACACCCTCCCAAGGATTGAGGAAATGTTTGTGCCCATGGAATTTTTGGAGTGAAAACATTGTTATGTTGATTACATGTGTGGAAATTTTCAAGTTCAAAAAATGCACAAAAAGAATCACATCCCAAATCTACCAACATGTGTAGTTGTGAGAAACAAAGAAAAAAACCATTTTACTACTTCCAACTTTGACACCCTCCCTAGGGTTGAGAGTTTGTTATTTCAACATGAATTTTTTGATACACGGTTATCTTTATGTTGATAACATGTGGGAAAATTTTCAAGGCCAGAAAATGTATTCTATCAAAAATATTCAAAATCTACTAACATGGGGGTTAGCTGTGAGAAAAGTTTCACAAGCTGCCCACTTTGACACCCTCCCAAGAATTCAAAAAAATTATTTGTCCATGAGATTTTGGGTATGAAGTCACCTTCACGTCAAATTCAAGTGTGGAAAATTTCAAATCCAAATGATCTACACAAAAATACATATACCAAGTCTACCAACATGTGTTGTTGTAAGAAACAAAGGGGAAAGCTTGCCACTACTTCCAACTTCAACACCCTTCCTAGGATTGAGTTCTTGTTGATACATAATGAAATTTTGGCCACAAGATCATCTCTATGTTGGTAACATGTGAGATAGATTTCAAAGCCAAATGATCCATATACAAAAAAAAATTATTCCATATCTACCAATGTTTGTAACAACGAGAAACTATATTGAAGGGGCATATTGAGAATGTCGAATTATCTTTGACACCTCGTGCTTCTCATTGATTTTATTCATGTGACTAAGCAACCAAACATAAATGCTTCTTGAAAAAGATCAATAAAATCTACATGTAGAAGCGAAGAGGAGTTTTATGTAGAAGATTCCACTTGGTCATAAGTTGTGCATTATGTACATATGACGAGTTTTCTCCTCCAAATATCTATTGAGCACTATGTAAAGGAAATGTTGTGTGTGTTTTGTCATGTGATTTGTGATAGACCGAATATGTTGAGATGATATTGAGAGTAATGAATATCATATTGTGATGCATGAGTGTTAATTTAGATGTAGGACATATAGGTTGAGTGGACATATTACATATGGATTGCTGACTGATTGAGTGGACATATCACATATGGTTTGATTCATTGAGTGGACATATCACATATGGTTTGATTCATTGAGAGGACATATCATTTTTCTGGTTGAGTGTTGTTGATTGGTTTCCTGAGTATGGACAAATCACATGTGGCATGAGTATGTCCAAGAGTATTTTCTGGTTCACTCAATTGATGCACATGTCATGGTGATCACTTTATGCACATGCCAGTGTGAGTATTATGTTGTTGACTGATTTACTTAGTGCACATGCCATGGGCTTCGTCTTTTGTGTTCATTGATCCATATAATCCAAATGCCATAGGTTGAGTGTTATATTGACTACTTGTTGATGAGCGTTATAGGTTTGAGTAAGGGTGATCCATATAATCCAAATGCCATAGGTTGAGTGTTATATTGACTACTTGTTGATGAGCGTTATAGGTTTGAGTAAGGGAGGAAATACATGAGTTTAAATTGCAGCCATTACTTGAGTTTTTGTTAGAACACTTCACAGGTTAGTAAAAACGTTTAAAGAAGATGGAACTTACAAGCGCAAACCTTGCGGTTGAAGTAACGGTAAGAAACTAAGTGAGAGAGATGTGCATAGTATTGTGCGTTACGCAAAAACTCATCGTCGCTCCTTGGTCTCAGATATCACTAGTATATGCCGTATTCAAGTGTGTAGACCTACTATTCAAATGATACTATATAAAAGTGGTATTTTTAGTCGAATAGCAGTCAAGAAACCTTTCATCACACCCTATCAAATGTCTCAGTGGATAGCTTTTGCTCAGAAGTACCGTCGTTGGAGTCTAGAAGAGTGGGAGTGTATTGTTTGGACAGATGAATCTACTTTTGGGATTGGAAAAAGTTCTCGGCAAATTTATGTTTGAAAAAATGCATATGAGCGCTATTTATTAAGTTGTATAGTTCCTACTTTCAAAAGTGGACAAACATCTTTGATGATTTGGGGTGCATTTGCTGGAGGACAGAAGTCACAACTTGTCTTTATGCCAAAAAGTCGACATTTTGCTAAGGATTTTGTAGAAGTGGTCTACGATGGCGAATTGATTCATTTCTTGGAAATAGTTCCAAATGGAGTGCTTATTGAAGATGGTGCACTCGTCCATCCTAGTAAAACATGTGAAGAATGGAGACAAATCCACCAACTCGAAAAGCTCAATTGGCCTCCAAACTCTCTCAATCTCAATCCAATCAAGAATGTCTGGAGGATGCTAGAAGATGTTGAGCAACATGGCAAAGAATGCCCTAGAAACTTCAAAGTGTTGAAGGTAGTTCTTGAAAGAGAGTGGAATTTGGTCAGTGGTATAAAACTCCTTCAACTCTGTCATTCTATGCCCTCAAGGTTACAAGCAGTGATTGACGCTAAAGGAGGACATCCATGTTGGTAGATATGGAATAATTTTTTTTTGTATATGGATCTTTTGGCTTTGAAATCTGTCTCACATGTTACCAACATAGAGATGATCTTGTGGCCAAAATTTCATTATGTATCAACAAGAACTCAATCCTAGGAAGGGTGTTGAAGTTGGAAGTAGTGGCAAGCTTTCCCCTTTGTTTCTTACAACAACACATGTTGGTAGACTTGGTATATGTATTTTTGTGTAGATCATTTGGATTTGAAATTTTCCACACTTGAATTTGACGTGAAGGTGACTTCATACCCAAAATCTCATGGACAAATAATTTTTTTGAATTCTTGGGAGGGTGTCAAAGTGGGCAGCTTGTGAAACTTTTCTCACAGCTAACCCCCATGTTAGTAGATTTTGAATATTTTTGATAGAATACATTTTCTGGCCTTGAAAATTTTCCCACATGTTATCAACATAAAGATAACCGTGTATCAAAAAATTCATGTTGAAATAACAAACTCTCAACCCTAGGGAGGGTGTCAAAGTTGGAAGTAGTAAAATGGTTTTTTTCTTTGTTTCTCACAACTACACATGTTGGTAGATTTGGGATGTGATTCTTTTTGTGCATTTTTTGAACTTGAAAATTTCCACACATGTAATCAACATAACAATGTTTTCACTCCAAAAATTCCATGGGCACAAACATTTCCTCAATCCTTGGGAGGGTGTCAAAGTTGGCGGTTGTGAAACTATTCTCACAGCTACCCCATGGTGGTTAGTCTTTAATATCTTTTGTTTTGTAAGTATCGTGGACTTGAAATTTGGGATGCATGTTTTCAACATAGAGATGATGTTGTTTCCAAAATTTCAAGGTAAAACAACAATTTTTCAGCCTTGTGGAGGGTGTCAAAGTTGGCAATAGTGTGGGACACCATCCTTGGTATTGCCCAAACGCCAATTTGAATGTCACCCTACTGTACACACCTTCATGATTTTTGCATGTATAATCTATACAAGTGGAAAATTTTGAGGGATTCAATACTAATTAGGTGCCATGTGGTGTACTAATTAGAGCTGACCTATAAATCTCTTATTAACCCACAAATTTAGCTACAATCAACACTTGTTGGAGCAATGGTTCATGGGTGGGCAAGGTACCAAAAAGGCTCCTTCTTTTCCACATTAAACTTAGAGATCTTCATTTTGTTTACATTTTATTTTTTACAACAACATGTGGTGAAAACCTTCTTATTAACCACTTGGATTCTCATTCTAAATCACACTGAGTTTAAAAAAAATCCGAACTTAGAAATTCTTTTCAAACACTATAATCTTTCAGTCGTGCACTAAAAGTTTATGAAATTTTGTGCAAAATAAGTCTTAATGAGATTCTACGGTTAGGTGTAGAAACAAAAGTTTGTGGTTCCCTCTTACTCATTGCACTAGAACAAGCAGTTTTGAAGTGTTTTAGGTGTGAAAATGCCTTGGGCCTTTCGGGGTTTATACATCATAGTGAAGTCCTAGTTAAGAATTAAGGGCCGCATGCTCCAAGAGTGACATGAATTTTGTAGAAAACGGATCTCTCTATTTACCCTAGTCAAGCATTGCTCCAAGCCTCAGCCTTGGATGGTCCATTTTTTTGGCCTATAAACTTTGGGGCTCTAGAGGCTTTTTTGGATTTCTTTTGGCCAAAATCACGGCCTGCAGCCCCAAATTACCCACAACGACCCCTCATTGGTCAAATAGAGCCCCCCTCCAACATAAATATAGGGCTTGGTTTTGTCCCTACACTCCCCACTCTTCAAAGCCTGAGGCTTGTTGCAACGCTCGACCAGGGTATTTAGGCAAACCCGTAGAAAACAACCTCTAAATTCTTTAATACATGAGTTATATGGACTCTCTCGCCATTAGGACGTGGGGCCCACCCAAGGCTGGACCAACGCTTGTGGGGTGCATGCAGTAATGGAATCCGGCACCTAAAAAAGTGCTTCCACTTTGGATTTGCCTAAATACCCCGGTCGAGCGTTGCACCAAGCCTCACGCTTGGAAGGGTGGGGGAAGGTAGGGACAAAATCGGCCCCTATTTTTTATGTTGGAGGGGGGGCCTATTTGATCTGAGTAGAGGCCATCTCCGGGAATCTGGGGCCGCAGGACCCAATTTTGTTTTAAAAAAACCAAAAAAAGCCTCTAGAACCCTGAATCGGGCAGGGCCAGAAAAATGGTCCCACCCAAGCCTGGCACCCGACCCACGCTCGACCATGGTGAATAAAGAGATCCTTACACTTCAGAGGTTCCATCAAGAGCATCATTCGCAGAAGGTTCTGCGCTTCAAGTGTGCCAGGTTTCTCTCTGCACATGATTGTCACATGATATCTGCCATTCTAACTGCCATGCCATGCCAGCCTTCTCTTAATACATGTGTCCTCTAGTTAAACTCACATTCCAGTCACCGCTTCTCCTCAGAATTTGCAGGGGTAGGTGAGCAATGTAATATCACTGATCAGTTCCATGGCACTAATCAGGAACTGTTCCATGGCACTAATCAGGAACTGTTCCATGGCACTAATCAGGAACTGTTCCATGGCACTAATCAGGAACTGTTCCATGGCACTAATCAGGAACTGTTCCATGGCACTAATCAGGAACTGTTCCATGGCTGCTAACATGGTTGCACGTCATTTTTTCATCCATGTGCAAATTTCTGTACGGGTAGACTTTTCACCATCATATAAACCTCTCCAAGAGTCTCACTGTACTACACTGTAGTACAAGAGTCTCACTCTCTGCCAACCATATTCTAGAATTCCCCTTGAATTCTCGACCGATGGCCTTCTCCAAAGTAGTGTCGAGCTGCCCTAAGTTGCACACAATGTCACCAAGCCGCTAACATTTCTCTCTTAAAGAAAATTGTGTACCAACGTAACAAAGACCATTCCACTCTTATAGAACACACAAAGTCACCTTCAAAGTCACCCCTCTTTGAACTAGAACCTCTCCTTTAGGCACTTTCTTCATTTGCTTATATACAATGTCTAAAAATATCTTGAAGTAAAGTTGAGACATTCGAGTTTTCTAAAATTTAGAGGACAAATAAAAAAGGCATGTAGGCACGGTAAGATATAAATACGGAATGAAAGGGAGCATCGGGAATTTCATGCTCCATTTTTCTGCACCAATGAAATGTGTGGCAATCAATGCTATTGGGTCCCATACAATGCAAGCTAAAGCTCCCCTACAGTACACTAAATTCTGAAAGAGTTGACCAATAGTTTCCTACACTTTCCCAAGCCATGTCACCATGTCCATGTGGTTCCAACAACTAACATAAGGCCATGAAGTAGGAGTGATACATGGTCGCCTAGTCTCACTTTCCAGAATTTTTTTCTTACATTGTTGTGATTGGACATTTCTTGTCAGTCCCTCTTTGTTGTAATTGTACCCTTCTACCTTGCTTAAATATGTGATTGGTGTAGCCACATCATATGATTTAGCAATGCTTGAAAGTTTTTACTCTAGATGAATAGTTTCACCAACAATGTTGAAAATGATCACCTTCTTTGAATACCAGAGGAAGTGGTCACTTTCATACCCTACCTACCAAATGAATTAATTTTCTAGATTGTGGTGGTTCGAACACAATGGATATCAATGGTATCACCTAGGCATTACATGGGTATGACCTGGAAAAATCTCTTGTAATTTCCAAATATTTTGGAAAGTCTCTAATTTGAATCAATTATATATAAAACCAACCACTGCCTAGAGTGGTTTAGATAGTTGTACTTTCAATAAAAACCTTCATCAAAAGTAAAAAAATTCAAAACTTTGCAATCATATAATACAACTATACTAAACATAAATTTTATTGTAGTAAGGAATATCTATTGAAGCCACATGTTCACAATATGTAGAGTTGATCAAGGGTGCCAAGTAATTCCTCGTGAGTATTTAGAACCATAGATCTCAGATCTTAATATTTTGGTTGCACAAGGTATTTTGGGGAGGTGGGCCCTTGTCTTAATGGCACCCTCTCATTTTTTTGGTCATCTTATTTTAGGGGATCTAGAGGTTTTTTTAAGAATTTTTTGGGGCAAATTTGGAACCTACAGCTCCAAATTACTCGAGGAGATCCAAAATTTGCTTTAAATAGGTCTTCCATCCAAAAATAAAATAGGGGCCAAGTTTTACCATACCCCTTTGAAATACTTCGTGCATTGAAAATATTGAGATCCATTAATCTCCTACACTCCTTTTGAAGTTGCCATTACTAGAAAGGCAATGCAACTGCGCTAAAGAAAAACACCAAGAAATAACACATTAATCTGAAAAAAATTAGTTTTATTGGTGTAATATGTCAATTCTTGTGTTCTTCTTTACTCTAATTGCACCTCTTTTCTACTAGTGTGCGGACACAATCCTCTAATTCCTCTACATCCTTCACTTTAATTACATTGTTCATTGTGTATAGTGTGGATTAATCCCTAAAGACCCAAGGCATTTTAGATGAATCTCTACTGTGTTGACTAAATATTATCAAGATGGAATTTTTCAGAATGCAACTGTAGGATCTTCTTCTAAACTAATACGAGATGAAGTGGTCAAAATTTTGTGAATTTTGGCTGTACAAATTGAAAGAAAATTGCAGTCAAAGAGTACATTTGACTACCATGTAGGTACACTTGGGCCTTTTGGGATTAAAGTAGTTGGAATTTCTATGCTAATTGGAAATTTACATGCAAGCTTTGCATGGCACACACTTGCTTGAAAATGAAAATCCTTTCAATGCTTGAGATGCATATGTTTGATGTAATTTGGTATACATGATCCACATTACTTGGAATCCACTTTACATAAGGTAAATTATATAGAGCCTAATCCAATGCACCTACTCTATATGTTCTTAGACTTCACCAATGGTAACTTTTAGCTCAAGTTGAGAATTCTAGAAATTCATGAGTTACACAATCTTTTTAGGCATGAAAGCCTCCAGTATGGTGATTTTCTTTTCATTAATCATTTAAGGCCGATCGACCATATATGGATCGTCTTGGGACAAAAACCTTTGTAGAAAGCGCTACGGGCGACCTCAAAGGAAAAAATAGACCATGACTTAGAGGTGGAGGAAGATGGGCATCTGTTGAGACCATCGCGCACCACAATTGGTGCAAGTATAGGCGAGCTACAATGATTTCCGTGAATTGAGTTTGTGGATTCTTGCGAAGAAATGTATCCATTGCGTAGATGCCATCCTGCATGATCTAGAACACTTGTAGATACTCACATGCTAAAAAGCTCATTGGCCCTAAAGGCTTAAGGACACTACGGATTTTTTCTATTCTTTACATTTTTCTGGGTGACTGGAGACAATTTATTTTGGCATAGACAATACATCTCCAAATTAGAACTTATCTTGCTCGTCACATGTATGAATGTTCTTGCAGTCCATATTCCAACATGAACTATCTTCATATTCCAATACTTCACAACCAAAGTCTATCACAATCTCAAATGCAACTCTAATAGTTATTTTTTTGTTTTGGTTCTATGGCACTAATTAAACCAATATTTAAATGCAAAGGAAGAAAAGAAACAAAAAGGGAGAAAAACCATGTCAGAGCAGGCCACCTGAAAGACAAGACCAACCAATAATGGAATCCTTTAATCCAAGTCACATGGTCTCCTTGTCTACAAAGCCTCAAATGTAACCCTATTGGCGTTAATCTGGGTGATGGCTTCAATCCTGCTCTGACCAACCACTAGACAAACCCTCTAATCCAAGTCACATGGTCTCCTTATAGCAGTTATAATTTATATCCTACCCTGAGCCAGTTTACAATAAATTGTGGTACTTTTTTCTACTACACATTCTCTACTCTAACCCAAGTCACTCATAAAATATACTCTATCACAAGCCACGATGTCTCCTTATCTACTATACATGTAGTCATAATCTCTACTCTACCCCAAGCCACGCAGTCTTCTTATCTACTAACTACCCCAAGCCACATCATCTCCTTATCTACTATACAGATTTCTACCCCAAGCCACATCATCTCCTTATCTACTTCACACGCAACCATAATCTCTATTCTACCCCAAGCCACTCTACCATAATTTGTATGTCCTTGCCATATGGTGCTTTGAATTGTAGTTGATTAAAAGAGTCCTTCTAACTACATTTCCACGCCTTACATCATTTTTTACTTTGAAATTACTTTTCAAATGCCACAAAGGGAGTGTCACATTCTGTGAGTCACATGGAATTGAATCCAAATCCTTGTGATTAGTCCATTAAGTCTTTGCCACTCAACTTCCCTTCATGTGGATGTGAAACTCCTCACAGAAAATTATGTTTCTACTTGTTGCATATGAGTTTTTGTTGGATATTGGGCTCTGACATTTGGAGTAGCATTTCCTATGAGGGAGGGGTGCTCCTCTGAATGCCAAAGCCTCGCCTCCAACAAAAAATTATCCGTGGCAAATATACATGCATCAAATATGCCTCATTTATATGAACGTTGGTATCTTTCATAACAATCCATCAGAAAATACAGTCCCAGCATGGCTACTCCCATGTACATGTGGAACACATAGATGCCACTATAATGCTATATTTAAACTAGACCTACTGTGCGTCCACCGCGTACCATACAATCATCCCTCGCTAGAAATCCCCAACCCAAACATCACCATACAATTTATAAAATTCATAAATTACAACGACAGATTCTCATGAGACATAATTGAACAAAAGATAAACAAATATCAACCTCTTTCAAACAAGTTAAGAACAATTAGGTGGAAAGTGGATCCACGAATAGTAATCACGGCCCGTGCCAAAGCTACTACCTATATCCCATCCATTGGAGATACATTTAAAATTCCAAATCCCTCCACTATAAGCACCTTTAGAAACATCAACACCATTGCTATCCAATACGCCCTATCCATTCTCCTCCACAAAAGAAGACTACAAAACATCCAACCCCTATCCAAGCCACATAACTCCTCCTCCTCCTCCTTCTCCTTTTCTACATTTCGTAATTCAAATCAACATTTTTTTCGAATGTGGATGAAATGGAGTCTTCATCCCCACGTTGGACAAGTAGAAAAAACGCCTGCACAGGGGCCAACCCCTCATATTGCTTCATTTCAAGCCCAAATTGTAATTGAGATTTTAGACTAGGCCTTTTTATTTGTATCCAAAATTTCATACCAGATCTCATATTTTGAGTTCTACACAAATTTACACAAATTGAACTTTGTCTTCTTGCTTATCACTAGAAGTGAAGCATTGGCCAACTTCCTACATGTCTAGCAAACATATAAGAGAATCTCCATAGCTCACGCTAGTTCGACACATTGGGCCAAGCGACGTGAGCATATGTGGAGGGCCCACGGTTAGTGTTCCAACTTCCGTTCCACACCGCCGGCCAGGGTCATAGACTCCGGGTCTACAAATTGTGGATGTCTCTTAGTGTGTGAATGCCCCGGTCAAGCTGGAAAAAGGAGATGCTCGGCATTGAAGCTCGTCGGAAAGCTCGCCAAAGTAAATGCGGTCTACCAGTGCCACATGTCAATCCTGAATTGGGGCAGGCGGGCCACCATAAGGTGTTGCCCAACGATAATGAGCCTCCATGCCGTTTCAAAGGTTTTTCTCATCTTCCTATCTTACCAAGGCGCCGGGCTCGGGCGGAGCGATGGGATGACGACAACCCCCGGCAGTAAAGACCGTGTTGCTTTTCCGCGGCACAATCCCTCGGTGGAAATGCTCTAAATGGCAGAGCACCGCTATGGTGGAATTGAGATTGTATCTGCAATAACAAGATCCCAAGAAAACCTACTTAGAAGTTCATATCGACAGCAAATCCTACTCATTAAAGCTATACATACTTTGAACCATGATTGATTTGACAACCCAACTTTACAAGGTCTCAGAGTGCACCACAAATGGTGCTTAGCATCATGGTCATTTAGAAAGTAATTGTATATCTCTACAGTAGTGTTTCCAATGTCAAAGGTACAAATACACTTTGAGAAATTTCTCAAATTTGAGGTAAGTGCACAACAAATTTTTAAGTTGAAAGTTGTAATAAAAATATTTATTTTCATAATAATATCATATTATTTAGCTAAATTGGTTTTTGTTGATAATTTGCTAGAAATTATTCATTCTACTTCCATCATCTATGAAATGGCGCTTTTTGAATGCTCCTAGAATGTTATGCCAGGTTTCACAACATTAAATTAAGAAATTTTAAAAGTAAAGTGATTTTAATTACATCAGTAAAGATAAAAAATAAATATAAAGAACACAATATTAGCAAAAGACATGTTTACATTTAAAAAATATACTTCACACTCATTAATCAATATTAAATGAATCCCCAAAGTTCCTTGACTATCTCATGCCAAGAATATTTCAAGATTGCCCATTCTAGTGGAAAGAGTAGACTCTTGTTTTCCTGCTTGTGGAAGGACATTCTGAAAAACTCAATTACATTGAAGCAAAAAAAAAAAACATTAAATTTGCTCAATGTACTCAATGATATTCCAAACCAGACTTGCCCTCCATCTCACCGAATCACACTCGCTTTGCTAAGGAATACAATCTTGTGAGTGGTAAATGGTGAGCGTTGAGCATTGAACAATCAAATCAGGGTTTAGAGTTTAGGGTTTGATATTTTAGGGTTTATGGTTCTATAAGAGGCAACACTTTCATATTTTTTGAAGAAAATTTTAAAGTAAACCTTTTTCCCCCAATTTTGTTTTCACACTACTCACCGCTCATAAGATGGCGTCGCTCTGTTTTGCTCTCGTAATGGGACTTTCCCAAAGACTCTAATATGCGCTTCATCACAAACACAAGCATGTAGTAAAGAAACAACCAAACCACTCCCACAGAATTACCTCCCACTACACTAAAGTTTATGTTTAGTGTAGTGGTACTTCATGATTTAAAAGCGCTATAATTTTTCACTCTTGATGAAGATTTTCTACTGAGAGTACAACCATCTACACTACTCTAAATTTGATGTTTAGTGTAGGCACACTACATGATTTATAAATGCTATAAGTTTTTAGTCATGATGAACATTTTTTACCGATAATGATCACCCCCTATAAGTAGTATAGATAGTTGTACTCTCATCGAAAGCAAAAAGTTATAGCACTATCAAATCATAAAGTACCACTACACCAAACAGTAAAAATATTCATCGAGAGTAGCATTTATAAAACATAAAAATGTAGAGTACTCAGCACGCTTGGGCCGCAGAGATTTGCGGCGTGTTCAGATCTTCATCCAACCGTCCGTCCATCCATCCAAATCCTCCACGTCAGCAGCCCTCGGATCCTCAGCCACGCTCCCACACAAGCCCCTCACGCATGCAATTCCACTTCCTCAGGCGATCTATCTAACGGCCCCCGTCCCCGTACACGCCCCCCGCAAATCCAACGGCCCACTGCCTCGCGAGGACAGCGTTTCGCATTCCCTCGACGAGTACTCGGCGTTAAATCCATGATTGTCTCAGCGTGAATGCGCCATGATAACATACAGTCAAATCTCATGATAAAGTGCTGCCTCTGCGTGCCTGTCTCTTGTGCCGTTTGGTTTGTGGCTATGGCGGGAGGTGGGGAAGATGGGGACGCATTCGATGGGTGTGGCGGTGTTGGCGGGGATCACCGCGGCCGTGAATCATGTGCGGGAGGGTGAGGTGGGGAGTTCGAACGAAAGTTGCTGCTGCAGTGGGTGATCATGCGGTCGCCGAGGCAGCATTGCCGCCTGTCGTTCAAGAAACCACGGTTTCGTGATGCCTGAATACACAGTGAGACCACAATCCTTCAATGGGGCGATCACTTTGGGATGGCGCGTTCTTCGGCCGGAGTTGATTGTTCTCTTCTAGATAGTTTTGAGGCGCTTAGTTCTGGAATTGGCGACTTCTTTAGACTGTTGTTACATCACTCGTGGCGATGGAAGCTATCTTTCTGTCACGTAGTGAAGCAGGGTGATACTGTAAATTTTGTGAATGTATTGAAGACTGTTTTTCCCGGCCTTCGTGGGGTACTTTCCGAGAGAGTGTCAAAATTGTCGGTCGCAATTCTCCGTGTACAGTGTGGATGGCTGGAAGATAGCGAAGCCGATGTCAATGATTACATTCTGCATGTTTATCCAGCTTGTCAGGCAGTGCCCTACTTATCAGGTTGTCCTGGTGAGAAATGTCTTTTGCATGTCACCATAGCGGACGTTCAATGTGGGTAAGAAAGATCTCGCCATGGAACTGGAGATGGAATTCTAAACCACGTTAAGTTGGAATGGCTGCCTGAAACAACCTGGAACAAGTAGGAGACGTGCAAATGGGGCACATGACGAGAAGCAGCTTGGTTCACAGGAGGGGCTCTGGAAGGAGAGGTGGATTCAATACGTCAAAATTCTTCTGCAATGTTGAACTGTTATCGGTACAGTCCACTATTCATCAATCCAGGATTTGGATGCTTGGCTCTGGAAAAGACGACGGGTACAGAAGCTAGCATGTCTACTGCAGGGCCATTTCACAGATTCGTGGCATTTGTTATGCTTCTGCACTTCTGACATGAAGCTGAGTGGATGGTCAACGTGACTTTACACTTTGATAAAACTATGATTTCCTCAGATCTTCCCTGGCGACGTTGGGTCTGAGTTTACCTTCGTGACCTTCGAACATGCCATGACTGGCAGGTATCCTTTATTGCAGTGGATATAGTAATGTTAAACTGTGTATGTGGTAATATAAAATTCATGCTGCAATGTCATGCTTCCTCCTTGCACCTGTGCCAGTCAATAATGTACCTCCGAACCATTGATGACTTCTTGGTCGTTTCGACAAGGATGTCAATGGTATAAAGGGCTGGTCTCAGGGCTCGACAGACAGCTCGATCAAGCTCCTACAAAAACACAAAAGTTAAAAAACTGGACCTCAGCTGTACATTGAGCTTTCACGACTCCACAGCAAGCTGTGTTGGTACGGTTGGTTGATCGCTCAACACAAGGAACATGCCGGGTTTTTCTTTCTAGTTGTTTCTTCAGAAAGGAACTACTACAAGCCAGCTTTCCAATGAAATGAATTGGTAACGGAGAATATCTTGTCGGGTTCTTATCCAAAGAAACCTGTCGATCATCTCGTGTTCTGGGAACCCCTGCTGTCGTTCGTAATTATTGGGGCCACAACTGGTTCCAAATTTTCTCTATAATTCCAAGTTCCAGGTAAAAATGAATAGCCTGCAGTGGAATGAAGCTTTGAGCACTTAATCCTTCAAGGACCACGGCTATGTTTTTGGAAAAAAAGAACTTATAGTGCCTAGACACTCTAACCTTGATAATATCACATATTTTGTTATATTCCACATTGTGATATAATCAAGGTGTGGCATATTTGATAATATCTCATTTAGAGGATTTATGTATAATATGATAATATCAAGCTCCATAGAGAAAGATAAGAGAAAAAGTAAGGCGAAAACAAAAGCTTTTGTGTAGTTTTTTTCTTTTCACTTATCCAAGGCTCAAGATAAGATTGTGTATCTTTTTACCTTCATGTTTGATGGTAGAAATTGTGAATAACCGGAACTTTTATGTATGGTCAAGGTATGAAATATCTTATGTAAGACATTGTTGAACTTCGGGTAAATGTACACTAATTTTTTTGGTGAAACCAAGTGCTGGAACTAGGCAATTAAAAACTCAATATGACACCATGTTGTTGCAGCATTGTATTCCTTCCAAATACAGGCCCTAGGATTCTATCCTTGATTGCTAGACTAGATTATAATCTTGTAAGCTACTGATTTGATAATAGTATAATACCTCATACATGACAGACTTCCAAATGATTTAGCCAAATCTAAGCAATAAGTAATGAGATTCTAGAAGTTATCCACAAATATAGTGAAAGAATTAGATATTCTTGGAAAAAATTGGATTTTCTGTCCTTGCAAAGTTTTTTCGTCTATCCACCTCTTTGTTATTGTCACGCTTACACAAAGAATTTGAGGAAAAAAGTGATACTATCGAGAATGATAGGAATATTGGCGCGTCAATTTTGAACTAGGGAAATCAATTTCAAGGATTTGGGTGATAATATCAAGGTGTGCTATTAACAAGGGTAATGTTATCATGGTTAGATTGTACAACAAAATTACAAAATTATCTCATCCCACTTTTAACCATGGGATCTTGTTATGTACTATTGGAAGAACATATCCAATTTTATATAAATTTTGACCGTACAAATTCGGAGATTACAACATTCAAGATATTAGGTTCAATGGTCTATTTGTACCCTAATTATTCTTGATTTTAGCAATCTAAATTTCTTTGATAAAATGAGATTAGTTCAACATGCAAGTTTGCCACTTTCTATCATTACAATCTATATGATGAAAGGTACTTGTTTAACAAAATATAGATATGTTGCATATCCAAAACAATCTTGCAACAAGGACTCAAAAATCACACAAAATACAATCAATTTTTTAACCCTCACTTTAATAAAAAATCTTTATCCAAATAGTGAACATAAAAATTATTAAGTTTCCTAGAGGTAAAGAAAAAAAGAGTGCAAAATCTCAAGATCATGTGCTTATTTATGTGTAAGAATGAAAAGTTGTTTCTTGGTGTCCATAAATTTAGACGCCTCTTGGTGTGAAATTTTGCACTACTAGATTTTTCTTTTAATTAGTTAATTATTTATTTATTGGTAAAATCACAAAGTTAGTTACGTTGGTGAGTTGAATAAGAAATTTTAAATTGTTTTGAGCAACTTGGTAAACTACCCAAATTTTCTGCCAAAGTCGTTATGTGGTTAGCATAACATTTCCATCATTTGACAAATTAAAAAAACAATTACACTCCCATGAAGCTTTTAGAAGTGCCAATCTCTAGTAAAAATCTTAAAGAGGATTGTTGAAAATTGATACCACAAAAACCAACCCAAGCTCTAGAAAACCCCCGTTTTAGGACATTTGTGTTGAGATTTATTTTGTCCTCGACAAATGTACTTTTGTTCAGATTAGTTCATCCTCTAAGGTTGCCTTTATTATTCATTGATTCTATCAATATTGACGTTCCATGTGTATATATTCACTTGACGGTGATTGAAGAAAACAATGTGTGTGCATTTGCACAACTCCTTACCATTATGTTCGTGACTCCTCACATTCCAACATGGTATCGAAGCGATTAGGCTAGACAATTGAGAGTAGATAGAAATCTTATAATAGCAAGTAGGAAAGGAATCGATAGAGCTCTACTCCTAAATTCATACACATAGACTGATAGGAGTCTAGGAAGCACCTGTATGAGATGACAACGAACAATACAGTGGAGATGATGACAAACCTAAAGGACTAGAGAACTACTTTATTTGGATCTTGACAATGAGAGCCATTCTCAGAGATGAGGGATTGTGGACCATCATTGAAGCGGCACATACTCGAAGCAGCTTTCCAGTAATCATTGATGGAGAGTCTCTCACTGGGCGTAGTTGCGTAAGAAAAATGCAGTTGCATGTCGTATAATGATTTTATTAGTTGCTGACGACTTGGTTGACTTAATTGCATCTCACACTGACCTCAGAGTAGTGTAGCTAGCCCTCAAGAATCAATTCTCCTCAAGAGATCACTCCCATATTCTAACCTTGATTTTGTAGTTGCAGATGTTAAAGATGGCTTAAGAAAGCAATGTAGAAGACTATGTTAAGAAAGCCCGCAAGCTGAGGAACCAATTTAGCAACATGGGCAAAAAGTTAAGCAACCGACAATTCAATCAAATAGTCCTTAACAGGCTGCCTTGGTCATTTGGAAGCATTGTGTAGACACTGACACATTTCGATCCAACCATATCCTATGACCGTCTAATTTGCTTTTCAAACAACTGAGGCGCAAACACAAGAATGCACTTCACAGAGAGGACGAAGCATTATGTACAAGTCACAACAAACAAGCGAGCGATTCATCAACTCAATCCCAGCGAGGCCGAGGTCGTGAATACTGAGGCAAAGGACCACCTTGGTGGCAAGTACCACCACGTTCAACGTGGGGGAGAGGACAATCTGTACAAGGAAGCCCAAGTCAAGGATATGCAAGCGGCAAGGGTACCATCTGGAGACCTGGCCCCCTCGGACAGCATACAAGAATGCATAGACCGCCACTCATCTGCTATGCCTCTGGCAAGGCATGTCACTCTGCAAGGGATTGTTGCAATCCTCAAACGGCACGTGGCGACAACAAATTTGCATACTCGGCAGAAGTTTTCAACATGAATGAAAAATATGGTTAATATCACGATGTCCTCAATTATTATTACAGTGCTGCAAATCCTTGCTATATCAATAGTGGCGCCACTTCTCATGTTGCATTAGATGCTCGCAAGTTAGATTACGCACCTAGTCCGACTAGCTATTATAGTGATATTAAGACAAGCGAAGGAGTATTGCACCCTATGCATGGAACTAGAATGCCAACTTTCCGAACTTCTACAAGAGAAATAAAATTGGAGAATGTTTGTTATGTTCCGACTCTCAAGAAGAATCTTGCGTCTCTTGGATCAATCACAGATTTGGGGCACACTGTGTTATTTACAAAGAGTCATTGTTGGATTTATAAAAACCATCATGTGGTTGCATTGGGCAATAGAGACAACACAAATGGTCTATACTTCCTCCATGAGACCTTAGAGGAAGTGTTATCAACAGAAGTAGGTGATGTTGCTAAATTGTGGCACCGCAGGATGAACCACTAGAGCTATTCGGGTTTAAGTTTTCTATCAAAGTTAGATTACATAGCAGGTCTTCCTCACATGAACGTGAATATGCGTGTATGTGAGTGTTGCTTAGCAGGCAAGCATCATAGAGAGATATTCCCACGTACATAAGAGACAAGGGCAAAATGGCCAGGCGAGTGAATTCACACAGATTTTATGCGAATGTTCTAACAACCTTCTGTAGGAGGATCATTAGGCGCAAATCATTATTAGCCAAAACATAATATTCCACAAGAGTCTTGTGGAATTTCATCACCTTCACGGCCAATCAACATGGCTTTAGCTGTGCCATCCCAAATTCCACCACAGACCTCTCAACTCATTAATAACAAAGCACGAAACTTAGAACAAAGATATCACGAAAGAGGCGGCCACATACAGAAAACTCCGCGCGGCTCGGTATCATTGTCCCACATCCTTCCTTTTTTGCCAGTACATCACAACATCAGTTGGAATCTGAGTAAAATTAGCGAAGACCCTTTTGCACTACTTTTGCTTCTACAGGGACATAGTGACTCCGCAGGGCCCACATGGCCACCGACATACACGGCCATAGGGCAAGGGAGATCTTTGCACACAACTGCCCTAGAGAGAAGGGGAACAATTGCCGAACAACCCACAGTACAACAAACAACCGCCACCCAACGTTGCAAGCGCCAGAAGTTGTTGGCACAATAGAAAGCTCTCACTATGTCAAGAAATTCATGCTCATGTGGCGTGTCTTGTAGTAGACCACAAACTTCACTTTCCTAGTCCACCTTGGCTCTTGTAGCGTAAATACATTGTTGTCGAAGAAGTCTGCGCCTTAGAAGCGCATGAAGTCTGCGGGAATATCATGTTTGGGAAACAAACAGACAATCTAGAACAATGAATAGGCTGCAACAAACTCTTGATATGAAGCCTCCAACAAATAAATAAATAAGTTTGGGGAGAGGATTGAAGCTTATTAGTTTGACGCTGGAGCATCCTAGCCTATGGGAAGGGCAAAACGTCTTGACAAAGACATCTCCGGGCGTGGTGTTCGTGTCTTCAGAAAAGTCTGCAACTGTATATTTGTTGTTGTCAACAAAGACGTGGACGAGGATGGACCCTTGGTGGGCAACCTCAAAGATGTCAATGGCCTTCAACCCATTAGAGCAAGCCTTCGTAAAGTGCGACCATGGAGCAACGACTCAATGAGAGCGTCTCAGGTTGCCGCCAAGGACTTGAAATTCTACCCTGAAAACATGATCACCTCTGGTGGCAAGCACCAAGCATGGTCTTTGCCTTAGATGTTTCGCATGCACCTTAAGAAAGCCCTTCGGGAGATTCTGTTGAAAATAAAAAATTAAAGTGCCAATTAGTGCCATATCTTGAATTTTAGCAAGATGCAATCAACAATTGTGAGCAATTATAGTCATATACAAACAAGCAACACACAATCAAGCAACAAGAAAGCAATCAACAATTGGAGCAAAATAAGGAATCAAATTAAATCCAAGAACTGAAGCGAAGCCATTTTAGCAACTGAAGCAAAGTAAGGCAACCAAATTAAGCAAATATGAGAGGAAATCAATCAAATTTTGAAACAACACGACCTTATTGAAACAAACTAACTTGGAGTGCAACCTGAAGCAAAGCTTCAAATTCGACCATAGCAAAGCAAACATTGTGACCTTCAGCAATATTCAAAGAAAACTACAACAAACAAATTTAGCACATTCAAAAAATTCAGATTACCTTCAAAGCACATTTAGCAAGCTTCAAAGCACATTCAAGGACCTTGAAAGCAAGTTTAACAACCTTAAGAAAAATTTGAAGCAATCAACAAGACCTATGTGCAACATCAAAAGCAAACATATCCATTGAAATTTGACGGTTTACTAGATTCCAAGTGTCCGCTTTCTTTGTCACAATCGGCGTCCAAAAGACGACATTTGCACCTTTCAGAGCTGCAACAAATGCTTGTCCTTTATTTGCCATCACTGCAAGAAATGGAAGCTACAAGAAAGAGGTAAGCAAGAGCAAAAACATGAAAGCTTTGAACAAGCAAAGAGCTAAGCTGTGAGCATAAAACTAGTTAGCAAAAAAGTGAAGTTCTTAAGGCCCTCCAACATTAAGTATGGTTAGAAAATTGCACATTAATCATGGCAAGGAAGGTCAAATAAATGCAAAGTTCCACAATGCACACTGTCATATTAATGACAACAATCTAGTAATAATAGAGGGATATACAAAGATTGCCATGCAAATCTAACGATGTACAGTACAAACATTCAATGCAAAAATAAAAACAACAAATTGTTGATGCATGCTTAAATTATTATTTGTCTTAGTGTAGCTTCTCTTCCCACAAGCACTTGGACATTCTAGGACATTGGTAAACTGGAAGCAAACCTACAATCAAACATGAAGCAAAATACAAGAAAACCTACTAGCAAACCTACATCAACAAATAATAACATGAAATATAAACCTTTCAACAAGAAAGAAAATCACATGAAATCAACCTACATTGACAAATAAAATAAAATGAAATACAAACAAATTTTGATCCAAGGAAAACCATGGAGAACTGTTGAAGGAAAGCTCGGGGGAGGGTGGCATAAAAATGTGACTAACAAACACTAGAGCCACTCCTAACCAACATTGTGCATGCCTGGAGTTAGAACCAACATGCTTTTTAACAAACACAAACAAGAAAGTAGTTATGGGTTTAGGATTCCTTTTAAATTGTCTTCCTCCACTGCTCATACGCGGCATCGTAGGGGAAGTCTCCTAGGTCAAAGATTTGTTGGGCATGCATGCCAACGACTAGCGGAAGATGAGTTGATAGGCGGTTTCACAATTTTATTCTTAATAAACATGAGAGTGTTGAACATGCGCTTATCTTCTACGCTCCCCAAAACAATTACCACTAAAAGCTTTATCACCTTGATATACTCCAAGAGCTTGTGTCGCAACAAGCCACTTACCTCAAGTCAACGCCACAACTGTGTTAGGAAATTCAACGACAAGTCCCCTACCATGGCCCCCTAAAATTTTTCCTTCATTGTAATTATAAACATGAGTTTCCGCTTGTTAAGATCTCCTGGAGACAAAATCGGCTCTGCGACCTTTGGCGGTGGACTGCTCCCCTCAACTCCATCAAGTGTCTCAAACTCTTTATACTTCTTGAAGATCTCATTGTAGCAGTAGTGCTCGATAATCACCACCAACTGTCTCTCAAATTTTGTCTTTGTGTCCGGTGCAAGCCAATATTGTGAATACACAAAGCCAAAAGCATCCATCACTGTGGTCACCGGAAAATATGCTTCCAATTGTTGAACGAGCTTCATTGCAACATCTACACCATTGAATTATTCAATACATTAGTCATGAAATTCACAGCGTCAAAAAATGTTTAGGATAAATTATTGTTGAAGCTAGCTTGTTTACATGACCACAATCGTTTCACCTCCTCAAAGATTGTTGCATACACAACGTCACAGGTAATAGGGAAAGCAACGCCATCAATTCCATGGTGGATAGTGGCTATGCCCTTTTGAAGTGAAATGAAATATCTCTAGACCTTCGGAATTTAAGTCCAACGCACTCGTTTTCCAAGTCATTGAAATATGATCATGTCTTGGTTCAACAAATGTCTGAGAAATATCCGAAAGTCCGAGAAATATCTTGAGTGAAGGCATTGGATTCATCAATGTAAAATGTCTGCACCTTTGCTACTCCTGTGCTATTGTATGCGAACTTGAATGATGGCAGCATAATCCCATACAAATAAATCCTGACCTTGAGCAAATTTCATCAAAGAGTGAATAGAAAGAAGTAGGGGGAGCAAGCTTGAAAGGCCAATGAGTATCTTAATGTCCGTCAGATAGGTGAGAATGGTCATTTCCAACTTCTCCAACCACTTGTCCTTTGTTGCCTTTGACTTGCCCTCAATCATTGGATTAGTCGAGTCTCTTGTATCTTCACCAACAACGCATTGTACTCCTTCATCACCTTTACAACCAATGCAAGCATATTTGTCCACCGCATCTTGATATTCTTGAGGATTTTTAGGCCTTTTGACTTCATCACCTCGGCTAGGTTTTGGAACTAGAGATGATGCTTTGGAGAGTGCGCAAAGAATTGGTACAGTGAGCCCAACATTTCGTCAATACGAGAGACATCTAGGAGGTCACTTAGCGCCTTGGCTGCAAGGTTGGTCCTCTGTGCTTGGAAATATTGAGCCACACATGAGCACACTAAAACAAGCTTCCAATTCATGAACAGAGCACTACACAACCAAAATTAAAAAAACACTCAAAGTAAGAAACTTACCATGTAGTGAATGCCGATCAAGCAGGGAGCCACTTCTTGTTGTCTTTGCTTGATAACACCATTTTCCTTACCTTGAAACATACTCACATGGTTTGCAACAGAAAGACCAACTAGAATGATCATCAAGACCAAGTTCTAAGATGCAGAACTCCTATAATTCTAACATGCACGACTCCAATCAACAAGTTCTAACAAATACAACTTAAGCGCACACCAAGTTCTGACATGCACATAACACGGGAAGTAAAGAACATGCCTACTTGCATCGAATGATGCCAACCTTGTGGCCAAGTCGTTGCTGTGAACACCAACGACATCTTGCTTGCCTCCACAGGCACCTTCAAAAGGTCGTTCAATCAAACCTCCTCCACCACTCGTTCAAGCGACGGCGACAAAGGTTGTCGTTGCTAGTTTGTGCACACGTAGCCATGAATTGAAAAGATCCAATTTTGAATGTCCAACGTTGTAACTTCATCACAGGTAATTGCAAACACACAAGTTTGTTTCATGACTTTGCAAATTTGTTCTTGCACTTGTACATACAAGCACTCCGCTAAGTCCCACCATGTTGCACTTGTCCAAGTTGCACTTAGCAACTTGGTACTTCTAAGAAGGTGGACAAAGACTGCATAGCAATATATTCCTATATGGGTCGTCTTTCATGCAACAAATGGAGCACTACTGCAAATTGCACCCTCTTGCAATCTTGCCCGCCTTTTGCGGCACACACCTATTCAACAACAGCGTTGCAATGCCGAGATGCATAGATTCTCTTGTTATGAAGGTGAGTAAAATTCTTTGCAACATACAACCATTGGTCCTTCTTTATAAGAGTAGATATATTTTTTGTTTTTTTTTGTTTCCCAGAGTACTTGGTGAGGGTGTCCCATACAGCTCCCATATTTTTATCATGCCTATTAACTACAGAACAACAATGCATTTGATAATTTCATAGAAGCCATCAACACCTCTGTGTAACTCTGCGCATTGCAACTTCGCCGCCCAAGTATCCTGAGACTTAGAAGCCTGGTAGGAATTCTTAGTTTTTTTTTATAGGAATCGGACCTAGAAAAAATGGCTCATCCTCATAACTGTCCAAGACCTCAAACTCCATGAGTTTCCGTTTTCCTTTGTTAAGGGGAGTCTTAGCTATTGACAAATTAGATCCATTAGAAAAGATTGCTCCAAGTTCAATTCATTGAAGACCCAAAAAAGACTTGGAATCACAACGTTTGTTGGCTCAATCAACTATACAACCAAATTTGACTCATGTCAACAAACTTGAGCCTTCAACTTGCGTTTATGAGGAACATTACACGCTCACATGGCCTTGTTCTTGTTGGACATCCCAATTTGAGTTGTGTATGCTTCAACAAAAGCACTCAAACTTTCTACTCTAGAGTCACTAATTCCTTTCGGAAGGACCCTAGTAGAACAGGGTCATAGTACTGTACACTAAGGTTACTCACTTTTGGGCAAAATCAAAGAATTCAACAAAAATTTGAAAAGGAAGTTTTTACATTTTGGATGGCTAATAGAGGAAATTAGCTTGATTCTACATGTGGGCCTAATTATTTTGTTATTTAACCCCTTCTACAAGGAATTTTTTAGGAACACTACACTTGAGAGGATGTACATTGTGACACCAAATTTTTTTAGTTTTGAGTTAAGAGTTATTTCAAAGACAAACTAATTAATTGAAATTTAGAACCACTTGTAGAATCTTGTTAGCTTTTTCTACCAACCAATAGAAGTGTAAAAAAATGATTTTCAAATTTATATCAAATTTCCTATTTTTAGTGATTTTAGTGAATAGAACTAAATATTGAATACAAATGGCAAATTGCCCTTGGATCCTAGGATCCATTAGTAATGTCAATTATTACACCAAATTCAATAATGTAGTTTCCCTCATTATGTACCTCAAAAATAAGTTTTTATCTAAATATGGGACATTGTGACATCAAAAGCGGCGTATCTTGGTAAACTTATTTCCAGCAACTGAAGCCAGAGTTTGGGACACGGGAGGAGTACTTATGCAGCGCTAACTCCGCAAACATCTTGAAATAGACCCTAAATTGAAACACTAGAGACGTGAAACAAAATCTGTGCACACACAAAGGCAGCCAGTCACAGCCTTAACTCACCAACTCCCCGTTTATCAGAAATTGAATTTCCCAAATAGTTGAAACTTGAACAACAAAGAATGACTTGAATCTTGCACCGTAAACCGCTTTGAATGGCATTCAAGGAATTAGACGCTACCACAAGTTTATAACGCACCTCGATTGAAAATCAATCGCTGAAACACATCCGCTCCAACCGAAGCACAAACGCTGCAATTTGCAAAGTAGCAAACGTCAATGCCATGACTTCTTTAATCTCTACAATCCAAGATCTGAGACACACCAGAGGTGCAGCAATTTCAAGATGACAAAATCCAATTCAGTTGTGTACAATTCCATCAATGAATTGAAAACTATTTGAATTGCTCTCCTGCTCTACAACCACCTCCACAAATCATACAAGAACAGGAACAACGACATAAAACTAAAAAATGATTAGGCCAGTGGCAAAATGTGTCGAGAAGGATAGAGAGCATTATGAGACTCTCTGGCAAAAACAAGGTGACACACACTTGATTTCAAGAAAAGTAGATGGCAACATCTGGTGACAATCTCAAAGATTAATGGCCAAGATGCCCTTGGCAAGCAATATTAGAACAAATGGACATGATTTTGGTCAAAATTTACTGGCAACGTGAGCTTTACTAGGTTTAAAAGTAATGAAATACTGAACAACGTTAGTAAGCCAATGGGTCACTTCCTGGTGATTTTCTCCTAGTAATTTTCCTCTATCGGGTGTTAATTTGGGCCGAAGTGAATTTTTTTGCCATTTGGATATATTTTGCTAGGAATATTAAAAACCCCGCAACATGGTATTACGTTGAGACGTGACAAGGTATCGCACTAGGATAGGGTATTGCACCGGATTTGGATCTTTGGGAATTTCCTTGCTTCGTTGGAGACGGCGTGGAATCTACATATATATATATATATATATATATATATATATGGGGTGGTTTACTAATATCCTTCTAGGTGGGTTGTGCACAAGGAACTATTACAAGTACATCCAAACTTAGTTTCTAGCCATTTGTCCAAATTATATTCACTATATTTCGAGAATCTTTTTTTGGTAAAGAGGGCTACCTTATACCATGGTACTTGGAAAGACAATAATCTCTATGTTGTGGAGGTTGTAATTGTTAGAGGTACATTCTCTTCTAATACATGGAATACTAGTGAGGAACAACCTCTGCTTCTCCAATGTCGTTAAATTAAACCAAAAATTGCAGCACTTAAAAAACTATGCTTTGACCAAAACAATGCATTCACAAACACCTCTTAGCTACTAAGGCTACTAAGGTAACTCCCATGCTAACCAACTAACTCCAATAACTCACACATATAAAATTGGGATGTGTCTAACCATTTTTCATTCCATTACTACATATTCAGTTTCAAGTGGAGGTTTGCTATTAGTCACAAGCCCCTACTTTTAGTCGACGCTTATGAGGGGGTTACTTGTTGGCAGCCACCAACTACACATGGCAGTACGCTTTGAAATTTATAACTAATTCACATTTCATAGAAGAAATATGAAATCACTTGGGTCGAAATGTAATTCCATTGGCTATCATTGAAAATAAAAATATTAATGTTTGTTTTCTCCATATATGCACATTTCTTAACTTGTCGGATATGGGGGGCTTACCTTATTGCGACACTTAACCACTATAGTTCCCTGACAATTTCCCTCAAGAACAAGTATAAAATCGCCACTAATTGTCAACTTAAAGTAGGCACAATATTCACATTTTTGAATGACATTATGGAATTTTAATTGTAAGATCTTAAAATAGACTCATATACAATTATGCCGCATTTTTTTGGTATGAAGATTATAGGGTTTGAAGCGCAAGAAATAGTTATCCCCCCTTTGCCCCGCAAGGTCAGCCCACTTTGACTTAGCATATCTTGTAACATTTACACTAAAGTATGTTCAAAACCATTACTAATATGATCCATATGGTGTTAGCTAATTGTGTGGCAAATTTGGGGTCAAATCAAGAGATATAACATGTGGAAATAAATACTTTAGTGTAAGGGGGTATAAAACCATGAGAATGAGTTCAATAGTGGTAAAATATTTCTTGCTACATCACATCTTACAAATTTGAGAATCCCAACGGCTTAGATGTGGCATTTCTGTTTCCACAAATTTAAAAATTATAATTTTCTAAAAATTAACAAAATATCTAATTTTCATAATTTATTGAATTATTTAAGCATTATGGAGGAGGGCATGGTTGAAATTGGGGACCCTTCATGAAATAAAGAGCCACATCATTCACCCACTCCTCCTAAAGGTCAGTGTCTTTTAACCCCTAAAGGCCCACGACATTTTAGCAACCAAACTCACTGAAAACTGTAAGTTTCAATGCATTCAACACAAAATGCAAATAAACACAGTTTTTACATATCTAACCGTAAGATCTTGTACTAGGATTGTACAAGTGTACGTGGTAAAAAAAATTCAGTTTGACCACACGGATGGAAAGATATCAGCCTTTGAAGTGAGGCATAAACTCTACTTGAGGTCATACTAAACACCTTTAGCAAACTTCGACCACCTGTTTTGGCAAACTTCAACCACCTGGTTTAGCAAACTTTTTGCACTATAGTCTATGATTTTCTAATTTTAACTTAAAAAGGATCATGTTGGGCACACGTGCACCAAATTTTAGAAGTAGAAGAGGGATAAAAGATGTCCTTAAAATTCTGCAATGCAACTATGTGCTCAAAATTAACAATACACTTCAATTTTTGCATATATCATATCCTTCTCATTTTTTAAATGTTTAAAAATCTGTATGGTAGATGTAAAGATTTCCATTTTCTTTCCTGTAGGGAAATTTTTTCTTCAAATGGACAAAACTCGAATTTCTATTGAATTTAGAGTTAATTAAAGTTAACTTTTGAACCATAAGTTAGATTTGTCTAAAAATTATGTTTAGAGGAAGCTATTAAAAGGTTGCCCATATAATTAAAAAACTAAGAAAATCATGCCTAGATTTGAGATCGTGGGACCTTATTTAAACTCTAATTGTCTCCCAAGGGGACATTGGGCCTTTAGGGGTTAAGATTTGATTTCAAGACAAGAACATTCATTTTTTTATCTACTTTTAATTGGTCCATACTTCTTGGACTTTGTGGGGTCTTGCCTTGCACTTTTCTCTCCCATGATTTGAAGTGCCCTATCCTTCCTCACCCTTTGTGTCCCTACCTGTTGCCCCTCTTTGGCACTTGTGTTTCATTGGTTCACACGGGTGCCCAAGTTACCCCACCGTACCCATTTTTTACTTTGAGTAGTTATAACTTTCAAACCATGAATCCAAAAAAAAAAAAAACCTCCATGAAGCTCTTATCAGGGACAATCTATATACAAAAAATAAATTTAAAAGGATTTTTTTTTAATTTTAAGAACCTACCCAAAATAAAAATTGTCCCCCCAAGGGACACTTGGTGCAAACAAGTGACAATGACACATGAATGCAGGAGTACTAGCATGGAGGTAGAAAGAATGGAAGCTCATGAAAGTATGATACAAATCACGAAGAGGCTGAGAATAACCATCACCATGAACTCCTCATGAGATGCACTACTACACTGATTTTGATGTTTAGTGTCATGGGCAGTAAATGACTTGTAAATGCTGTAAGTTTTTACTTTTGATATAAATTTTTAACTAAGAGCACATCAATCTACACTACTCAAAGAGGGGGATCATAGTGGACATGGTCGGTACAAATATTCATCAAGAGTGAAATCTTATAGCATTTACAAGTCATTTACTGCCCATGACACTAAACATCAAAATCAGTGTACTACTACTACTACGACTGTGTGCCGGATGCAGGGACAGCTTGCGGTAGACCCACACACCACGCGTTGTAATCGTCGATGATGCCCTGCAAGAGAGCGCCCTCCATGGCGCCCAGAACGCGCTCCACCACCTGGTTGCCCACGCCTGTCAATAGGCCCTCGGGGATGAGAGACAGCGGCAGCGGCAGATTCACCGCGATGCCGATGTTCACCCACCCCCCGAAGTCCCACATCTTCGACTTGCCGCCACCGCTACTTCGGGGGAGCACCCGGAGCTCGCCGTGCAGGCTGAACAGGATGTTCAAGCTGCGGAACTGCTCCGGCAGTCCTGTCACGTCCAGGACCAGCCGAGAACTGTCGATGATGAGAGCTCCATTCTCGTGCACCACCCTGCGGCAGGCGGAAATGAGCAACTTGGAGAGGGTGATACTAGGGTTTAGGTTTGCGCCGCGTCGTACCTGACATCGGTGTAAGGAGTCGCCGAGAACTGGAAGAAGGTGATGGTGAGAAGCCGCGACTGCCACACGGAGTCGCCCAAGTACTTGATGCGCGCGGAGTCCGGGAAGGCGACATTCACGATGCGCTCCGTCTCCTTGAGATACTCCCCCGGCGGCAGCGAATTCTCTTGGAAGGGGATGGAGACCTCTTTCCGCCCCGTGAATTTCACCAGCTTCGCGGAGACCGTTCGAGAAGCGCGTCGCGAAGAAGACGAATTCCAACTGAGACGGCCGGATGAGAGGGTGCAGCATCCGTGCAGTGCAGAATTCGGAAATGCCAGCTGCCTAGCGCATTGAGGAGAAGCTGGGTGGAGCGGTTGCCTCCGACTTAATGTTGAGGACACTGCACATGTCTTGTTGCACAGCACGTTTGCCATCCCGAAACAACACCTGAAACATCGAATGTCTGTAAACATCTGAAGCGTGAAAACGCAACTCCCGCCATTCCATAGCACAAGGAGTAGAATACAATCTAATGCCCAGTACCATTACTCAGTGGCCCAGAGATTGCGAACTTGCTGCTTGTTTAGAGTAGTTGATTCTCACACCTCGTGACAAATCTTCGGATAACGCCACACCAATCAAGCTACACAGGAATTGGATAAGCTGGCCGAACTCGTAGTTCAGAGTATGAGAATGCACTCACCAGCTGTGTGGCAATACTATCAAGATGAAAGCCCCGCCGCCAAGAGGTCTTCTCAACGCACTCCGAGCTTCACAAGAGTCGACCGACGATGTTCAAAGATCAAAATCTCGACAACAAAAGTTGGAGTCAAGGAAATTGTGTATCTAGCATGGAAGTAAGTACTTGTTTTCCTCATCGCACCAGCCTACAAATGCTCCCCAAAAGCCTGAAAAGCAACTGCAAGAATGTTGCTTTTTCCACACATGGACATCTGAAAAGGAAAAGATAGCCGCACAAGGAGGAGAGGACCTAGCACTCCTCAAACACTGTGGAGGCTCCAGGAACACACACACGTGTTCTGGTCGAGATGATATACCTGGCACACATCTCTCTACCTTCATGCACGCAATGGTTGGAGTATATTAGGTGTGACAGTGGTTACGTCTGCGAACAGTCTTCGAAGTTGACTGAGTTTCTCTTACACGAACAACGATTCTTCTGTGTTTGCCGGCATACAGTATGTACTTATTTTGCAGCCGAGTTGGCTCAGAAACGACTCACGCAGATCTCTTGGTTTATAAGAGGAGAGAATGAGCTAACTTGTCTATGTAATTCACCTCATGGCAAATTCTGGAGACAACCTTCGAATGGCGAGGTAGATTTTCATCTACTTGCTGTCTGTAGTTGCATCTCACGGAGTTTGAAGTAGCACAGTGCAATCAACGAAACTGCCGTTGTTACGAACTATCTACAGGTTGGAAAATTCCTGCTAAGGAACCAAGAACAGGATTCAGAAAATCCACAAGAAGAGATGACTAATTTCGCAACGCAAGTTTTCAGAGCGTCCTTCTATCTATTACTTTTGCGCTTCTGTTTTTCACCTCGTCCGCCCCCACGCCCAGGATTCCGTATTATTTGAATCGGACGATATTGTGGGTGCGCTACGCTGGCACTGGTTCCAGATGTGGACTGCGTTGGTGTGCCTTCGCTTCCGGATCCTGACTGTCCGCTTCCCTACGTCCCAGATCACCAAATTAATACAAGATCTCTCAACTGACCAATCTATTTTCACAAGCTTCTAATGAAGAAACTTGAGCTTGTACATACACCAGCTTGGATAATAGCCAAAACCAACAAAGCACCTGTAGTCGGAATCATAAAATACAGAAATGAATATTTGCTTACATGGTCACCAGTCAGTGTGGCAATATTGGGACGATGTCCTAAAGCCTGGAAATCACCAACCTCTGAAGGCCCTCGACCTGCAAAACGTGAACACTCCTCAGTATTCTATCGTGCCGGATACAAATGTGCTACAAATTTCAAGAAATATATCAAACCCCTCCTCATAGAACGATTACTCTTTCCGCAGATTTTTAAACAGAACCAAAGGATTTCTACGGCTCTGTCAGTATCTCTGATAAGAACAGATTAATGTCCATATACAGGAGTCGTAGTCCTCTGTATCTTGGATTTGACCGGAAATATAACTTAAAACCGCGGAGAAGGGCAAAAGAACAAATAAAAGCAAGGTGTGAAAGTGGGGACATACGTGATTTTTTAGCAGGAGGAACAGAAGATTCTTTTTCCGTTTCGCGTTTAGACTTCTTCACAAGCTCGAGAAGCTCTTGATCACTCTCCGGAGTAGTACTGTTAAGAAGCTCCAGAGCTCGGTTGAATAAACGCATAAGATCCGTCGTCCCAGCGTAACGGGGTCCAATGTCCTTCCCTTTGACCACGGTTTCCCTCATCGTGACTCACAAACTTTGTACTCAAGCTGTCAATGCCTCACTTGATGTCCCAGTGCCCTCTTCAGGTACTCTCCCTACACATTCAGCAAACATAATCACTTCACCGGAACAAATAATCTATTGCTTAAACTGATGAAGCTTACTTCCTCGGGCAAGATATGCATCATGTTCTAACTGTTGCAATCACGAAGCGACAGCATTTCTGGGAGGAAAATAATATATACCAGCTTCACCCCGTGCCCGAGCTACACTGTCAAGCTTGGACTCCAACAGAGTGGTGGTTGCCTCCAAACGTAGTATTCTCCTGTAACCATAAGAAAAAACTCAAAACTCCTTAGCAACTCTCACCTCAGATCAGGATCATCAAACTTCGTGATACTACTGCAACATTTGTAGCTACACAATCTTAACAAATCCTAGCCTAATCAAGCGCAAAATGAGCACAAACGCATGAAAGATCTGGAAACGAGAACCTACAGATGCACATCGGCTAGCTTATCTTCGCAGACTGCAGAAAAGTTGTTCAAAAGCAGGACCGTATGTGCGATGAATGTATTAACCTATTCAAAATCGGGATAGTAAGAGGCGTCATAAACAACAAAAATTGATGTAACACTCACTTCAGGATACTTGCAACAACCATAAGGGCTGGTGCATAATTTTAGATAACTTCCACACAGTCAATATCAAGCAACGTGTACTACAATCACACCACGTTGTCCACTTTGGGTTACACTTCAAAACAAAGATTCAAACCAATCTAAAAGCAAGAAACATTCATACCAGAAATACAGTCCTATTATCAGCCATAATACTTGTTTTCAATCATCTCAGGACAGGAACACCAGCCAACAGACTTCAGCTAGTGTGGTCGAGGAAGGACTTGAAAGGACACCTGAGGAATCACAGATTAGTGAAACAGATTAGGTTAACCAAATAACCAAACGCGTCGACCGAGAAACAACTCAAAACAGATTTTGACCACGACAAAAGCAAAGTAAGCTATCCCAATTGCCCTGATGACCTATCTCTCATGACGCCCCAGAAGAAGAAGAAGACATCAAAATCCCTGACACGCATCGGCGGGTCATACCAAGCCTAGCAAATTCATACACCATGATGGGAACTATGTGTCGAGAAAGGAAGACTGCGAAAATCTGTCAGCGTCGATAAACCTCAAGTATGACGGTGGATCATAAACCCGGTTTTTGCCAGCGGATCGGAGGCCAATCTTACTCTTCCCCTTGACATTTAAGCTTAGATAAGAACCCTAGAACCCTAATATGGCGACCTTTTCACGCCTCTCCGCAACCATCCACCGCAAATGCATCCTCAAGCGAGCGGCCGAGCTCAAAACCCTGGCATCCTCACAAGGCTTCCATTTCATACGTCCCTAGCCAAATCTGGCGCCGATCCTCGCGCCTAACGGTGCTCCACATTTGAGGCTGCCCGATGCATGCTCTGCCCGGAGCAGAAGGTCTCCGCGGAGCCCGATAATGAGGTTGCACAAGCGAACAGCATCTCCACCGCGGGCCCCCATCCCGGCAGACCTGAGCGGCTGGATGGAGGGAGTTGTACCATAAACGGGATAATCCGACATTAGAGCATCTCCACCCCAAGACGGAGAACCACCAAATTGGAGTTTTGAGAGGTCAAAACGTTGCACCCATCACCTCAAAACGGGGAAACTTTATAAAAATTTAGAAGTTTTGGTGCATGGCACACCAAATCCTCCTTGGATGGGGGGAGTGCGCCATTTTTTGATGTTGGTGACACACCCATACCCTTGCGACACGTGGCGCCATGTCATTGATGTCGACACGTGGCGCCGTGTCATTGGTGGCGGGAGGTAAAAGGTCAAAGCATTTTTTTGGGTAAATTTTTTTGGAGCTTGGGGTGGAGCCAAACAAGCACCAAACCCTAAACCACTCCTGGCGTGAAATTTTTTTTCCGTCCTAGCGTGGAAAATTCCACGCCAGGAGTGGAGATGCTCTTATGGTGGGTGCCTGCAAAAATTTGATGGGCGGGAGGACCAACAATGTGCTGCCATGTATCAGCGTGGCACAAGCTGAGTCACTAGTACCGAAGGATTTTCTTTTCAGGCCCACCATTGATGCCATCTACGGCAGATGCAATAATGGCAATTGCGGTTTGGTGTTTATTCCTGGCCTGCGGTGCATGGCCTTCCCAAATTCATGATTGCGGGGCTGGTTTGCGAGGGTTCTCCTCGGGACAATCCACCCGGTTTTCAGGCCGTGGGGTGGAGGTGCTAAACCCTAAACCTAGGTACCCTAAACCTGAAAATTCTCACCTAGAAATTCTCGTTGATTTATTATGAGCTAATTTTTGAAAAGAGGTCAAAACTCTTGATATCTTCACCTCGCTTTCCAAGTGACTTGTATCAGACCCTAAACCGTTGTCGTCCTCGTTGCCTGAGCGAGGCCTTGCCCGCTGTCGTTCTCCTCGCATGTGGTCTCCCTCTCCCTCTCTAATGTTGGTCGTTGTCCTCCTCCTCGTCTCCGCTCTCCTTCACCCTCTTTGATCTCGCCCGCTGTCGTCCTCCTCGTCTCTGCTCTCCTTCGCCCTCTCAGATCCCGCTCACTCTCTGACTCCCTGTCTCCGCTCCGCCTCTGCCTCTCCGCTCCATGTCCGAAGTACATCTCAATCTCTCTCCTGTCGTGCTCCCCATGGGCTATGTTCTTAAGAAGTCATACTGTTGTAGGCACCTGGGTAGAATGGGCTTGCGTGGATACTATAGAAACCTCTCGAGACTTCTTGCATCATGAAAGGGAAGGTCATGTATATAGGTGGTGGCGCCATTGCTGGCTGTGAGGGAGGCAAGAATGATCTCTAGAATGACGTCTAGTGCCGCAGGATAGCTTGCTCAACGAGCGCTCCGAGGTGCAGCAGCGAACCAGGGTTGCCAACGGCCCCCTGTTGCTGCACCGCACCTGCGGTGCCGACATTGAGGCTCAACGCCCCTCCCCCCGCGGCACCGGCAACCTGGCTACTGCTTGGAAGTAGATGGTCTATTGTTGTTGCTCCGCCGAGACTCTGGCTGCTCCCCAGGGGTCCATGAGCTCCTACTCCTGGGACATTATGCTGTGTTCTCCCTCGATGGCGACTCCTTGTAAGTTGCTAAATCTCCCTCTCATGCTTCTTTTGTGTTCTTTGAGCTGCGCAATCTTGCTTATCTTTTTGTTGTTGTTATCTCTGTACCTTGCGTTGCTCTTTGCTTGCCTCTTTCTCCTCCTTCTTCTTTTGTGCAGCAACTGTTGTTGCCTCTTTTTTAGCCAGGATGTCTTCTAAACCTTTGATATAGTCACTGGATGTTAGAATCTTGCTCTGCGTGTAGTCTAGGAGAGGCTGTTGTTTTCTCCTCTTCTTAGCTGGGATTAGCTCCGGCAAGGACAAAAACTCACTAATGCTGCCATCATCTCCCCTCTCTAACTCGTCCTTGAATTCGGGATCTATGTTGGTGTGCTGGTCGTTCAAATCGTAATTGCTTTCCTGCGGATTTGGAACATCTACGTAGAAATGTTGAGTTCTCTGTCCATATCCAGATTCTGACCCTCCTTGCCATGTTCTAGCTACAGTCACGGCGCCTTGGAGCCCCTGATCTCCACGTCCTTGCATCTTTGAGTTAGCTTCTGCCGAAGCTCCGAGTCTGCACCTGCTGCCGAGGTCGTCCCCTGCCCCTGCCTGCACATTCGGGAGGTCATCCCTATCCCTACGGAGGTCATCGTCTGACTGTACCTGATTGCCAGCTCCGTCGCCATCATTGGACTCATCTCCACTTGACTCTCTTTCACCAAGATGCTGAAATTCTTGGTCTCTTTCTTCAAATCCTTTGCTAGGTTCCATGCGGCTTGTTGTAGTAGTGTCATTTAGTGGCCAAATCCCTGTCTTCTTGAAACCAGCTTTGATGTTCTTTGGAGTGAGTGATCGCTCTAAGGCTTGAGATGTCCACTCACATAGAGTAGCTTTCTCCACCTTTTTTCCTTTGTCTAGTAGCGTCCAGGAGTCCCTGATTTGCCTGAATGCAAATTTAAAGGGTTTAAAACAGCTCACATCCAAGGGCTGCAAGGCATGGAAGGTGTAGGAGGGTAGGATAGTGATGTCTAGATCAGAATTAATTGCTGAAGTGACAACTTCAAGAGTGACATGTGAATTGTGCCCATCCAAGACAAGTAAGTGCTTGTTTTTTTGATCAATTCCTGCTGTCTTCTTCAAAGTCCCAATGAAATGCAAAATCCATGAATGAATTAACCACTTGGTCATCCATGCATTGGGCTGCATGGCCATAACAGCGTCCTCCTCACAATTTTTCACATAGTCTTGTAGAAAGTAGGTTCCCTTCACAATATAGAAATTTGGAATCTTTCCACCATCAGCATTGATGCACGACAAAACTGACAAGTGCTCCCTCTGATCTAGTTCAATTGTATGTACACATCTGCTTCCTACTTTGGCTAGTACAGTGGCCCCCCCACTTCTTCCAGCTTGAACCCCACTCTCTTCACAATTCCAAATATGTGATGGTGGGTAATTCCAGGTACTATACAGCTCATTTAGGTTGCTATAGAAGCTAGCAGCAGTTGATGGACACAAACCTCTAGCTCTTGCTAATTCTAGGGGCTGACTTTTCCTAGAGGCTAGTTCAGGGTGCGTTTGATTGAAACTTCTTAACCATGACCTTCCTGGGACCCCTGTAGCACTCCAAGGGGTCTCTCTTGTTTGGGTGGCTTGGGCCACCTTTAATCTCAATTGCCCTAGGCTTAAAGGGTGGCCCAAATCTTGCATTTAAAATAAATACTCCAATAATTTTTCCTCTTCATCTGGCTTCAAAACAGGTTTGGCCCCCCTTGCCCTCCCTAACACTCTTCCATACAGGTGATCACGAATTAAACGAGCTGAAATTCCAAAGGTACGGGAAGCAACTCTTACCTTCATGCCATCATCAGTAATTGCATCTAGGGCTGCCTGAAGTTGTGCATTTGTCCAATTTCCTGTTTTCTTGAGTGGAATCCTCCTAGCTCTGCTGCAAGGCACTTCTTGGTTGCTTGGAGCAACTCTCCCAACACTTCTTGGGCCCTCCATGAGGTTGTCATCTTCACCCCCCGTGTTGAAATTACTTTGAAAGGAGTTTTGTTGCCTCAAAGGGGCTGAACTCCTCAAGCCTAGTCTCCTTGCTCTCCCTCCCTCCTCTGTGAAATTGCCATCTATTGTTTGCTGATTTGGAGTGGAATTGACATGTAGAGTAGGTGCTAAATTCCTATTACTCCTCTTTGACCCATGCTCAAACTATACCATATGTTCCTCAAACCCTAACCTTTCCTCTAAGCTCTCTTCATGACCATGTGCTAGAATGTGTTGTTGAGAGCTTGCTAAAACTTCAGTTTCTTGCACTATGTCCTCCCCACTCAAATAACCTTCATTGTCTTCCACTATGATGTCCATTGCCACACTCATGCCCCCTCACAAAGCACTCTAATGTCTCTCTTGTTCTACCACCTAAACCATGATTTTTTGCTCATAAACACACCCATTGGTATATGCAAATATACCCTCACAGCTTTGCAAGGAAGTGCAGAAGGAAACCCTAAATCGTCCACATGGAAGCGCCATCACAGCCTCTTTATTGCAAAATCAGCCCCCAAAGTGGGTAATTTTTTGAACTTACAAATCCTTAATTGCACCCTCCCTCCACCATCATTTAGTCCAACAGGAAACATTTTTTCATCCACAAGGGAGCCCTATTTCACCCAACAGAAAATCTGAATCCACTCATATCACCTTTTGGCGCCTTACTAGAAGCTTTTTCAAATCTGGCTGGGCGGATTTCAGGACCCAGCCCCAGAATGTAGGGTGCGATAATTGGAACTGCACAGAAATATCAACCACTACCTTACCACCAACTTAAGCTTACTGACCTATTTATAGCATTTGTATAAGTGGTAAGAATTTTTTTGGGATTTCAAAATAGGATTTCATGAACATTGCAATTGTCGTGACCATTTATTTTTTCATACTGAAATTGCTACAAATTTTTTAAGTGGATAGTAAGCCGTGACTATTCCTCAACATACAAAACTCTCTACTTCCACAAGAAGTTGTGCTAATGACCACTTATCAAAGCACCCATCATTGTGAGCACAAGAGACTAAAAACCGAGAGCTATGAAAATTGAAAACTACTCTACTGATAACCATAAGTCGATTGGCTGTAACCTAAAACCGCTACGCCCATGACCTGATATAGACTAGGTCCCTCCCACAAACCACCCTCCAAAAATCCCATGTCCATCAGCTCCCAAGACCCCATGCCCGTCCCCCTGGCACGGAGCTCCCGCTTGGGCCTCGTGCTCTGCTCTCGCAACAGTTCCTTTGTTGGTTGCCTCGCAGCTCTAATCCTCTGCCTTAGCTTACTCTTGATGTATTTGAGAACAAGGACGCCTTGGGTGTTGAGGGATTGGCGACAGTGGAAACGAGAGTGGATATTGCGCGGTGGGTGTCATAGAATGCGGACAAATGTCAAATTGCGAGAAGGGAGGGAGGGTGGAAGAAGATGGGAAGAAGAAGTGTCCATGCTGTTGGTGTGGGAGCTACGGAGATTGCATGAAGGAGACACTATGTAGAGGCGGCATGTATGTCGGCATACACTCATGTGCAGAAGTGGGAGACGTCGGCGCTAGGATTGAACTGCGTCGCGATGAAGGCTCCCTACCCCTCCGGCCCCTCCGGAATATGATGTTCCTCTGCATTCTTAGAGGCCCTTGACGCGCAAAGAGGCACCCAACGTTGGACACCGCGGTTTATCTTTGATGCGGCCCTAGCCACCTTCTCCAGCGTTGCTTTGCATGCTCGTGCCGCCTTCGTGCATGCAATTACCTCCTTCTCGGTGGTTTTTTGGGCCTATGCAACGGCCTTCTATGCGGCGCGTTGCTCCTCCAATCGAGCGTTCTCTTCTCTGCCGGCAGCTTTACGTACTGTCGCCTCTTCTCTTTTGGCAGCCCTCCGCTTCTTTGAACCTTCCCGTGCATGCTTCTGACACTCTTTCTCTTGTGCTGCACATTCCTGCGCGGTCCGAATGTCCTCCGCGGCCTCATCGTACGCGTTGCCTGTTAGGATTATGGATTTGGCAAAATCCACTATGGGGTCACGACGTTTGGCGCTTGCTATTGAAGCGAAACTGGGGAGTTGTAAGAAGTGCGTGATGGAATCCGGCTCCTCCATGTTCGGATCAAGGTCAGCAATGTCATCTCCAGCGTCTAGATCATTCGGGTTGGCCTCCACAAAGAAATGTTGAGTTCCAGCATCGAGTTCTTGCCTGAAGTCCGCTTTGAGCTCACATTCAACTAAATACATAGGTGCGCTCAGCTCCCCTCTCTCTTTGACCCCTCCTCCCTCCGTCAATGCTGCCCTCTCGTGGTTCCTCTTCCCCTTCATTGACCCCCCTCCACCAGCCAATTCCAGAGTTGTTGCCCACCTCCTTCCCAGCCCCCTCACCACCGCCCTCACTCTTTGGAGTGCTAGTGCCTCCTTCCCGGGCGTAGGTTTTCGAGGGAGCTAAGTACTAATCCACAACGTGACGGTTTATTGGGTAAATTCCCGCGCCTCTAAACGCACTTTCAATGTTGGATTCAGTCAGATCTTTCCTTGATGATAGTGAGATCCACTGAGCTAGTGTCTCCTTGTTCGTAGGCTGGTTTACATTTTTCTACATCTAGAAGTCGCAGTATTCTCTAAAGAATTTTTTGAAAGGCTTGAAGCACGAAATGTAAAGCGGCTGCAACGGGTGTGAGGTATGTGATGGCAAACTTACTAGGTCCAACCCTACGCCCCGTGCGGCTAGTGCAACATCTAGAATTACATGGTTGTTGTAGCCGTCAAGGATAAGGATGCTGCTGAGGCGATATGTCAATTGTTCGTCTGATGGACGCAATGAAATGGAAGATCCAAGCAGAAAAAAAGTACGTTGTCATCCACGCTTTTTGTTGCATAGCCATGGTGGCACCCGCTTCACAATGTTGTATATAACTTTGTCTAAATCTTTTGTCCCGAAATATGTTAAAGGAGGGGATGGCCTTACCGGCGGCATGTACGTAGACCAACAATGAGAGCCACTCGCAGTGGTTTGGGATGATGCTTTGCACACGTCGGGCACCGGTCTTAGTCATGACCATGCGGCCACTGCTTTTGCCTGTGACACCATCATTGTTGTAAGTACTCAACCTCTTTGCTTGGGCAAGTTTTTATTTTCCAATTATGAGAAATGGGACTTGTAAATTACCTGCTTGGGCGCCAGATTCGTTGTAGTTCCAGATGCGCTCGGGTGGATAATTGTGCAAGTTATACAATTCAGTCAAATTGTCGTACACTGATTGCACATTCTCGGAACATAGGGCTCACGCTTGCGCACTCTCTAATCCTTGCGCTGCACGTACAGTCAATTCCGGGTGACGGCGTGAGAAGCACCGCATCCACCCGCCACCGGAAATACCGTCTTTGAATGGCGTGGCTCTAGATTTTGGATTTCAAAAACCTTCATCTTCAGAGCAGACATGGACAACCCGTAGCCGCGGTCACACATTGTGACGAGATATTGTACAAGTTGGGCCTCCTCATCTGGACTCAAAACTGCCTTGATGCCGCACTTACAGATTTTTGTCTTGCCGTAACACTAATCGCAAAAGCTTGAATATTGTATGTGATTTTCCGCGGCAGCCTTCTTCATGCTCTTCCCTTCATCTACTACTGCCAGTGCTCGTTGCAATTGCTTGTTGTTCCAATTTCCATTCTTCTTCAGTCTTTGTTGCCTTGTTCGTGGCTGACGGATGGCCAGTGTTGTGCTTGCAGGCTCGAGGAGGGGGTGCAGTCTTGAGCCCCAAGGGGAATGGGATGCGAATACACTCACACCGGTGTTGTGGCAGAGAGCTTGTGTTTCAAGAAAACATTGGATTTCTGGCTGCACCTTTTACTCAACCAAGTTCTTGCAAAGCATAACTCCAAAAAGATATTTTTATGGAGAGAGATTGTCAATTTTAACAGACAATCACTTCAATATACAAGTCCTTTTTGGACAAGAAAGTCCAACTATTTAAGATAACTATGTAAAATTCACAAGTCTTAGAAAGGGGAACAAACTCGAGCTCTAAGATCTTGTAGCTCACAATCTAACCGTCCAAATGCCACCAAACTTCTTCAATAGGACTAACCTACTATAATTGACTAGCACACAAAATCTCAACTGTTGATATGTCTTAGATCTTGAGATATCGCAAAAACATCAACAGCCTCTTCAAACCCTTGTTCTTCATCATCTGTATCCAAAAATACCGATAACTTCCAAACCAAAACTCCAAACGCCATGAATTTTGATATGTTCTTTGCCAACATACAAATGAATCTTTTTGAAAAAATTTAGCTAAAAATTCGCCTCCAAGCCGAAAATATGGTGAAACCCGTGACAAACAACAAAGGGTATACTTACAGCCTTACAAAATACATGTGCCTTGTTTGACTCCAAATATCTCCTTTACAAAAGCTCCAAATCCATCGCTTCGTGTGTGCAATATGTAGGCCTTGAAAACAACTTTTCAATTGTACCTCCCGATCTCCAAAAGCTCTCCTAGAACTCCTTGTATGCTCGAAGATATGGCAGTAGGTCCCAAAATTACCTCTTTACTTCAAACCCTTGAATCTCCTTTACTTCAACTCCGAATCATATGTTTTTGTTCCAAAATTATAGCTCAAAACCTGAGCTGTCTAACTCTGTTGTTTTCTCTTCAAATGCCCCCTTCAAAGTTGCAGAAACGCTTGCTAAGGCCGCGGACAACCCCCTTGATTTTCATTGGTCATGAGAATCGGCGAATGGGAGGAGGACTTTCATCCAAAACTCATCCCCCTCCATCCCTTGCCACCTCCTTCTATCCTTTGCCACCTCGTTTGTATCCTTCTATCCCTTGCCACCTCCTTCTATCCTTTGCCACCTCGTTTGTATCCTTCTATCCCTTGCCACCTCCTTCTATCCTTTGCCACCTTCTTCTTATCCTTCCATCCCTTGCCACCTCATTCTATGTTTTTTACACTATCTTTTGCATATTCAATTCTATCCTTTCTATTTAAACATTTAGAACTAAACTCTAAACTTTAAGCCCAAAACTTCATCTAAAAGCTTAGCATCAAACATTTAAGTCCTAAATAATCCAAAGACTTTAACTAATTTAACAAAAACGTACGAAACAACCCTTTCATATCAACTTTCAAACTAATTTACCAACTATTATAACATACCCAAACTTATAAACATATTACCGATCGTGATCGGTTGTTAACATATTTTGGATAATCCTAATATAACAAAGTCTTTATATATTATTGGATGATATCTTCACTATTGGCCTAGACCATTCAATACCCTCTATTTTTCTATATTAATATATGTTTTCACATCATGTACACAATTACTTCACGACACCGGATAAGCTGACCAAAATCCCACCCCGTTGCCAGGGATGACCTCCGTACTGCGAGCCTCTACGCAATGGACGATTGCCTCTGTCCACTCCTTGGAACTCAGAAGTCTGTAGCTGCAGACTGCGCCTCCAGCCCGTCGAGACAGGCCTCACCAGCGAAGCCTCGCACCTTCAGTGCGTCGGGGCGGGCCTCCAGCCCAATGTCTTATGCCTCCACCTGAAATCCTCGCGCCTCTGTTCCTACCCGTGTCTGTGTCCCCCGCGTAGGCCGCCCATCCCTCCGACAGTTATAGTCGCGGGTTCGCACACGTTGCGCCAGCTCCAGTTGGCTGTAGTCCATCTGCTGAACCCCTCTTTGCTGCCCTTCTTTGCCACTATTGAAGGAAACATCGCCATCAGAAAATGCTTCACATTCGGCACCCTAACCGGATTCATAGCCACCCTCATCTGTGCTGTCTTCATCACTGTAGAGGAAGTCATGGTCTTCCATCAGGTCTAATGTCGACATCTTCACTTCGGAAGTTGCACGTTAAACACACATTCACTAACTGTCACTACCGCCCTCACTCACTCACTGTCAAAGTTGGCCCTCCCTTTTGCAGTCAATCAGAGAATGCAAATCCTCACTCACTCGTTCACATTGTCAATGCACTATCAAAACCTTCCTAAAAAATTCAGATTGCAAGCATAATGTTCAGTTGAACCTTGGACTTAGTAAAGCCAGTTTGGCTGTAATTTCTGTGAATTGGCGTATGCATTTTCAACAACTAAGGTCATTAATATTGTCATGAATACCACCCATTTCTCGTAGCCAAGTGTGATTTGATCGTGCTCATAATAACCAGCAGTCGCCATATTGATTTTCTAAAACCGTTACGGATTAACCCACATTCTGATTTTGCACTTCTGCCATTAACAAAACCTGACCAGCTGGAGATATGTTCATGCCGTCGACCCATACTGGCGGTTTGCCTCACCAAAATTTACTCTTTCCCTTCCTCAATTATAAACTGACTTTCCTAAAATTTCGGAAATGGGGTGGGCGACTGGCGATTTTGGCCCACATAAGACTGCCAATTCTGGGGTTGATGGTGATAGGTTATCCAACCTTAGCTTGTGCAACCTCATTAGGCCGACACACATGACGACCATATGGGGCTTCATCTCCCAAATATGGTCCCTAAAAGTTTGGGTTTGGCTCCTCATGCCCACATGAGTTTCACGGTAAAATCCGATGTGGTTCCAAATCAAACCATTTGGTTACCTTCTTCTGATTTACCTTTATAACCATAATATTACCACAATGTTTCCAATGCGTTCCCAATGAGTTCTCAATGGGTTTCCATGTTGTTCCTCAGAGTTTCCACCTTCTTCTGCAACGCGTTTTCAAACCAATTCTTATTTGGTCATATATTGCATCATAGGTTTCACAACTTGGGTATTGGAGAGGGGGTGCGTGGAGTGACATGGGCTCTAGAGAGTACCATACTCTAGGGAGTTAGAGCATCTCGACCGCAGAGACGCCAGCCCAGGGTAGTCACATGGGGACTTGTCAACCGGAGAGACCAACCAACGACAATGCCGGATAAAGTTTGCACCGGAGCCCGTAAACCATCTGTTTACTGTGCACAATTTCCAGCATTCACACACTCTTCATAATGGTTGCAACTTGCAGCTGTACATGGCAGATTTGTATACGCCCCTCTAAGTCTGCGTAACTTGACTCTAGGATAGCAAACAAACTCAGAATGGCGTTTGGGTTGATAGGCCCCGCCTTCCCGGTCAACCGGGATGCTACGTCTGTCCTTGCGATGGTGGAGCTATGTGTGAGAGTACACAACAAACCTGCAAATCTCCCAAGGCCCCGTACCCTGGTGGAGATGCTCTTAGAGGAGGGAGGGTTGAGGGAGCTCCACAAAAGTTTTAGATGGAGAGGTTTTGACTTTGGCTTTGAAATGGGAATATTATAGTGAGGGTGAGGGTCCGTGAGGGGGAGAGAAGTGTCAATGAAGTAGGAAATGTGGACTATGGATTAGGGTTTAGGTTGAGGGAGCTCCACAAATATTTTTAATGAGGAGGTTTTGACTTTGGATTTGGAGTGGGAATATCATGGTGAGGGGGAGTGAAGTGAGTGTGAGAAGTGACAATCAATAGGAAATTTGGACAGGGTTTGAATAAGTAATGTAGTGTCACTTAGGTAGTTATTAGTTAGTGTATTGTGAATGAGGGTATTGTAGACAACGGGGAGTACATGTTTAGCATTTCAAGTAAACGTACTTCAAGTTCTACTAGAACTTGTATCGAATTTCTCTCAACATTGAAGGTATGATACTGTAAACCATAAGAACCCTATTTTTTGAATGTGCACCTTTTTCTGTGATTTTAAATGATATCTTGTATTCAAGAAATATATTGAAATCTATTTTTTGCACATGTCAAATTCTAGGTATAAAGATATGGCCCTAAGCATATTTTTGAGGACATCCTTCTTTAATCCACATGCTTCTAGTCTTATTCCATGGAAGAAAAATATGATATCCAAGATGATGATTGCATTTATCCTTCCGACCTAAGGAAGAATTGGAGTACATTATTGGAGTAGAAGAATTGCTACAAAATCAACAAAGAGATGATGGTGGAAAAGATACTACAACTTTCACGGACTCCGCGTATTTTTATCTCTCAGATTGTGAAATTAGGATGGATGGTGAAGAATAAGATTATAGAGCTATGCATGAAATTATGACAATTCTATTAATGTTGCAAGTGACAACATTGACATTTCTATAGATGAGTCATCTTCTCCACCTTTTGAGTATATATTGATTGAAACTTTTCCAAACAATGTGCACTTCACTTGTGAGCATGAAACTTATGGTTGAAAATTTACAAAAAAAATGTATCATTCTTTTGAACAAATTTGTGAAGCGGATTTGAATTTCCGTCCCCTCTCTAAAAGTCATGGTCGTCAAGTAGATGTGAATGATGTCTGTCATAACTTAGAGCGGTGGAAAAAATTTCAAGATAGTGTTCAATTAGTTCAAGTAGACAAAGGTATAGCATTGTCTCATGTGCTACAAGATTCACATTGAACTATAGAGTTCCATTGTTTAAGATGCTCATGTGGATCGTATCGGCAAACATTTGCCTTGAAATTGTACATTGAGTTCAATCCGAACTAAGCGGAGCACGGATATTAGAGTAGGAGGCATTCATGCCTTGTATGTGGAAAATTGCCTCCACTCATGTTTCATTTGTGAGGATTGCACATATTAGGAATAAAACTCATGTTGTTCCACTTGATGCCTTTGATCATTACTCTTGATGAGGTATGCACAAAGTTTGGGGTATTACGTAAGACCCACTGAACCAAAAGTCATATTGTCAAGTACTACCGTTGTCATTGGAGTAGAAACAAGGCTCGTTTTTACATGAAAGGATCTTTGACAAAAGTCGTCAAAGAGAGGGACATTCAACAAGATAGAAAATCTAGATTGTGGGATTGTTCTTTTCAGTTGAAGACAATGGAAGCTAATTCTTAGGACAATGGTGGTGGAGCATTGAGCAAAAAGGAAGCTTGTATTTTTGTCTATACGGTGCATATAGAACACGTCCTTGATTCTGGTGATGACATATTATTTTTACCGGTGCATCCAATTGTGATTGGCATGGCACAAGGAAATTTGAGAAGATCGATATCCACATCTAGTGTGGCTCTTGCTTCTAAACGCGACGCAAAAAATCTTCAAAGTATGGTAAATGATTTGAAATGTGTCACGTATCGTTTCTTTATTATTCCAATGGAGGTTGGCCAATTAAAACATTCTATTAGACTAAACGGTAATTAATACCTCATATGTCTTGTCATGTCTTACATATTTTAACTTCATAATTAATATCTTCATGTGTATTTCAATTTTGGTGTGATATATGATGTGTAGACTCTTTACGGAAAGATGATTGGGATGCTGCACAATTGAAGTGTACAAGGTTGCAAACACAAAAAAAGGTCATATTATATCAACCGTATTCTCCAAATGACAAAGATCCGAGAAAACGGCTTTTTGTTGTGGTCATTCAAGATGACTGGTTGTGTGGTATGGCAATAAGATTTTTGCAAGGTAATTCATGGGCCTTGGATTCAACTTTCAAGACTAACCAATATGACCTCCCACTTTATGCAACGATTGTATCCAATCAGATTGGAAAGGGCATACCAATGTTCTATATGTTATGCACAAAGGATAAACATCAAAATGCGGGAGAAGGGCATGACGGCATCAGATTAGAGTGACACTTATTGTTGTATTTACATCTATTGGGAAGGTTAGGCCTTCTGCTATTATTATTGACAAACACAAGACTTCGTTAAATTCTATCCACAAGGTTGTAAACAATGATTAGCATTGTTGGAATATAGATAATGGAAGAAAGATTCAAGTGGGTGGAAAGGTTTTATTATGCCATTTCCATGTGATGAAAGCTTGGAGTGAGAATCTTCTCACCTGAGTTTTGATTCTTGTGAAAGACAAATTATGGAGAGCCTTGCATATTTTGATGCATTGTCCAAAGGAAGAACATTTTAACCAAAACCTTTAGAAGTTCTATGAAGATTTTGGACATATACTAGGTGTAAAAGATTATATTCAGAAGGGTTGGGCTAGAGAGAATGTACCATGGAGGGATTTATGGCCTCGATTTGGCCGCCTCTTTGTTTATGGAGGCATGGATACTACAAATCATGTGGAGAGACATTGGGAGTGGATTAAGTACACTTTGCTTCAAGGAAAAGAGAACCGTGTTCTTCGGGATCTTATTATTGCAATTGTTGAAAGCACCGCTGATGGTAGCGAATTAGAGGGCCTACCTTGATGGATCATTTTGAAACCGTACAACTTATAAATAAGTGTATGAAAACATTAGTTTTTTGTTAATGTTTGAAATATTAGTTGAGGACAAAGTATTGTTGTTATGTTTCTTACTAACATGAACTTTTTATACAAGTGGTTCAAAAACGTACTCACGAAGAGGTAATGACAAAAAGCATCGACGGCGATTAAAAGGAGGGGAGCGTATATTCAAAGCTTACAAAGAAAATCGTGAGGCAGTTCTAGAAGTTATGAATGTTGAACACTTGTTATTTTACATGACAAGTGAGTCATCTCCTACAATGAAATATAGTGTTTCTTAAAACACTTATTATTGTGATTGCCCAGCCCGACACTCAACTTGCAAACATATTATAGGACTTCAACTCATTGTGAAGGAATTTTTCTCTCCTTTACACACTTCAAAGGTTGAAAAGGAGACCATAAATGACGTAGATCACCCTAACAATGAGACCCTTCCCCCTTACAACCAATGTTTGTAAAATTGGGATATATCCAATCCACTTCCATCCCATAACCAGCCATTCAACTCAAAATGGAAGCTTACTATTAGTCAATATCCCTTACTTTTGGTCAACGTTTGTGGGGGTACCTACTAGTGGCCACCTAATAAATATGTCAGCATACTTTGAAAATTCATAACTAATTCAAAAGAATAATAATTTCAATCCAAGTGATTTCAAAAATTTCAGATCTCATCTAAAATTTTTGAAATCATTTGGGTTGATATTGTTATTCTATTGGCTATTACTGAAAAATAAATTTATAATTATTTACCCTCGGCATATATGCACATTTCTTAATCTGTTGATTATGGGGGCTTTATCTTAACCCCTAAGAGCCCAAATGTACGAGGGGCGTACGTTTCGGATATTGGGCATGTACCTTTGAGTGGAAAAAATACTCCAATTCTTATGAAAATTTGACACTGCATTGTCCTTGATGAAATCTATATAGGGAACTTTTCAAATTTGATTTTGGACTTTTGGTTCAAAAGTTATTAGCCTTCGAAGGTCAAATGGGGAGTCTGAATTGTAGGGGCAGCCATGTCAACCAATGCAATTTGAGGAGAAAAATGGGGCAAAATTTTCGGACAGAAACGGCGAGGAAGGGGGGCAGCCGAAATCATGGCTGGGGGAAGACTGCAAGGAGTCCAGACTTCTATGCACGAAGTCCAAGTGGAAAAAGCTTTAAAAATTATTGGATGAATAATTTAAACAATTTTTAAAAAACAACAAACAACCAGTCGTCAGCTGGCCCGCCAGCGTCTCGCGCTAGAAGCGAGCCGGCCAAGATTTTTAGAAAAAAATTGTTAATTTTTTTATTTTAAAATTTTTTTTCCTCCAATTGCGAGGGTTGTTGATAGTAGGTGGCCAATTCTTTTTCCTTTCTTTGTAGTTTTTTTATAATGATTGTTTTTTTAATTTAAAACAATTATACCGACCACCACTACAGCACCGTGGGCCCGTGGAGGTCAAATAAAGAAGATTTGTTTATTTCATTTTTATTAAATGCTTTGAAGACTCTTCTTGTATTCAAGTCTAATCTATGAAGAACCTAACTTCAAGTGGAGTGAATGAATGACGTGGCCTTTTATTTTGTGAAGTATCCCCAATTTCAAGCACTGCCCTATCCAATAATGCTTTTTATATTCCATATATTCATGAAAATGATGGATTTTACTATTTTAAGTCGTCTTTTTTCCTCTAAAATTAGTGAAAAAATAAATTAAAAGTTTCCACCATTGGGATTCTCAAATGCAACAACTCGTATGAAACAAACAATTTCATATCACTTATGTAGTAATTGTCATCATTTTGTACCCCCTTTCACTAAAGTATATATTTCTACATCTATAACCCCTTGAATTGACCTCAAATTTTGCACACAAATAGCTAACAACGTATAAGTCATATTGGTAAAAGATTTGATCACATTTCAATGTAAAGACTAGAAGATTTGCCTAGTCAAAGTAGGCTGACCTTGCCGGGCAAGGGGGGAAAAATACTTTTCTTTACACTTCAAACGCTATAATCTTCACATTTGTGCGGTGAATGCAACCAAATTTGTATCGTAAGTTCATGTACATGTCTATTTTAAGATTATATGGTTAGAGGTCTAAATTTAGACTTTAATGTTAGATTTTGTTGTCACTTATTGATGATGGCAGTTTTGGAGTGTTTCATGAGGGAAAATGCCTTGGGCTTTTAGGGGTTAATGCTATAAAACAGTTGACTTTTCAAAAGCCATCCAAGAAGCCACAGTTGGCTCCTTACGGAAAGGAGTCTCTATCCACCACGTCAGATGCCACATAGGATGGAGCGACATGTCAGCGCGTGCACACTTGCCCTCGCTCATGAGCTCTTGGCTCGTAACTTAGGTTTAGGGTTAGATGCTCGTCCTAAGAAAAAACCACTTGGATCCCACTCACCAATCTGTGTCTACTTCGTCCTTTGAGGGTTTGATCAACCACCGAGGTCGGAGCACGGGTGGAGGTAGAAGCAGCGTTGAGTGGTGGTGGTGGCGATGGGGCGGAACCGGTACACGAAGAAGGGCGGGCCGCAGCAGCAGCAGCGCACCACGGTCTGGGAGGATGGCAAGGAGGGCCAGGAGAGCCTGCCGTCGTCGACGACTCCTCCGCCCGGCGAGGCCAGCGAGCGCGGCGCGGCGAAGCGGCTCGCGGTGCACCTGGCGATGTGGGATTTCGGGCAATGCGACTCCAAGCGGTGCACGGGGCGGAAGCTGTCGCGCCTGGGGTACCTGCGGGAGCTTCGGGTGCAGCAGCGGTTCGGGGGCGTGGTGATGAGCCCCGTGGGCAAGAAGTGCGTGTCGCGCGAGGATCAGGCGCTCATTCGAGAGCGCGGGCTGGCCGTAGTGGACTGCTCGTGGAAGGGGCTAGCGGAGGTGCCGTTCGCGCAGCTACGGTGCGGCGCCGCGCGCCTGCTGCCGTGGCTGGTGGCGGCCAACCCTGTGAACTATGGGAAGCCGTGCAAGCTCACTTGTGTAGAGGCGCTGGCTGCGGCGCTCATCATCTGTGGGGAGAGCGAGGTGGCGGAGGAGATTCTGGACAATTTCAAGTGGGGTCACTCGTTTCTGTCCTTGAACAAGAATTTGCTGAATGCGTATGCGGCGTGCAAAGACGGCGCGGAGGTGATCGTCGTGCAGAACGAGTTTCTGGCTTCGGCCGGGAAGGAAAGCAGTAATCCTCCTCGTAGGAATTCCGAGGACGAAGACGGGTCGGATGACGACTTGCCTCCTCTTGAACGGAACACTAACCACCGAGAGGAGGATGAGGATGGAGACGAAGACGATGATGAAGAAGAAGAAGAAGAAGAGGACGACGATGAAGAGGAGGAAGAAGCGGATGATAGCTCGGTAGATACAAAAAGTAGTATAAAAGTAGATGCGGAAGGAAACACTTCTGAACAAGAACGTGGGCTTGCGAATAAGTTGAAGCAGAGTCGCTTGAGTGATTGAGTGATTGCACTCATGCAAATTGAAATTGCCGATAGAGAGCATTGGTGGAGCCTCATCATAAGGGTGGGAGGACTTTCCACCAATGAGTCTGCCTTTCCACTCCCACCAATATTCAGAAATCTGAATTTTGGGGAACACGGATTCCTACAGTAGGACATGCACTTGTATATAATAGAAATATCCCTCCAGGCCAAGTACAGCACAGCAGTATGAGCTGAGATTGGAACTTCTTTTTTTTAATGTCTTCTCCACCTCCCCTATATTGCACTCTGTTGGTCTCTCTTGACATTTTCACTTCTGCGTCTCTTGCTGAGGATACACTAGTCATTTATAATTTTCCATTGATGTTTGCAGTACTGGTGAAACATGCTCATTGGGCATGAGGACATTGAAGAATGTGTTCCAGTCATAAATCACAAATGAAGTCAAGGAGGTGAGATTCTGTTTGAGAAACTAGGAAAGGTTAATTAAGTGTTCTACAAAGAAAATCAGGAGCACGAAAGTGGATCTGTTCTGGGGCATCTCCTCCGAAAATCCTCTTTGCTTACGTCGGCAATGAGAGCAATTCGTCAGTATTTCGCAGGGACAGTCAGTACTTGAGTTTGTGGAGCCTGACGCAACAAGCATGATGTGGAAGTTACGCAAAACTACTAAACAATGGCTGCGTCGGGAGTAGAAATTATGATGTGGTCCCCAAAACTCACACCTCTCCACGTGGTGCAAGCATTTGGCAGAAATATTGCGACTTCCCAGGACGGCACATGAGATCACGTGGCGACGACACCAAAATACAGGATAAGCTGCGAATCCTCGCTCTTGCTTTGTCGAGTATCAACTCTTGTACGCTTTTCTCGACCTCGAAGAAACCTGCAGAAAATCAGACCCTTCCACCTGTAGGTAAGCGCGGTGATGGTTTGGATATCTCGTTGCGGACCCCACAGTTTTCGTAAGCTATGGTAACTCATCCATGGTGGCCTCTCTCGGGATTCATCGAACGTGCACGAGTGAGTCATCTGTGTCTGTCGGCCTGTGGTGCGATGACAACTTTCCATCTCCGTACAAATTTGCATCGTCAGCTGTAGAATGTAGGCTAACTTGACATACAGTAGTAGGTGGTGACATTTTCTCCTGTATGGCCCGGCGAGAAATTTCTCTTATATTGCACTTTGATCTGCTCTTGTTGCTGAGCTTCAGTTCACGCGCTAGGTATGTGTTTTCCGTTCTTAGATCTGTTGTTTGTGTGGACCATGTGAAAGGTTTTTGTTTGCGCAGAAGGCGACGTCTTCTGTGGAAATACATGAGGAGTGGGTCAAGAAACGTATAACCAACCTATTTCTCGTGGGTTTGTTGTTTCGTGCCACAGAAAATGCGAGAGCAGCAGTTGGGTGTGTCTGAAAGTAACGGTACGTGCATTCTCTAACGGGCCGCCAGGCCGAAGTCACAGGCAGAATCAGGCTTCCACGTGCTTAGGGATCGTTTGCAGGCGTAGATCTGGTTGTGATAGTTCTTTTCCGGACGCTGAGTTTGAGCCATGGCGTCTCAGAAATTTGATGCGCATCGATCCGTTCGTGAATTTAAGAAGACAATTGTCTCTGAAGACACGTTTGCGTTCAATTTCGATGGCTAGGAAAATTTTCCAGAGAATCTTTTATGGGCTCTAAAGCAGGCACGAAAGCAGGGAAAGTACATTCGGGATTCTTTAGAGGGAGCAACAACCGGTGTAGGGTCGTCTGGGGAGATTTTTGGCCATTTTTGGGGGACATCTGATGTAGTTCACGTGTGATTGCAGAATTGTTTCCCGGTCGATGGAGCAGGAGTTGTTGAGGCAACAAGCTGAAAGCACCGTGCAGCAAAGGAGGCTTGATTCTTACTCCATGTCGTCTGCTCATAGGTTTGAGTATACCTCGACGGCCACCGAGTGCTGTTCTTTCATGCACCCTCCGAGCACGCGAGGACCGGCTTCTCCGATGTCGGATGAGCTCACGCATAGGTTAATGAACACCAAAATCTCATTTCCTCTGTACGCAATGATAAAGTTTCGACTTCCTGCAACCGTTCACAGTTTCTGAGAACGACACTGTCGTAAAGCTGCACTTTGGTCAATTGAGGATGGTTTCGGTTCTGACGTCGTGGATTTTCCTTTCCGTTCTCCAGCTCTCCATGGAGTCTTTCGATTGACACGGCTTTTGACGACTGCGACGATGGCTGTACGTATTCGTCAACGTCGACTTTGTGTGCCGCTCTTGGCTTGTCAACCCCAAATTCTCCCAGATCTCCCACATCGCCTTCGTGGAAGTCCTGTGCACCTGATTCTCCACGATATGGCCTCAACGGTAAGTCCAACCTGTGAAGTGATGCGACCCTGTACACCAACAGATGTGTACTTTTTCTGTTGCTAATCTCAATTATCATGTTTTCAGGATTCGGAAATGCGTTTGGAAATGGAAGATGGGCTGTCGATACCGATGCGGCAGGTGAAAATGTCTCCGAACCAAGAATGGAGACCGACGCAGAAGTCCCAACAGTGTTCGTCTGGGACTTGGACGAAACCCTCATAATCTTTCAGACACTCATAGACGGGCGATATGTGGAGCTCTTTGACGGTTTTAAGGACAGCCAGAAGGCGACTCTCCTTGGCCGACGCTGGGAAAGTTTAATCCTGGAAGTCTGCGATGATTACTTCTTCTATAACCACGTAAGCAGTGCTCCTTTTCTTAACAAAGATGGGAATTACAGTAGGAAAAGGTATGCCATAGGTGCACATCAAGTGTGGTTCTGATGCTTTGGGGTTTATTCTGCAGGTGGAAGAGTACAATTATTCAAACGTGAATGTATTGCAAGAATACGATGATGGGGCTGACCTCAGCGACTTCAAATTTGAAGACATTCTAAAGCCACCATTGAATGCCGATAATTTGCGGAACTTACGTTACTTGCATCGGTATATCAGCCGACTGTATGAGCAGGTTAACTTTCTCCGATTGTCACCGACATTCTCTTTAACTCTCTCCTGAAATTAGCCTGCTGTGCTGGTTAACTATTGTTCCTGCAAGCGTGAAAACACGTGAGTATATGTCATGAAAACATTGCTACTCACACCGTTCTGTCTGTATGTGGGTTGCAATTCTGAAGGGCCTGGACAATCTTCTAACTCCCGAACAAGCGAAGGAATGGCGTGATCTGTATGAAGCAACAGATTTGTTTACTGATGGCTGGCTTTCTGCAGGTAATTTCACTGAAGGCCATGTTAAATTGTGTGCTCAGATAAGAGAGTGTGTGCTAATTGTTCGTACTAAGAGATTATTTGGATGTTGGACTACTACCAGGGAGGCAGAAACTGGAGGAGCTTCAGAAGGCGAATGAGCAAGAAATCAAAACCTCGAGTGATGGAAGTGTTTCAGCCCCCAACTCCTACAACTTCCTTGTCACCTCTGGTACTCTAATTCCAAGTCTTGTCAAGTGTCTGCTTTTCAAGCTCAGCCCATACTTCGACGCCTCAAACAGTGAGACCGCAGCTCTTAAACTCGCTCGATACTTTCTGTTGTTTCTTTACAAGACCTCATGACATGTATCTCTGTCGGACTATCTATGTACGACTATTCATGAATGAGGATGACCGCATTTGACACATTGACTTGGTGGTTGCAGTTTTCAGCTCGAGAGAGGTGGGGAAGTTGCAGTGCTGTCGATGGATTCGTGACCGATTCTCTCACGGCTGCGAAAAGCTTCCCAAGTTTTGTTCTATCGGCGATGGCCCTGATGAGAGAGAGGCTGCTCGAGTGCTTGCTTGGCCATTTGTAAACATCACCATCGACCCAGATGCTCCGGCTCAGTTACCTTTGCTGTCCTACAAGACTGTCAAAGCTCACATGGACGCCGTGTACGGTGACAATGCAGACATTTCCAAGGGGAGCAGCCATATCCGTATTTGAATTCTCATACCTTCACATATGTTTTTTTCATGCCTGGGTATGTTCGTTGTAAATCTCGGAGGCTGATTATATATTATTTAAGTAAATTAGTTTCACGAGCTTCTCCAGGGCATTCTCATTTTTCATTCTGATCTCTCTAGGCTTCTTTCAGATAGGTTTGCATTTCATGAAAGAATATTGCGCTTTTCGTCTATGTTAATTGAGGTTACCTTCTACACTTTTCTTGCCTATCATTTAACCCTTAAACGTTAGTTCGGAACAATGTATACAGGCACATATTTTACTCTATAAAATACAAAAAATATATCAATGCTTAGCAAGACTTACACCTTTGGATTGAAGATACTTCAACTAACATGTTTCATTTGGAGGTCATTTCAACATGTGAACCTTATCATGTTCAAATACGACACCATACATGTAGAATATTGTTTAAGGTTAAGCTTTAAAGCTTAACCTTTAAGGCCACCAATGGCACCTTCTACATTTAAGGTTAAGCTCTAAAGCTTGTCTATTGTGTATGAAAGGGTTTTGTTTGGTGATAGTGTTGGGATTATATGAAATTATTGGATTATTACATGTTTTCTTGATTTTTATAATTTTAGGCAATCTCTTGTGTAATTTGTTTCTCTTTGGCTACTTTGAATCTCTAGTTTCCAAAGATTTAGGCAAGGTCCAAATTAATTTATTTTTGCCTAAGCTACTTGGAGGTTAGGGTATTAGAGTTTATTGGAGTGAGGCAACAATACAAAGAGTTTTGACCCTTCATTTCTTTTTATATAATCAAAATCAACCTTAAATAGCTTAGCACATCTATATTCATTTTAGCAATGAAAAAGTGGTTAAGATACATAACTAGAAATTGATGGATACATAACTAGGGGTTTGCTTCTTTGTTCAGTTATAGATGGGCAATCAATAACTAAACAAAGAGGCAAAATCAAATAGTAACTACATAAATTTTTGAAACGGGCACAATTATTGTTGTGAGTTATTGATTTATGTAATTGTTCTTTTTGCCACATGGATTTCTCATCCATCTGTCAACATCGAACGTCATCATGGGGGAATGGTGAGGTGGATGATGACCTGGACTTGAGTGTTACGTGAAATGATGAGATGGATGATAACGTGGATTTGAGTGTTACGTGGAATTTGAGGTGGATGATGACGTGGATTTGAGTGCTACGTGGAATTTGAGGTGGTTATTGATGTGGATTTCACAATGAGGTAGAATTTGAGGTGGCAGTTGACGTGGATGATGACATCTCCCTTAATGACGTATAATCATATGTATCACTTCTTCTGGGATCCACTTGCTAATATGTGGAGGCGTTTGATTGGATGAAATCTATAAGCACATTATATAATTATTTCGTAGTTATTTTGCAATGTTACCATAGTCATTTATAATCTATTTTTGTAGTACATATTTTATTATTATATACTACATGCACTTGTAAAGTTAGGTCACAATTATTCTCTTCTTACTAAAAAGTTGTTCTAAAGTTGTTTAATATTTATCCTAGAGTTATTTTCTAGTGATTGTTTAGATATTACATAGCTATTGAATAGTTATTCTGTAGTTATTGTTGAGTTAAAAAGACCTAATTATTAGTTACCAAATAAGTGATTTTGGAGTAATTATCTAATAATTATATTATTACCTTCTAGTGATTACACAATGATTAGGGAGTTATTCTAAAGTGAATTTATTAGTTACTACATATCTATATATAGTGATATATAATCCCCTTCAACAAAATTCTCCAAATTTCGAGCCAGAGCATAGTACCAAAATCCATGCCAATGCCAAAAAATACATGCCTAATAAAAAACCAACCTTTAGTCATGGCTGAGCTTTAAGAGTTGAATATTCTAAAATATCACTAAATCTGTAAATCTCCCACATGGTACTAAATCTTCTACATGATATTACTAAATCTCCCACATGGTGTTGCGAGGCCACCAAACACAATTGTAATTAAACAATCTATGGAGATACGTTACTATACAATGACTACATACTTATAACATTGTAACTATACAATGACTCTGACATAACTACAAAATGATAGAACAAAACAAAAGTATTACTTTGATATGACTAAATAATTATTACACAAAAACTATATACTTACTCAAAAACTACAATATGATATAACATAGAATTTAATGGGAGTGGCGCTCACCAAACCAAAATTTGAGCTGTCCCTTGTCTTCTTCCTCTTCAAAATGGGGGCCTCAAAAATGTTCAAAAATGGATTATAGGTGGATAGATTGACTAAATCTAGATTGAATCTGGTGAAATGAGATCCAATCTACTCAACCTGAAAGGGCTCCTACACAAAACCAGTCTCTAAGGACAAGATCTCATGTCCATATACTTGGCCTTGCCTCCAAACACACAAAAGGGTTTTAAAAGAGTGTAATTACCGTAGGTGAACCACTAGTTCAGGGTTTATTAATTAGAAAAATGCTTGCCAAATTAAGTGGAAAAATATTTAATGAAATTGCCGAAATTAGAGAAACTATATACTTACAGATTTTGTCACATTGGAAGACATCAAAGGGGAGTGGGGCTTGGAAAAGCCTTCCTTCAAGGTTGTGCATGCATGGAGGCTTTGATTTAGAACCCCAAGGTCTTGGATTCAAGCCCCACGGTAGTCAAATGTGCTAAATACAGTAATATGTGATTTCTTGCCAAAAATTAATTAATTTTTATTTTGGATGCCGAATGGCCTTTTCTCACTTTAATTAATTATTCAGCATGGAGGTGCCAATCTAGAGGTTTACCTACGGTACTTCACAAAACCTTCACAAAGTAGTCAGTGTGCACTCTTCTAACCCTAACAATTGGTTTATTCACTCTAACAATACCACATTACCACCTTCTAGCTCTCTCTACACAGACACACTCCACAACAAGAGAAAGTGAGAGAATGATGGCGTTGCTCTCACATCCTCCAAACCCTAGCCTCCATAATCCAAACTTAGTTTTCATTCGCAGCTCTAATTTCATCCACTATCCATCGTCCAATTCAGCTTAGGCACAATCCACAAGTTATTTTTTAATCATAAACTATTCTACTGTACGAGTTATTTTACAATTATTGATTAGTTATTCTCAAATGTATTACTACATAATTATTAAGGGACAATCCATGTCACCAACGTACTTGCCACCTCACCACCACTGGACACAAATAGGCAACCATCCACATCATCAATTATGTACAGATATCCACAAGTTATTTTTTAGACATAAATTATATTACTCCACGAGTTATTTTTACGGTTATTGATTAGTTATTCTCAAATGTATTACTACAAAATTACTAAGGAACAATCCACGTTACCTCGACAAACTTGCCGTAGTACTATATGCTTCTCACATATAGCATCCAAAGTTACTTTTGCAATATCCATAGGAATCTTTTGAACTTCATCCTATTTTTGGTCTATGTGACAAGTTGAACAGGAAGCTATGCATTTATCTACATATGCCGACAAAAAGTCTCCACATTTGAGATTGGTACTCCACTCACACTTAATGGCAGCAATGGATTAGTGTCACCAAAAGTGGAGAGACTTATGTTGAGATAGCACGAGATTCCTCTAGCTACTCCAGGGTTCATCATTTATTAGTCAGTAGTTAAGAGCCTAACTACCTCACCTACCACCGATACACTCATTAACCAACCACTCACCAAGGTGGTTAGAGATGTAATCAATGGTTACCACCCACCACGTGGTAACCTTGGGTATATAAACCTGGCCTAACCAAGCCAGAACCATCTCTCGTGCATTAGACTTCGTCATGCTCAAGTCTCTACCTTAACACGTTATCAGCACGTTTTTGCTCGATACCCTGATTTTTTTTCTCTTTCATTGTTAATTCTTTTTTTTTCTTTTCTTTTACTCTGATTTTTTTTTGGTGTCCACAATCTTTCTCATCCGTAGCTCAGACCTTGCACAGTTTTGACTCACATATACACACCTTTGGGTAGAGGTCAGACTTACGCTTACGGATATTAGGGGAAGGGTGTCGGATACAAATCAGGGCAACCAGCTAGAATTATAAAAGATAGAGATCACAGTCATGGCGACACACACACGCACACGGGACACCCGCATATAGCCGCTCTTCTTCGATCCTCTTGAACCGGACGGGTCGAACTACCTCGGCTGGAACGTGGACATGAGGACGTACCTTTGCGCGGAAAAACTGGACGCGATGTTGGAGACAGAGCCTGAAAAGGAGATCCCAGCGCCGTACAGGTGGCAAACCTTACTGATATTGCGAAGACACCTCGATGCATCTTTACGTCAACAGTACATCCATGTAGAAGACCCGGCGGAACTGTGGACAACATTAGAGGCGCGCTTCAAACATGAGGAGACCATCTTCTTGCCACAAGCACGCAACGATTGGATCAGCCTCAGAGTCCTCGATTTCTTGAACTTTCTCGCCTTCAACTCGGAACTCCATCGGATCGTGGCGCAACTCAAGCTATACGGCGACACCATCACTAACATTGACATGATAGATAAGACGCTCTCAACCTTCCCACCAGCTTGTGCAATTCTAGCGCAGCAGTACCCCAATATGAAGTTCACCCAACATTCAGAGCTTATGTCTTATCTTCTCCTCGCGGAAAAACAGCAGAAGATGTTGTTGAAGAATGCCGAAGCACGCCCCGCCAAGGAGATACACGCGACCGAGATGAAGGAAGGGAAGCAGTCGAACTCTACGCCAACTCCGCCACCAAAATCAGGCAATCCCAACAGGGAAACTCACGCTTTGGAGGCACCACGGAGGAAGAGCAAGGGAGACTGGCGCCCAAATATGAATGGAATCATTCAAACCGAAACCCCAGGTACAAACCCAGACCCGACAAGCCGTCTAGCTCGTCACAGTCATCGGGCAAGGTATTGAAGGGATCATGTCATAAGTGCGGTCGTCAAGGGCACTTTATCAAGGAGTGTAGAGCGTCTCAGTACATAGTTGACATGTATCGAGAGCTGAAGTCACTAAGTGATGAAAAAAGGGAAATACATACCCTTGATGCCCCCTCTCTTACACTTCATGGGTTGGATCCTGAAAACTATATGGTCCACTATGGGTCACATGCAAGCAAAACGAGAATAGCTTTGCTTGATAGTGCGTCCACCTATACGATACTCCAAGACTAGGCATTCTTTGAGTTTGGAACTCGAAATGAGCCGTGGCAAACATGTGATATAGTCACGATAGCAGGCAAGCGGACTCTTAAGTTTTGCGAGGGCCGGGCAAACATAGTCTTGCCCGGGGGAGCCCCCTTCACCTGTGAAAAGGCGATGTACGCCCCGGATGCCCCTCGGAGCCTGATCAGCTACCGAGACCTTAGGGCCAATCGTATCCACGTCTCCACTGCGGTGGGGAATGATGAAGAGGTTCTGGAGCTCAGGCGAGGGCAGAGACTCCTCGCCACCGCACATGCGGGAGACAATGGCCTGTATGAGTTACCCTTAATGGGAACTATACCTAGCCCTGCCTACAAAGGTGAGGAAGAGAGTGGTGGACAAGATTCCCCACGCCTACCCCTGGAGGGTGTCCAAATGTCATTTATGACCACGAGCGCCAAGGCAGATCTCTGGCATCGCCGGCTGGGACACCCTGGGACTACCATGATCAGGGAAATGGTTCCAACACTCATTGGTCACGACCTATGTACAAGTGATGCTGAGCGGATCGAGGAGTGCGCGGCGTGCATACAAGGCAAACTCATACGCCAACCGTCAAGATGGCGACTCCCGACCGAGATGCCAGCTCCGCTACATCGCTTGCACGTCGACATATGCGGACCAATCACTCCCAAATCAGGTCAGTTTCAGTATTTCTTTGTTCTTGTCGATGCTTTTGGACGACATGCTGAGGTGTCACTACTTACGACACGGAATATGGTGTTCCCGAAAACCCTAGCGATGCTTATCCGGTTTAGAAACCACTTTCCCAATAACCACGTATGTTTCCTCCGCATGGATAATGCCATGGAATTCAAATCCCAGGCCTTTGAGGATTTTTGTGTCACGTCAGGCATAGAATTGACCTATTCGGCTTCTTATGAGCATTCCCAAAATGGATTAGCCGAAGCGTACATCAAGAAAGTTCAGCTCATAGTTAGACCTCTCCTGATACACGCAAACTTAGCTCCCAGTTTTTGGGGACATGCTGTCCTTCACGCAACTGTTCTATTACGTCTCAGACCTACCCTGTTATTGACCCAGTCACCTCTAGACATGGCTTCAGGTAGAACCCCCCACGTAGCACACCTCAGGACATTTGGATGTGAGGTGTGGATCCCGGTACCTGAACCAAAGCAGAAAACAGTCACACCCCACCGGCAACGAGGGACATACCTCGGGTATGATTCCCCGAGCGTCATTAGATACAAACTACCGCATAGTGACGACATACACAAAGCCCGATTTTAGAATTGTAGATTCGTAGAAAACAAATTCCCTAGCTCACAGTCCAAGGCGGATCACTCGAAATTAAATTTTAAAGCCATAGAGATGCTTACCTTGAACCCTGATCCGCGTACAGCATTAGCTGATTCCGAGGTGAGGAAGTTAATCAATCTTCAAAACGTGGCGGATAAAATCCCAGATGGATTTCATTCCGGCCCCCGTATCATTAGAAGTCCAGTTCCTGGATCGGGAAATCCTGCCCCTCCCGAGCCCGCTAAGAAAAGGAAACTGAACCCTACCGCTCGCCCCAGGGCACGTACGGTGCTACACACCCGCCTTACCTCTCACGACACACCATGGGATGATGTCGCGACGTTTCTATCCAGCCTAGCAACCATAGATACAGATCCAACCTCGTTAGTACAAGCCCAGAAAAGCTTTGAGTGGCCCCATTGGGAAAAAGCCATAAATGTAGAGTATAACTCACTTAGAAAATGCGGTGTATTTGGGCCGCTTGTGAATGACCTAATAGACAAACCCATAGGCCACAAGTTGATTTTTACCCGCAAGAGAGATGAACAAGGGAATGTACTCAGATTTAAGGTTCGATTAGTTGCTCAGGGTTACACACAGAAACCGGGGATAGACTTTGAACAAACTTACTCACCGGTTATGGATAGCACATCTTTTAGATATCTCCTCAGCCTAGCTGTTCAATTATCACTCGAGACTCAACTCCTAGACATTGTCACTGCCTACTTATACGGTGACCTCGATACCGATATTCATATTAAGCCGCCCCCTGGTTTCATTACAAACCAAACCCCACCAGTACATGGGAGATTCTCCGGATTAAAGATCCGAAAAGCCCTATATGGACTTAAGCAAGCGGGGCGCGCATGGTATCATCACCTGAAATCTTTTCTCCTATCCCAAGGGTTCACGAATCACCCGGCACTACCAATGATGTGTCTGTGTCCTGAAAGATACAAAAAGATTTGTTATTCTAGCGGTCTATGTTGATGACCTTAACTCTATAGGGACATTAGCATTGAGTAAACAAGTAGAAAAGATGCTTACTAACAAGTTTGAGATGAAAGTTTTAGGCCGAATAACATACTGTCTTGGTCTCCAAATCAAGCACTTTGCAGATGGGAGTTTGTTACTCCACCAGTAGACGTATGTGAAGAAATTGTTGAGTATATTCAACATGGCCGATGCAAACGCACTCTCCGATCTGATGATTGGAAAGAGCAAAACTGAAGATGACCCTTATCGCCCTGCCGAAGAAGACGAGGAGGAGCTTGACAGAAGTAAGTACTTGGCGGCCGTGGGAGCACTTTTATACCTCGCCACCAACACATGCCCGGACATCGCATTTGCGGTCAGCGTATTAGCTCGCCACAACCAAAAACCAACGGAACGACATTGGCGCGGCGTCAAGCACCTTCTCCGCTATCTTCGCGGCACGGAGGACCTCAGACTTCACTACCGCAAGAACACTATCAGCAGCATCACTGGCTACGCGGATGCCGATTTTAAGACTGACCCAACAAACGGGAAGTCACAGACGGGCTACATCTTCACCAGAAATGGAGCACCCATTTCCTGGAGATCAACGAAGCAAACCATCACCGCGACGTCAACAAATCATGCCGAGCTTTTAGCATTTCACGAGGCGTCCCGGGAGGCGGTTTGGTTACAAACAATGCATCACGCCATCTCTCAGATGAGCGGAATACCGATCAAGGAGGAGCCCATCACAATTTTCGAAGACAATGCGGCATGCATCGAACAAGTATCCTCAGGCTTCATCAAAGCCGATCAGGTAAAGCACATCAGCCCACATCTGTTCAGCTACACACAGGACCTCATCGAAGCAAAGCAGATCCAAGCAAGGAAGGTCGCATCAGCTGAGAATATCGCTGATATGCTCACGAAGGCTCTACCAGCTCACCAACATCGCAAGCTGATCAAGATAGCTGGTATGCGAACCCTTATAGAATTAGGAGCCGAATGATAACTTCACTCTTTTTCTCTGTAGCACACGGTAGTTTTTTAACGAGGAAGCATATCATTCGAGGAGGAGTGTTGAGATAGCACGAGATTCCTCTAGCTACTCCAGGGTTCATCATTTATTAGTCAGTAGTTAAGAGCCTAACTACCTCACCTACCACCGATACACTCATTAACCAACCACTCACCAAGGTGGTTAGAGATGTAATCAATGGTTACCACCCACCACGTGGTAACCTTGGGTATATAAACCTGGCCTAACCAAGCCAGAACCATCTCTCGTGCATTAGATTTCGTCATGCTCAAGTCTCTACCTTAACAACTTAAATGCTTCAAGGAATTAATTTTCAAATCCATACCATCAAGTGTGAAAGAAACGTGCTCTGAAAATGATTCAAGATGACATTGGCAAAAGATGAACAAAAACAATCACCTCCAAGTTCAGGATCTCTTTTGGATGTATGTGCGCTTTAGCCTTCTTCACCCATATCGTCACCAAATCTTTGAGAGTCTTCATGGAATTCCGCATCCAAATCAACGTCCAAGGCATTGAAAAAAAATTCTTCAAAATAAGGTGGAATATGAGTTCCAACATTATCAGGTCCGTCTTAAACGAAGTCTTCAACTCCGACAACGAACTCTAATTCTTTATCAAAGTTGGAAGCGTTAAATAAATCTCCTTCAACATCCTTACTATTGTCTTCCATGGTGAAACAAACGACAAACATAAAAACTCAAAGTAAAGTAACAAACTACTTTAAAAACCAAGCAAGAGAGGAGAAAAAAAGAAAAAATCTATAACCACTAAGTGAGAAGGCAAGGTCTCTCTAAGGTTTAGAAAGTCATGAACTCTCTAAACCAACAAACACAAGTGCAAAAAGAAGGCACAATTAGGATTTAGCTCATTTCATTTTTTTAAGGAATAAATTAATCCATTATCTTAAACCTAGGTAATCATCACTTTCAATGAATGAAAATGTAACCTTTTCCTAAAGGATATCTTGTCTTTAATTAATGAACTTATGAACTTCTATTGAATGAATTATTAACCTTCACTGAATCGTTAATGAAATAATGAGGCAATTCCTAAAAATAATATAGTAGTGATAAATTCGTACAATCACACATTACATTTGTGGAAAAATAATATTATATTAATGTTTAACCAGACTCAAACCTTTGGATTAAAGATTGCAGACATACATGAATACATGACCATTCATAACTTCTCAAATATGTAGTAGGAGCAATAATGATCTTTTCTAAGCCTAGGCCATGCATCATTTAATTGGGCTCAATACAAATACAAACTTAAGTAACTATAGTATAAATCAATTCTTACACCTAGTATGTGACATATATAAAAAAAAATTGCAATACAAATATGGCTATGTTGAAATCCAAATTAAATCCTAAACATCATGTTACAACTCATATTAGCCATTCAATGGAATAATTTTGATACAAAAATGTTCAGAATGATGGATAGTTACTGTATTATATGAAGAATCCCTCAATTAGGGAAAGCGTCATTCATTTCAAAACATTCATATGTAAGATATTGTGAGACAATGTGACATAAGTTCATAATGTGTCATGATGGGGGACCAAAAAATTCATAATATAACATAAAGAAATTTGACTGTGACAATAATGAAAATTTAAAAAGCTCAAAGTAACTTACCTCAACTTGTACGCTTGTATACACAACTTCCATACAATGATCACTTGTAACAACCCAAGTTCCTTCAAGCCAACTTGGATCATCTCCACATACGGATGTTGCGGATTCTCCAATACGTCGACCATTAATTCCAAGCTTTCTTGTTCAATACCTTAGAGAAAAGAAAGATCTCAATTGTTCATGGCTTGAATCAATGGATCATTTTGGACATTGACACTCAATTTCCATGGTTTACCAATTTTTGCTTTTTCATTCTAAAGCACTTTATCGACCTTGTTCTTCAACCTCTTTTTGGCATTTCTTCTTGTGTTATTATATCTACCCTTCTCTTGTTCACTTCTAGGCCGTATTGCCCTTCTAATCATTTTCCTCTCAATCAATTTCTTCCTCCTCTTCTCTACGTTTTCTGTCGTAGTCTAGTGGTTCGTAATTCTCAAAGATAACCGAACTAAACCTTAACCGAGCCTACCTAACCAGATCGTTTCCAGGGATTTTTATTGTGCATCAAACTCTTTAAATCTTAACAACACTTCACACTAAATACCTCAGCACATCCCGGAGGATGGCTTCCCCGGTACCTTAGTAACTGGTAACAAGTAACCACAAGTGTTTCAGTTAAACTCTGTTGAGCGTCAGAGTAGTTTTCCGGTAAGTTTTTACAGTGCCCGGAAAGTCATTGTCCTCCAATCTCACAGTCTAGAGGCCACAATATCCACAATCTAACCCTGCACCTTGAAAGAGTTAAAAGGTTGCAGCAAGTTTACCGGCCTTCACAATCTACCGGAAACTTGTCCCGGTAAACCAGTCACGCAAGCCCGGGTTCCAACTACAACTACACCCAATGAATCAAACAAAACATATACAAGACTCACAACAAGTTAGTGTTAAGCAAATCATATGAGCAAGACAACCTTCGATGGGAATCGTCAGAATTCGTCCACTGCAAGGATAGAAACCCCGGAATTCTCCAGACTCAGGCTTTGCCGGGATCTCTCCCGGTGTACCAAAAGGGGGGATATCATCCCTCCTTCCTACCAATCCAAACACTCCCCACTTAAGAGAGACTATCATGAATAGGCATGGGCTTCCCGGATCCCATCCGATAAAGCAATTCTTCCCGGTTGCACCAGTGGAGGGTCTAGAGTGTAGATCCCGGATTTTACTCCACCTATCTAACCTGGATATTCTACACCCTCGGGAAGTCTCTACTCACACTCAATCACATAACATACAAGAAGTCACAACCTTGCACACCTAACAAAGACACAGTAGGAGGACTCAACTCTCTCCCGGTCTACTCACACAAGCTCAACAAAGTCTCCAGACACAAGCAATGAAGGCAAGACACGAGCAAATCAACGAAGAGAAGAGTACTTAATACAAGAGCCCAAGGCTTCTTAAGTACACAAAAGCTACTAGCTACCCTCCAAAACTAGATCCCCAAAAGGTGGAAATGGCATCTAGAGAGTGCACTAAAGTCAATAGCTACCCTCCAAAAGTAGATCCACAAAAGGACAAAATGACATTCAGATCCTAAAATCAAGAGTAGCCTAGTCACTCGCGGATTACTGGTAGATTGGTAAACCGGAAGACTCCCGGTCCGGGACCGATGAACCATTCCCTAACAAAAGTAAGTAGCTGGAGAAATCATTTAAGTGGTAGAGACCGGGTGCGCAATGGGGCCCCATCGACGTCACTACTCTCACCCTAGTATTTAAATCTAGCAACTTTAACAACATTCCATCAACCGGTGGGATAAATCAACAATAACACATAACATATAACAAAGGCTCAACCAAAAGCCTCGTCCAGTTGATTCATATAGGGATTGTCAATACGGTTGGAAGTACCCACATGGTCAAGAGAATCCACTGTGAGGTCTATCGGTGGATTGGGAATATCCTCATGTAGGTAAGATGTATCTATAGATACACGAGGAGCCTCTTTGAGATCAATGAGTATAGCCTCAGAAGACTCCATCAAGGACTCTGGTGGTGAGGAAGGGAGGTCAACCGGTTCCTTCCCGGTAGAGTTTACCGGAAGGCCTTGTTTTCTCTCATAAACCTTCACATCCCAGTCTTTGGAGGATGGAGAATCCACTCAACTCATCGGTGTTTGAGTGGGTGGGTCAACTTCCTCGGAAGAGTGAGATTTGGCATAGACAAATTTTCTCTTCTTCCGGGGTGGACTCTGGTCTTGCAATGGTATGGTGGTACTTGGTCGGTCGGCAAGCATCTTGGTCAACGTCATGATAGTCTCTTGGGACGTAGTCTTTGAGTCATGGAGTTCCTTTTAAGTGGCCCGAAGATCCCTCTTCACCTTGGCCATTAGCTCGAGCTTTTTTTTGGGCCACGGGTAAGATGTCACGCTTGTATTCTACTTCAAAAATCTTCAGAAGAACCCTTTGGAGACCTCTTGTCTCCATTAGTTCTATCTCCATCTTTTGGATCTCTCGGGTCACCTCCCGGTTGAATTTGGATATGTTCTCCACGAGAGTGAGTTTCTTGGATGCGCTGGGTAGTTGTGGTAGTTTCTCCCGGTGAGACCGCGAGGTCGTTCCCTCACTCGAGATCGCTTAAGACGAAAAGGCTTCTCGTGGATTTGCCGGTAACGCCAACCGGGACCTCGGTTGTTGAAGAGGATCCCGGGGAGTTGCCGGTAACGCCAACCGGGTCTCCGATTGGTGAGGAGGATCCCGAGGAGGGTGATCTAGAGAAGACATCCCTTGTCTCCACATCTTCTTCTCATCCGGTTCTAAACAATGGTGGTGCTCATACATATGCATGAGATAGGGAGTCCAGAATGTCTTCGAGCCTCAACCTTATTGACCTGCCCAGAGTAAAGGCAAAATTTCCTCAACCAACAAAGATCCTTAATCTAGGGAAGATTCTTTGAAAAATGCTTCAATGTAGGCGGTGGCCAATCGGGCCGTGACCCTTTCACGTCGGTTGGGATGAAGGATTGGGTTCAAAAATTCAATCGCCTTTATCAACCGGTGATTTGTGAAGTGGTCGCTCGGATAGCATTCTATGCATTGTAAGGATGTGATACATATTCTTCTAGCAGCTCCCGGTTGACTCCGGACATTCACTGACTCTCTTGACGAAGAGAGTACCTTTCGCGCCATACATCCGTGGTACAAGTTCGGGGATTGGCCCGGTAGACTCCATGGGACGTCCTAAGAGACTGCAACTCCGACACCACACGTCCCCTCTGGAATATCCACGGCTTCTCGTAGAGTCCTCTGCATCCTATCCGGATGAGGTCCTCTTCCAACTGTACACCTTTCGTAGTCCCCACCCACTTGTTCGGGTCAATCTTCGAAAGAATTATCGACACCAGTAGAACCATATTGTCCGGGGTGGACAAAAATCCGCGAAATGCATGTACTTCCACCAATCTCTCTATTAACTTGTCACAAACTCCGGTCCAACCCGGAAAACACAAGTCTTCCGGTCACCTGGTGTACTACTCCGGAACACTTTGCTAGAATACGTGGATGTAGGTGTCTTACATATCTAACAACACACTAACGACACAAGGTCACATAAAATCATTACAAGGAGAGAACTTGGGAGACAAAGACTTAAAAAGAGATGTTTCCGGATGACCGGGAAGACCGGGAAAATGATAGAAAATATGGGCAAGACCTAAAAAGGAAAAGAGGATGGAGAAAACCTAAAAGAAAGACTTGCCACAAGGCTAAGACAATAGAAAACAAATACTATGATACCAACGTAGACTCACACGTATAAGAAGGGATTTTTTCTCTAGATCGGAGAGGATGTTACCGGAGGTTACCCCGGTAGAAAAAGAGAGAAAAAGACTTACAAACAATGAAGTTTGTACAAACAAGATAAACCCAAAACGGGCAAGAATCACCTTTATTTTCCAACTCCTTGTTGTACCGCAACCTCCTTAAACTTTTTCTCTTTGATCTTCTCGCCTTGGCCACAAACCTCCTCCACCACCAAACTCTAGGTTTTGGTGGTTCAAATCCTAGGTGCCACCAATCTCCTCCAAACCCTAGCTTGTGCCTCTTCTACCACCTTTAAAGCTTCAAAATTCTCCTTCAAAAACTCCTTCTTCCTCCACTAAATCTTGTTGCATCACCTCTTCTTTAAAACCCCAACTTTATATAAAGACTAAAATAGGGAGAAAAAGAAGAAACTATGAGAGAGAGAGAGAGAAGAAGAAGAAGAAGAAGAAGAAAAGAATAAAAAAAATGAAGAAGGGGGGGAATATGGGAGAGGGGCGATGCAGTCTGGAGAGTCGTGCGGGGTCGGGTCTATTGCAGCCTTGTACAGGGTCGGGGTCGGGGTCAACTGCAGGCTTGTACCCCGACCGGTTGGCTCACTAGTAAGGAAGGTTGGGTCCGGTAGCCGGGCTTTATGGTCGGGCCTAGCTGGTACCCGGGCTGCTGGGACTCGAATCTGCCCGGGTATCAGCTAATTTTTAAAATTATTATTATTATTTTTTTGGTCTTTTCTTGGTCTCATATAACTAATGTCTTATTCTTTCGAATAAGGATTTGTGTCAACAACAATAAAAAAAACAAAAGAAAGGAGCTAAAACTACTTCCTAATTAATCTAGCTACCTTCTAAACTTAAGTAATCAATTTAAAGTAAGTGGTGATTTTAGAATTACATCCCGAAATCTCTTCCGGGACCCTTTGAAATTGTTTTCCGGGACTAAACTAGAGATTTTAAGACCCGGTTTTATCACCACTATAAACCTAATTAACTACTCAAGCATTTCTCTATTTTTACTATCCGCTATCTAATCCAATTCTTCACAACACAAATTACTTTTCTAGTTAGTTAAGACTAAAAATCCTACTTCAACTAATTTTTTGGTAGGGACAACCAAGTGGGAGTTTCAGACTCCTACACTTTCCTTATGCTTAGTAGCCATGGTAGTAGTGGATTATAACCACTAAAAATCCTAGACTTTGAGTTTCCAACAACTCAAAACCCTAAGACTCAAAACCCTAAACCCATGCTAGTGATAATGTGTTGAGATCAACAATAACACCTTAAAGAGTGACCCTCAAAACCCACATAAAATCCTAACTGAACTTAGTGGAAGAGAAAGAGGAAGTGGAAGCAAAAGAAATAGGAATAAGAAAAGGAATATGGAGACGAAGAGAGAAAGAGTGCAATTCATTGACATTCAAAAAGCCAAAACATGTAGATTTATATTTGTGGGATGTTCAAGGAACATACACAAACCACGAATACATATAGTAGCAGATGTGATTTTGGAGCCTGGGGGCGTGAGAGTGCGGGCGGTCATGGGGAGCAAGTGGACATGGGCGGGGAGAGTAGCCGATCATTGTAGGGATCATGACGGGAATGGCAATTTGACGAGAGCACCGCACAAGGGCAGACCTACCCATTTCCTCTTTGCGGTAGACCACAACCCATGCTTGGCTAACTCCCACAATTGGGGTGGGAGTGTTATGCTTTGAAGGCGCTGAGGCTGTGTATGGATAAAGGGTGATATGAGATGAGTCATCTATCCTCTATGGTAGTAAGAGTAGTAACTTAAGGGATAGCTAACACATGATCGTTTAGAACCTTAACCTTACTCAAGGTTGAGTTACGTAGCAAGACATCACAGAATTAGGACTTAATTAATCTCTACTTAAACCAAGTCTTATCTTGCGATCTATTAGAGATTTGACAATTAGGTTAATTTATTGTGATTAATTGATACTCAAGGAGTGGTATGGCTTGATAGGCTTAAGATAAGTTTCTTATCTGTAATTCAATATGAATGGAAAAAATTGGTCAATAGGGTTTGACATAATTTATTAGAATTACAATTAATGACCAAGTTTTGTCAAAATGTAATAGATTGGTTGGAATTGCAGCTAAGTAAGTTCATTTTTATGGTGCAGTGTTACTATCTAATAAACAATGATATCTTGTAACGTTTTTTTTGTTGATTTTCCAATAGTAGGTGATTTTCATACTAGTTACTTGGAAGGATGATAGAGGGGTGATTTCAACTACAGTAGTGGCAAGAAATTTGTTTAAATAACCAATATTGAATTAGTCTCATATTGATGTTGTAATGTATGTTGTTAGGTTAGTAGGTTGGGGACAGACTTCTATGGGAATATCCATACAAACATTTTCAATTAAATTATTCAGATATATGTTTTCTATCTATAAGGAGAAATTTGTGGGTATGCAATGGCTTACATGTTCCTTTGAATTACTAACTTTGTATATTATTCATATGATTTTAAAACAACATATTTGATTGGTGTATATCTAGGATTACGCAAGAATATCCGACGGGCACTAGCTATGTGCGTTTGGTAATTAGAACGTAATCCAATTCCTCCACACCTTTGATATCAATTAAATTCACATGTTAATTGAATCAGGAAGTAAAATTAGAATGTCGCACTATCTAACATTAAAAAGCTAGCCTAAAAAAATTCATTTTTTTTCCAATTTTCAACACATTATAACATATGAAGCTATGGGGTAAAGGGTTAAGAGCATCTCCATCCGGAGACAGAGAACCACCAATTTGGAGTTTTGTGAGGACAAAAAGTTGCACCCAACACCTCAAAACGGGGAAATTTTATAAAATTTTAGAAATTTTGGTGCATGGCACAGAGAAATCTCCTTGGATGGGGGGAGTGCGCCATTTTTTAATGTTGGTGACACACCCATACCCTCGCGACATGTGGCGCGATGTCATTGATGGCGACACGTGGCGCCGTGTCATTGGTGGCGGGAGGTGAAAGGTGAAAGCATTTTTTTGGAAAAAAAAATTTGGAGCTTGCGGTGGAGCCAAACAAACACCAAACCCTAAACCACTCCTGGCGTGGAGTAGATTTTCCGACCTAGCATGGAAAATTCCACGCCAGAAGTGGAGATGCTCTAAAATCGTCCTACACCAAAAATTGAGAGCTCCCAAACTAAAGAGAAGGTTTAATAAATGACAAGAAATTGATGACATAAGTAGGGACTTGTGGCTACATAAAACCTAAGCTAGTGATCAAAGGTACAAAAATAGTTATTTTTATCAAATTATAATGACTTCATTTAATTAGTATGATTATAACTATATGAATAATGGAGTTTGATTAAATGAGGATTATATTATAAAATAATATAGAGTAAATAGTAAAAAATAATTTTATATAAAATATATTATTCAATTGTAAGTAATGTTGAGTTTTTGTGATAAAAACCTTATATATATACGTAGAGTTTGAAACCTTACAGACGTACAATGGGTGAAGTTAGTTGAAATAATTTCTTTTTTTTGTTCTTTCATTTTAAATTTAAATCCACATTTTTTATATTATGATACTATACTTGCATAGATGTTAGACTAAAGGATTTTTAAGATTGTGATTTTATATGGTGTTATCTGATAACAATGCAAAGAAGCCAGCCTAAAAAGACATAGGTTAAACTAAAGTTCAAATCTACGTTTTATGTCATACGAACAATTGATTCTGATGAATGAAGAGATATACAATACAAACATCACGTCTTCAAGGAATACGAGCAAGATAGAAAAGATAATTAGGATGATACTTTGGTCAATGGCGTATGTGTAATTTAAGTTACATAAACTCTTAAATTACATCATCTATATCATCTTGACAAATTATAAATTGAATTTCAATTAATCTCAATTATAATTTTTCTTTGTAACTTCTGAGATCAAAATTACTCAAATATCCCCGTCTCTGAATTGAAGCTAGCCATACAAGAGCACACACCATGGCTGAGGCGTAGTGAATGGCAACAAAGGATTTTTATAAGATTGCATGTCTTTCTTCCACGTTGATACGCGGGTAGAAGTCGACTAAGGTGTCTCACTTTTGGGCAAAACCCATGTACTCCATGGTATATTTGTTTTGAAGCCCTTTGTCAAATTGTTGTTGAATGTCAACCGTCCATTGACTAGGTGTGAAGAAATCATGGTCAATAAAATATTAGGTGAACATGAGATACCTTGAACAAAGTGCTGATTTTTTGGACTTTGTGTTGTCGTAACACATATTTCTCTATAAATAGCCCAACCCTTTCCCAAGATGAATATATTACATACTATAGAGACTGAAAATATACCAAGTTATACAACGTAGTATATATGTTGAATCAAGGCACCAAAAACTAGGTTTTGAAGAAAATGATGGAATTTTTTTTTGAAAACACTTTATATATCAAGATAGATTTTTGTATGCTAATGAAGGTTGGACTCTGAATTTAGAGCAAAAATCAACATTTATTTCTTATTTAGGCTTCTTGAAAAAATAACATATTTTTTACGAATCAAAGTCAAACTAAGTTTTGGATCTAAAATTTTCAATTATAATGTACGAGTATATTATGGTATGAATGTCTTCCAAAAAATTTGAAGTATTTTACATCTTCAAACTCTCAAAAGAAGTAAATTTATTAAATTTGAGATACCTGTGACAGGTATGTAGTAATGAAAGATATACTTCTATTGGCCAAACCTTGAGCAGGAACTATATTTTTTTAGGATTTTCATATTGCTATTGAAGTAAGCAATTACATACCATCAAAAGAATTCCAAAATCAAACCAACATTGGCACTAGGTAGCAATAAAAGACTCGTGACTTGTCCCTACACCCTTTGTGACAGGTTTTTCACACCACCTTAGTTGACCATCACTATGGAAGTCTAAAACTCCCACTTGGTTGCCCCTTTAAAAAAAAATCAGTTAATTTGTGAATTTTAGTCTTAGATAACCGGGAAAGTAGTTAGTATTACGTAAAAGTAGGTTGTATAATAATTAGTGAAAGACAACGAATCCTTAACTAGTTAATTAGTGTTAAAGTGGTTATAAATTGGGCCTTGAAACTACCAAAGTTGTGCCGAGAAAGACCTAGAAAAAACGACCGGGAAGGATCTCCGGAATAAAAGTCCAAATTACCACTTAAAGAATAAACTAACTAGTTAAAGTCTTCATCATCTAGATAGTATACTTAGTAGTGTTAGTAATAGTTGTTAGGTTTTTAGAATTGTTGTTGTAGAGGTTTAAGTCTCTATTTATGGGCACTAAATTTAATATGAAGAAAAGTAAAGAAAAGAAAAGAAAAGATTTTTTTTTTAATTTAATTTTTTTTAAGAAATTTAAAAACTTAAAAAATAATTTAAAACTAAAAATACATAAAGGGTATCAATCCGGATATGGGCTGATACCCGGATATCCGGATATCACCCGAGCAACAACATGAGTTCCCTCTTCCTGACCTCCCTCGAAACAGACCCCCTCCAAAACTTTTCTTCTCTCCTCCAGCAACTGACATTTCCCCCTCCTTCTCTAAAATCTTCCCCCCCTCCAAATTTTCCCCTCTATCTCCCTCTCCAGTTCTCTCTCTCTCATAATTTCTCCCTCTCTCTCTATTTGGGTCTTTTGTGGAGTTGGGGTTTTAAAGAAGAAGAGGTGGATTTCAAGGAGAAGAAGAATCTAGGATTTTAAAGAGGATGTGGTGCAACTAGAGTTTGAAGGAAGAGGTGCGCGCAACCTAGGGTTTGGTTATAGAGGAGCCTTTTTGACAAGTTGGTGGAGATTCCTAGGATTTGGTGGTGCAAGGAGGTTCATGGCCGCGGCGAGAAGATCCAAGAGACAAGATGTAGGGATGGAACATTGGAGGACACTCGGTGCCGTTGTGCATTGCCTTTGAAGGAGAGTTGAGAGATCATTGTTGTTGCTTGAGCATTGGAGGACTGATTTCCGTGTTAGAGGTTGTGTGGAAAATGCGTTGGAGAAGTAGAAACAGGGACACAGCCTTGCAATGTATGTACACTTCAATCCATATATGTCTCTTTATCTCTATCACTATTTGAGTCTTCCGAATCACCATTCTATGTAGTTGATGTCTTATCTCCACATGGTTCATCATCATTAGAGTGTGTCATGTCATTTCCTTCACTGTCGCTACTAGTGTCTGAAGAGGATTTCACACTTGATGGATGACAGTGTTGCATACAATGGTTGGAGTACCGAGTTAAGGAGGTGTCCAAACCCAACGTCAACGATGCAACGCTTACTACATTTGAGATGGGCTCCGAGTTTTGGTGGTTGAGGACCGGGTGGGGTAGATTGAGATCCCAGTTTTGTTGCTTGAAATTCAAGTGCACTCTTCTATGCTTGATTCTTTAAACTTCTCCTTCCAAGTACTCTTCTTCGTCTTCATTTTCAAACCAAACTCAAATTCTTTTATCATTTCATGATGCATATATACTTTCACTAAATATATAAACTATTGTCCAAATGTTTAGATTTACATGGTCATCGCGTCTTATAAGATGTTGAACCCTAACTACCTCACATGTTTCTATAGGCTAATCTAGTGTTGTATGCAAAGAAAGATTCTTATGGAGACTTACTTGGTCATTTTGGAGAGTCCGGCCTACTGTCACTTGCGACAAAAATTGTGGAATTTGGACTTTCAATTTTTCCAGCTGTTTGCAAGCTTGATTCTTGTGCTTTATTTCGGATGATGCATTCAACTTTCGAAAACATGCACACTACTGTACGGAGTGCAACATACACTTCTATAGAGAATCTGGATGGGTCACCTTCTGATTGACGTTGTGTCCACCCTAACAACTTAAATGTCCAAGAGTACCACAACTTGAACCACCACAGGTAATTTGTTGAGTGATCACTTACAAAAAAAAATGTCTTTCTTAAGTCTAGGAAGACTCAAATGTAACTCTTGTTTAGCATGCCTTATAAAAGCTTCACTTGCCATTTCTTTGTTCTATCTTACTTTTGCAAGTGGGTGGAAATAGTGGGTGCTTCATTTAAACACCATTGTGGAGAAAGGGGAAGAGAGGAGATATATGTACTTGGATATAAGCCTCTACTTTATTATGATGGTACTCAAGCAATAGAAGGAAGTTCTTTCCCTCTCAAATTCACTTCTAGATTTTTCTTTTGCTGAATGTGTTCTTGGCCTATTGGTTATGAGATTGAGATGGTTTCCATTGACTTGAATATTGTAAGGCCGCCTATTGAATTTATGATGTTGTCTATCGATTGAGGTAGAGTGTCTAATTTGGCATTGTCGTCCTTTGACAACCAACCACCAAGCTTCCCATCATGGGGACCTTCCCACCATGGGGAATTGCCCACCACTCACATGGTAGCGAGCCCATGACCCAATTAAAGTGTTTTTAAAATTTTCCCATCCTTCCTTCTACCACACGGTCTACTAAAAAATTGATGCCTAAAGAGAATTTTTTTAATTTAGGTATCTAGCTTATAAAACTGCAGCACCCATTTTTTTAACAATCTTCACTCCTGAAAAAATTGCACACCTCCACGACAAATTTCTACAATGCATATGGTGAAGATGCTTTTGAACCACATGTACACAAAAAATCGGATGAAACTATGGATTTTACATCCGTGGGCGTCATTTTCATCATATTCATCGACCATATTTTGGCTACCCCACGCTTAAGAATTAATATGCTTGTCAAAAATGGCATATATGCTAGTTTATACAGGCCCCTATGTCTCAAAACTTAGGTGAGATGCCTAGATGATTTCAAATAATGAATAAAGTATACATGCAATGTGTCACCAAATCCAAAATTTTATAGTTGATTGTTGAGAAACCGCCGCATAATGGAAATTATGGGGGTTTTACAGTGGGTTGACACCCAAATTGGCGCCTTGTGCAATGCCAAGCATAGTGTCCTCACTACTGCCAGCGTTGAAACCCTCCCAAGGGCTGAAAAATGGTTATTTACCATGAGTCAGACACAGAATCATCAATATGTCAAAAACATGTGTACCAAATTTCAAGGCCAGGAGATTTATACAGAAAAAGATATTCAAGATTTACCAACAAGAGATAGATGTAAGAAAAGTTTCACAACTGCCAACTTTGGCACCCTCCCAAGAATTGAAGAATTCTTTTTTCCCATCAAATTCTTGGAGTGGAAACATCTCTATGTATTAGACGTATGAAAAAATTGAGTTCGGAAGACCCGCCAAATAAATGATATTCCAAATCTATCAACAGGTGTAGTTGTGAGAAATAAGGGAAAATTTGTTTTACAACTTCCAACTTTGACAGCCTCTTTAGGGATGAGAATTTGTTATTTCAAGATGAAATTTTTGTCACAAGATCACTGTTATGTTGATAATATGTGTGAAAAATTTTCAAGGCCAAAAGATACGCAAAAAAATAGTTATTCAAAATTTACCAATGTGTCTATCTTCCATTTGCATCAATTACTGCTTGAAACCTAGAGGTCATAGAATGACATTATTGAAGGAGCTTTGTATCACTAACTAAGGGGGGTTTCACACTAGGGGCCGAGCTCGAGGGGCCGAGCAATTCTAGCAATTTGATTGGCCTAGAGTTGAAAATCGGCCCGTGGGCCTTCACACTAGGGGCCAAGGGCCAAGGGCCGAAGGGCACCAAAATGCTTACATGGCAGCACTTTTTGAGAATTTTGGCGCCAATAGTTCGGCCCCTCGAGGAGAGTTTGGGTCCAACAAGAATAGAAACCCAAACTTTTGCCGAGGGGCCAAACATTTTCTCATTAAAATAATTTTAATAATTTTTTACAACTCCAAAACTCGGCCCCTCGGCATAGTTTGGTCTTCAATGGAGTTCGGCCCTTGGGCTTAGTGTGAAACGCCCCTAAATTCCACTCTCTTTCAAGAACTATCTTTAAGGCATCTATATTTCTAGGACAAGCCTTGTCACGTTGTACTCCATCTCTTAGAATCTTCTACAGGTTTTCAATTTGTAGGCCAATTGAGCTTCTCAAAAAGGCGTGTCTATCTCCATTCTTGACATATTTAGTTGCAATGGACGGGTGCGCCATCTTCCATGAGCAGTGCATGTTGAACTTTACTCATGAAATAAGATAATTTCCCTTCGTAAACCACTTCCACAAAATCCTTTGTAACACGTCGGTTTTAAAGCATAAAAACAAGTTCTGGCTTTTGCCCTTCAACAAATGCACCCCAAATCATCAACGAAGTATGTCCACTTTTAAAAGTAGGAACTATACAATTTGATGAATAATGCTTATATGCAGTTCTCCAAACATGAACTTGTCTCAAAAAAATTCTACTTTCAAAGATAGATTCATTTATTCAAACAATACACTTCCAATATTTTGCGCTCCATCCACAGTACTTCTGAGCAAAAGCTAGCCATTGATATGTGAAAAGGTGTCAAAAAGGTTTTTAAATTGCAATTCGATTGAAAATACCACTTCTATGTAAGAGCTTTTGAATTAGTATGTCCACACACTAGAATAGGGCATATACTGCCAATCTCTGATATTGACGCACGACAATTATTTTTTGAGTAACGCAAAACCCTACGCACATCTCTATCACTAAGTTTTGTAGCGTGACTTCCACCACAAGGTTCGCGCTTACAAGTTCCATCTTTTCTAAAAAAAATCACCAACCTCTGAACTGTTCTAACGGAAACGCCGATAGTAGCTGCAATTTGAACTTAGTACTCCCTCCCTTACTCATACATAAAATACGTTCACAAATTTCATCTAAAATTGCAATCTAAAATATGTTGGACTTTTTTTTATTAGTCTAACAAAATCTTAAACTTTCATTAACAACATAAATAATTTCATACAGAATTAGTCACTCAACAATAGTCACTCAATCACATCACTCAGCCTCGTAGGAATAACCACATACACATCACTCAACTGGCATAGACATGCATTACTAAATTATCTATGTTAGCAGGCATAAGCATCAAGCATAAGTACATACACATCACTCAATAGGCATAAGCAAGCATGACTACATTATTCATGCATCGCATCACTCCTTGTCTCATACATAACACACTCTTTCTCTCTACTCTCACCATTATTCCAACATTCAATGATCACAAATCACACACATCATTCCTTTAAGTTCACACAACAGTGCTCAATTGATAATTAGAGAGGGAAACTTCGTCATGTGTGTATGATGCAAGTGCTTTCTTCTTGATGTGACAACTCCACACTTCTACATTTGGATGTTTTGAATTCTTTTAGATGCATTTATGATTAGGCATTGTGTCACATGGATCAATTCAATGAGGAAGCATGAGGTATCAAAGATATTTCAACATTTTCACCATGTCCTTGAACTGATTCTCGTAGTTACACTCATTGGTAGATTTTGAATAACTATTTTGTGTGTATCTTTTGGCCTTGAAAATTTTCACACATATTATCAACATAACAATGATCTTGTGACAAATTCTCATCTCTAAAGAGGCTGTCAAAGTTGAAAGTTGTGAAACAATTTTTCCCTTTATTTCTCACAACTACGCCTGTTGGTAGATTTGGAATATCATTTTTTTCGCGCGTCTTTTGGACTCTAATATTTCACACGTGTAATCAACATAGAGATGTTTCCACTACAAGAATTTAATGAGAAAAAAAAATTCTTCAATTCTTGGGAGGGTGCCAAAGTTGGCAGCTGTGAAACTTTTCTTACAGCTATCCCTTGTTGGTAAATCTTGAATATCTTTTTTTGTATAAATCTCCTGGCCTTAAAAATTTGGTACACATGTTCTCAACATGAAGATGATTGTGTGTCTAAAATTCATGGTAAATTTTTAGCCCTTGGAAGGGCGTCAAAGTTGGCAGCAGTGTGGACACTATGCTTGGAATTGCACAAGGCGCCAGTTTGGGTGTCACCCCACTCTACATAAACCACATTATGTACAATAGGGTGACATTCAAATTGGCCGTTTAGTAGTTCCAGGGATAGTGTCCTACACTGCTGCCAACTTTGACACCCTCCCCAAAGCTGAGAAATTGTTATTTTACCATGAAAATTTGGGGACAGCATCATCTTTATGTTGAAAACATGCATACCAAATTTCAAGTCCAGGAGACTTATACAAAAAAACTTATGCAAGATCTACCAACATGGGATAGCTGTGAGAAAAGTGTCACAACTGCCAACTTTGACACCCTCCCAAGAATTGAGGAAATTTTTTTTGCCCATGAAATTTTTGGAGCAAAAACATTTTCATGTTGTTTGCATGTGTGGAAAATTTCAAGTCCAAAAGACCCATACAAAAAATAATATTCCAAATCTACCAACATGTGTAGTTTTGAGAAACAAAGGGGAAAACCATTTTACTACTTCCAACTTTGACGCCCTCCTTAGGATTGAGTTTTTGTTGATACATAATGAAATTTTTGGCACAAGATCACCTCTACGCTGGTAACATGTGGGATAAATTTCAAAGCCAAAAGACATACATAAAAAAAGATCACCTCTACGCTGGTAACATGTGGGATAAATTTCAAAGCCAAAAGACATACATAAAAAAAGTTATTCCATATCTATCAACATGTGTAACTATGATAAACAATTTGAAGGTCATATTGAAAATGTCAAAATATCTTTGACACCTCATGCTTTTTCATTGAACTCAATCATGTGAGTAAGCCACCAAACATAAATGCTTCTCAAAAAGATCAATAACATCTAAATGAAGAAGTGAAGAGGTGTTCCATGCAGAAGAATCCACTTGGCCATAAAGTGTGCATTAGACACATGACAAATTTTTTCTTCTAAATATCTATTGAACACTATGTAAAGGGAATGGTGTGTGTGATTTGTGATAGACTGAATGTTGAGACAATTCTCTAAACAGAGAGTGTTGTATTGTGGGATGCATGAGTGTTGATTCACATTGGGCATACATGATGAGTGATTAAGAGCAAAACGATTTTTCATGTATGCATATGGGCTTGTGTTTTGGCGACCCTTCTCTCTCCTCTCTGCTCCAGCGCCTTGGCTCCCTTCTCTCCCCCTTGCTCTGCTCCAGCCCTGTTCTCCTTCCTCTGCCAATTGTCACGTGTCAATCCTGCAACTCCCTTTGCTCTGCTCTAGCCCCTTGGCCCCCTTCTCTCCCCCTTGCTCTGCTCTAACCCCTACTCTACTGCTGTAGCTAGCATCACGCACTCTATAAGTTTATAATGGTAATTTCAGATGAAATTCGTGCTCGCATCATAGGTTTGAGTGAGGGAGGATTTACAGGAGTTCAAATTGCAGCTACTATTGGAGTTCCTATTAGAACAGTTACAAGGTTAGTAAAAACATTTAGAGAAGATGGAACCTACAAGCGCAAACCTTGCGGTGGAAGTCATGCTAAAAAGCTTAGTGATAGAGATGTTCGTAGTATTGTGCATTACTCAAAAATTCATCGTTGCTCTTCACTCTCAGAGATTACCAATGCATGTCCTACTCAAGTGTGTAGACGTACTATTCAAAGGGTCTTACATTAAAATGGCATTTTTAGTCGAATTGCAGTCAAAAAACCTTTTTTGACACCTCGTCACATGTCTCAACCATTAGCTTTTGCTCAGAAGTACCGTGGATGGAGTGCAAAAGAGTGGGAGCGTGTTGTTTGGACAGATGAATCTACTTTTGAAATTGGAAAAAATTCTCGCCAAATTCATGTTTGGAGAAGTGCATACGAGCCTTATTCATCAAGTGGTCTAGCTCCTACTTTTAAAAGTGGAAGGACTTCTTTGATGATTTGGGGCGCATTTGCCGGAGGAAAAAAGTCAGAACTTGTCTTTATGCCTAAAGGTCAACGTTCTGCTAAGGATTTTATAGAAGTGGTTTACGATGCCAAATTGGTTCATTTCATGGGTCAAATTCCACAACAAGTGCTTATGGAAGATGGAGCACCCGTCCATAGGAGCAAAATATGTGAAGAATGGAGACAAAGCCACCTTCTCGAAAAGCTCAACTGGCCTGCAAACTCTCCCGATCTCAATCCAATCGAGAACGTTTGGAGGATGTTAAAAGATGTTGTGCAACATGGCAAACAATGCCCTAGAAGCTTAGATGTGTTGAAGGTAGTTCTTGAAAGAGAGTGGAAGTTAGTCAATGGTACAAAGCTCCTTCAACTATGTCATTCTATGCCCTCTAGGTTACTAGCAGTGATTGACGCTAATGGAGGACATACACGTTGGTAGATATGGAATAACTTTTTTGTGTACATCTTTTGGCTTTGAAATTTATCCCACATGTTACCAGTGTAGAGATGATCTTGTGCCAAAAATTTCACTATGTACCAACAAAAATTCAATCCTAAGGAGGGCGTCAAAGTTGGAAGTAGTAAAATGGTTTTCCCCTTTGTTTCTCAAAACTACACATGTTGGTAGATTTGGAATATTATTTTTTGTATGGGTCTTTTGGACTTGAAATTTTCCACACATGCAAACAACATAAAAATGTTTTTGCTCCAAAAATTTCATGGGCAAAAAAAATTTCCTCAATTTTTGGGAGGGTGTCAAAGTTGGCAGCCGTGACACTTTTCTCACAGCTATCCCATGTTGGTAGATCTCGCATAAGTTTTTTTGTATAAGTCTCCTGGACTTGAAATTTGGTATGCATGTTTTCAACATAGAGATGATGCTGTCCCCAAATTTTCATGGTAAAATAACAATTTCTCAGCTTTGGGGAGGGTGTCAAAGTTGGCAGTAGTGTAGGACACTATCCCTGGAACTACTAAACGGCCAATTTGAATGTCACCCTATTGTACAACCCCACAATTTCCGGGCAGAAATGTAACTTCTGGCTACATGGCTGATCTTTAGGGTTATCTTTTGCGTCTTTTGGCTACATGGTTGATCTTTGAGTTATAGTTTTGGTCACAAAGCAGAAGACAAATACTTGTAAGGTACATTTCTACCCTGAAATAGAGTTATACATAGAACGGTTTGATACCATGCGGTGGTTTCACAGCAACCAACAACCAGACTTCCTCACAAGTGCCGTAGCAATTAGAAGCTTGCACACCCACTGACTAGTATGTATTCAGCAGGTTCCGGAAGCGGCACTCGACACTGATCAATTGAAGATTCGATCCTTACTTGTATCAAACTCACAACACTTTACATGAGAGAAAAACTTAACAGCTCAAAACCCGTATCGAAAAACTTCTCCACACTCGCCACATCCTCTTTGTAACCCCCAACAATGATGGAACAAAAATTTGGGTCGAAGACGAATCTCTTCTAAAAGCCTCCTAAACATCTATAAGCTCTTCTACATGTACAAAAAAAAGAACCTCCTCTAGTAGTGTACAAAGAAAATAGTCAAGGCACAGCATTCACGTCACGGCTACTCAAGGCACAGCATTGACGTCGGGGCGGAACAAAAAGGGCGCCAAGGAGCGCACGTCCTTGCTGTAGATCCCTGGGCTGCGTTTCCCGAACTTGATCGGCGAGCGGCGCTCGCTCCACGCGCCAGCGGCCATGTCATACGCCACAACGCAGCCCTGCGCAGTGTCGCTCACCACGACGATGTGGTGGCCGTCCACGACGCTGCACACGCCCCACGAGCGGACGCGCCGGTGGAGGTTCTCGGGCATGGCCGCCAGCAGCTCCCAGCGCCGCGAGGCGGGGTCGAGCGCGTACAAGCACCCGAGAGGGCCATCGTCGTCCACGGGTGCCACCGCCATCACGACGCGGTCGCCGCAGATCAGTGGGGTCTGGCGCGCGCTCTCGTCCGGGAGGTGGCTCGCGACCTCGGACCAGACCCCGCGCGCGACGTCGTACGCCACCAGCGCGTCCGTACCCACGAGCGGGTCGCCGGCCTGCGTGTACGCCTTCTGCGCCGTGCAGTAGAGGAAGTTGTTGCTCTCCAGCGCGGCGTCCTGCGTGTCCAGGTAGAGTCCCGCGGGGAGGCTGCCGGTCGTCGTCCAGGCGTCGGTGGCAGAGTCGTACACCTCGGTAGGTTGCGGTTTCGACACGGAGTAGGCTTCGGTGCCCGCGAGGATGAGTTTGTAGGAGGCGCCTCCTGGAAGCGCGATCATGTGGAAGACGTCGGGGCGCGACCATTTCTGAGTCGTGGGCGGCAACTGGCGGCGCTGGCCCGTGACGGGATTGCAGACCGAGATGGAGCTGGCCTTGAAGACCGCGAGCAGGCCGCCCGCGCCGGTGATAAGGCTCCTGCCGGGGGACGGGGGCAGCGCGAGGCGCGGCAGGGGCTGCCATCGGTTACTGGCAAGGGAGAAGCCGGAGCAGTGCACCGCGCCGCTGTCGGTCTGGGTGTAGCGCACGGGGCAGTAGGCAGGCCAGGGCGCGGCAGCCGCGGGCACTGCGCGCGTGAGACGGATACAGGCGCCGTGGGCGATGCTTCTGCGCCAGCGCTTGCACACGGTCGCGCAGCGGAAGAGCGTCGGGAACGGTAGGAAGGCCAGAATGAGCTCGTGAATCTCGTCCGGGAGGTGGCTCCAGATTGCCGGGTCCAGGTTGCCGTCGCGCATCCACGCGGGCAGGTTCTGGCGCTCGATTATCGCCGCCGCCGCCGCTGCCTCAGACCTGCAGCACCAGCAACTGATTACCGCCACTGCCATCCCCGAAAAAAAAAACTGCACAGAAGAACTATGACCCCTACGAGTAAAGAATCGACTCAAAAAGTTTCGTTCCTCAACTAAACAAAGTTTGAGATACTACGTGTTGGTTCATTGAGCGGCTGCAAGTGACGCAACTCCACTCGTTCTCTCGACTCCGCCGCTGCAGCGAGTGACCACTACCTCAGGGCGGAAGGTGGACAATTCTGACAGCATAAGCGCGGACACGCACACGACAGGTTTGTAGTACAACTTCGAGAGTTAGCACCGAAAGTTGAATGCGATCAGGTCCCTCGAAACACGCGGTGCAAAGCGACACACGCAACAGAAACTAAGACCCTTCCCTCCATCTCTCGGCATGCATCAAAGAGAAGGCATTGATTGCTCCCTGCGCAAAATGCAAAAGGAATCTGAAGACGAATCCGTCATACCCGAGAAACGGTAACTCCTAGGTGACGCCGTAACGTGAGTCCCCACTTCCTAGGCGCACCCTCTCTCGTACCCGATCACCCATTACACCCGTAGAACCATCACGTGTGCGCATTCCAAACACTAACTAGGTGCCAATCACTTACCCATGGCTCCCTTGAGACGACGCCGCCGCCGCCGCCGCCACAGCAGGAGCGTGACTCGAGCGTGAGCATCTCTTGAGGCACCAGAGCTTGAACGCCTGGAGACTAGGCGGCTTCGCGTCGGTGAAATGCGCGTGCTTCCCACCCTTCTTCACAGCAGCGGTGATTGTCGTGGTAGTAGTGGTGCCGGTGGAGCTTCCCCTCCTCCTGCCCATCGTGAAGAGTAGTGTTGTGCTTGTGCTTGGGGTGAGGAGGAGGATTGCGCATGCGGCGGCGGCTGTGCTGCTGCTGCTGCAGGTCGATCATCCCCCTCACGCAACGCTGCAATGCATTGCATCGCATGTGAGAGTGTTTCTGTCAGTGTTTTTCTTCTTGTTGTTCGCTTCTTGGGGCGTCTCTCTGTGGCCCCTAAAGGGCCGCCTCTGGGGCTGCCGCTTTTCTGCCAGATTCGTATTCTGGATGATTTTCATTCAAGGTAACTCTGGTTTTTGATAGTTGTCTAGAAGGTAACAAGGAGTGAGTTCTCTTTGTCAAGAAGAAGAACTCTGGTGTCTGAGGGCGCGGACAGGACGTCCCCCACGCTCGGACTTACCCGAGGTGGGCCCCGTCTTAATTGCATGGGTTCATTTTTCTGGCCCTCCCATTTTGGGGGGGTCAGAGGCTTTTTTTGGCTTTTTTTTTACAAAATTGGAGCCCACGGCCCCAATTTAGTTGATCGATCCCCCTATGGCTAAATTTAGGCCCCCATTCAAAAACAAAATATGGGCCAGGTTTTGGCTCCACCACCTCATCCCCCACCCGGTAAGTCCAAGTGTGGGGGATGTCCTGTCAAATCGGTGTCTGAGGCCCAAAGCAAATTGACCCCCTCGTTGGTACTTACCCGAGGGGGCTACGAGGTGGTGGGGCCAAACCAGGCCCCTATTTTGTTTTTGGATGGGCCCTTATTTATAGCAAGTAAGGGTCTTCTACAGTAAACAATGGCCGTAGGCCGCAAATTTGTCCCAAAAAATCCCAAAAACGCTTGTAGACCCCCCAAAATAAGAGGGCCAGAAAAATGACCTCATGCAATGTAGATGGGCTCACCTTGGATAAGTACCAACGAGGGGGTCAATTCGCCCTGGGCGGTGTTTGAGGGCCAGGGAGAAATGACCCCCTTGCTCGTCCTTATCTGAGGTGGACCCCATCTTAATAGCAGGGGATATTTTTTGGCCCTCTTATTTTTAGGGGATCAAGAGGCTTTTTTAAGAATTTTTTTGACAAATTTGGGGCCTATTGCCATTGTTTATCCCATATATCCATCTCTTGCTATAAATAGGGTACCCTCTAAAAATAAAATAGGGGCCAGGTTTGGCTCCACCACCTCGTGGCCCCCTCCGGTAAGGACGAGGGAGGGGGTCAATTATCCATGACCGTGTCTGAGGTGGCCGGGCATGAATAATGTGTTTGTTTGTTCCACCACTAAATTAATGTCCACCTGCTTAAGGATAAGTAGTATTAAATTACACTGATTTTGACGTTTAGTGCCATGGGCAGTAAATGACTTATAAATGGTGTAAGTTTTTACTTTTGATATAAATTCTTACAAAGAGCACAACAATCTATACTACTCAAAGAGGGGGATCATAATCGACATGGTTGGTAAAAATATTCATCAAGAGTGAAAACTTATAGCATTTACAAGTCATTTACTGCCCATGACACTACATATCAAAATTAGTGTACTTCTTCCTCTCGAGGATAGACATTATAAAATAGTAAGCTTAAAGAGAAATTATTTGTTATAATTGGATTTTGAGTGAGAAGGTAGAAGAGTAATATGTGTAGTATGTTTGATTTTGATGGCTAAAATACATGAGTGTATGTTCTCTCAGCAAATTATGGGTGTTTTAATTCTACGGCGGGTCATGTAGGTCAAATACCATGGGGGCCAGGGCGAATTGACCCCCTCGTTGGTACTTACCTGAGGTGGGCCGTGTCTTTATTGCATGCGGTCGTTTTTCTGGCCCTCCTATTTTGGGGGGTCTAGAGGCTTTTCTTGGATTTTTTTTTGACAAATTTGGGGCCCATGGCCGTTGTTAACTCCAAGGGACCCTACATTTCTATAAATAGGGCCCCATCCAAAATCAAAATAGGGGCCAGGTTTGGCCCCACCACCTTGTGGCCCCCTCGGGTAAGTACCAACGAGGAGGTCAATTCGCCCTGGGCATAGCATAGGTTGGTTGTATTCCAATATTTCTTATGAAGAAGGATTCCATGTATGCATAGGTGATATCCATGTATGCCCAGGTGATACACATTAGTCCAATGTCACCCTTTGAAGAAAAAATAAATATTCAGTGGAGGTTTGATGAATCTGATCCTACATACGGTAATAGAGTTTTTACAGGTCAATCTCATGGTACAGCTTGGGACTTAGTGGTGGAACGAACAAATACTTAATTCACGCCAGGCCTCCCTTTAAGACCGGAGGTTTTCTTCTTCTTTTTGGTACAACTTCCATACTAAATTTACAGTTGTGCAATGGATGAATTGTTGAATATGTTTAGAATGCTAATCCTCAGCTGAATCAGCATTGTATCATATTGTACACTATCCTTCATTAAAGATACGTACTTTTTGCATTCCTAGGGAAAATAACTTTCACCGCTGTCAACTTTGACACCCTCTTGAGAATTAGAAAATTGTTATTTACCATGAAATTTTTGGCACAAGATCATTTCTATGTTGACAACATGTGTGCCAAATTTCAAAGCCATAAGATGAATATAGAAAAATATATTCCAAATTTACCAACATCTGTAGTTGTAATCCATTCACTACTGCCAATTTTGACACCCTCTTGAGGGCTGAAAATTTGATATTTTACCATGAAAGTTTTGTCACAAGATCATCTCTATGTTGATAACATGTGTGCCAAATTTCAAAGCCACATGATGAATACAATAATAGATACATAAGATTGTGTCTTATAGTTACACATGTTGGTAGATTTTGAATATGGGTATTTTGTATTCATCCTTTAGCCTTGAAATTTGGCACACATGTTATAAACATAGAGGTGATCCTGTGATAAAACTTTCGTAGTAAAATAACATTTTTTCAAACCTAAGGAAGGTGCCAAAGCTGAAATGGTACCCTTGGTTGTTTCTCACCATTAGCACTTTGGTAGATTTTAATTTTTTTCTTTTCTATTGTGGATATTTTAGACTTGAAATTAAGCACACATATAATCAACATAGAGATGGTCTCATGTCCAAAATCTCATGGGAAAAAATATAAAACTCAATCCATGGGAGGATGTCAAATTTGGCAAGAGTGAAATGTTTCTCACAACTACATATGTTGGTAGATTTCAAAAATCTTTTGCTATGTAGATAATCTTGCCTTAAAATTTGGCACACATGTATTCAATATTGAAATGGTTTTATGCCAAAAATTTCATGCTCAAAAACAAAAAATTTAATCCTTGGGAGTGTGTCAATGTTGGCGAGGAGTGAAATGTTTCTTACAACTACACTTACAACTACACATGTTGCTAGATTTTTAATATGTCTCTTTGTGTGGATGTTTTGGACTATAAACATGTAATAAACACAGAGATGGTCTCATGCCAAAAATTACATAGGCAAAAACAAAAAATTCAATCCTTGGAAGGGTGTCAAAGTTCGCAGCTCTGAAACTTTTCTAAGTGCTACCCATGTTGGTAGATCTTGAATATCTTTTTTTAAATTCATTTTCCGACTTTGAAATTTTGCACACATGTTGTCAACATGGAAACGATCTTGTGCCAAAAATCTCATGGTAAAATAACAATTTCTAACCCTCAAGAGGGTGTCAAAGTTGGCCGCACTAAAAATTACTTTTCCTAGGAATGCAAAAAGTATGTATCTTTACTGAAGGGTACTGTATAGAAGATGTGTGAAATTTTTGGAAGTTGGTTTGCAGAGTTAGTTGGCCACTCTCAATAAAAAAAAACTTAAAGATTAATTTTAAAAAAAAATTGTAGGTCCAGTGGAAGAAGACTTGTACTATACACTTATGTGGTTCTCACTTTTTTGCATTTATGTACAAAATTTCAAGATTTAGCAATGTAATCTGTAATCATGGAAATGTGCCCAAGATTTGCAAGAACTTACCTTGAAAATTTTGGTCTTCAAGGATTAATTTAGGGACCATCAAACTCTTCCATACTTTATTATGTTTCTAGTTGAGATAGAACCAAGGTTTTTTTTAATCTAGTAGCTATTAACAACAATAAAATAGTAGCATTATAAACCAAAGACTAATGTACTACTAACACTTTGGATAATTCTCTAATAAACCAGAACTAAATTGAATCAAAATAACATAATTGTAGACTTTTAGGCTTGCACTTTTGGGAATAAATTTGTTCGATAAGGAATAGTGATGTTGATGCATAAAACATCCTCATTAAAATTTGAGAAGCTTCCTCAAAGAAATAATGAAAGAAAATACCATTACTATTAAGATAAGAAACACATACATACATACATACATATATACATACATACATACATACATACATACATACATACATACATACATACATACATACATACATACATACATACATACATACATACATTTATTTTTAATTTTAATTTTCATTCATTCATTCATTCATTGTTGTTACTGAAGATTTTTAAAACTTGAGCTTTTACCAAGTCGGACCAAAATGAGAACAATTCACCCCAGCCCCAAGCATAGTGCACTTCCCCCGAAACGCGTCATTCCATGCCACTAGCCCTACTTTAAGCATGAAAAACAGCCTCCCAGCAGGAATAATGTACATCACAAGGAACATAACATTCTCCCCAACAATCTAGGCTTCTGCTGCTTCAACTTGTTGGCATTTGCCACATCACATGCATATTGGGAAGTACCTTCCCATCTCTAGACTATGTCAAAAGTTTGTGATTTGGTAGGGTCCTATGCTCTCAATTCTGATGATATAATATTGATTTTGTTTTATAGAGACGTGGCATAGTATTTATTTTGTGGGAATTTGAATAATTTTCACACCTTATCACCAAAAAGAAGTTATGCTATTCTAAGTGTAAAACTGGGAACTTCGGGCAGCTCCAATTTTTTTGTGACTTGCATCTACCCCTAAAGGACCACGACCTATTTCGCTCTAAAACCAGTCCAAAACTGCCACTGTCAAAAAGAGACATGAAAATCACATTTTCAAGTGAGTTTTTGATTTTCAACCGTAAGATCTTAAAAAAGACTTCCATACAAACATGCCATCAAATTTTGGTTGTAATCCACCGCATGGATTGATAGATTTTAGTGTTTAAAGTCAAAACAATGGTTCATTTTCATCCCTGCGTTGAGTAGATCAGCTGACTTTGACTTCATTTTGTATCAAATTTTTGCATTGTACAAGGTCTAAATCTTTTACCATTGTCTTAAGCATGATGTTATTTCCCAACACACCAATTTTTAGAGGTAAAAAAGGGGGGTAGCATATTCAAAACAAGTGTGCAAGGAGTGGAGGTTCAAAAATTGCCATTTCACGTTTTATTTTTTTGTGAACTACGTATGTATTTAAATGATAATCCGAACGGTCAATAAGAAGGTTTTCACCACATATTGTTGTTGAAAAAATAAAAAGTGAAAAATATGAAGACCTCTAGGTTTTATGTAGAAAAGATGAAGTTTTTTTCCCCCGTTGCCCGACAATGTGTGAAAATGTTTGACTTGGAATAAAATGCCTTTTTACACTAAAGACAAGATTTTTTTTAAAAAAATTCTAAATAAGGACATATTCTTTATATGTGTGAAAAATCTCAATGTCAATAGAAATTTTTGTCAAAAATTTTGGAGGTGCCCGGTGTCCCTACTTTTGGCTTTAAGTGGTACTAACTTTCAAACCACAAATCCAAAAAAAAAAAAAAATTAAAATTATATATATATATATATCTCCACAAAGCTCTTATCAGATCCTATCTTTAAAAAAAAAATCAATTTAAAAGGATTTTTTTTCGAATTATAGGTACATGCCCAAAATCCAAAATGACCCTGGGGGGATGTTTGGTCCTTTAGGGGTTAATCCCTAAAGAAATGTGCTTATGTTTCATTAAAACCACTCCAAAACTGCCTATAAGAGATGAGATATTACGATATTAATTTAAACCATTGTTTACTCCTTTCAACCCAGCGATCTTGAAGTTGAGCACTATAAGAAGATACTTCCAAAAAATGAAACTCTAACGGGACGGGTTGTAAGATATGTCATGTGTTTAAAGAGTGCAAATTTTTTTAATCTTGTCAGACAAGGTCAACCTACTTTGACTCAATATAATGACACATTTTTCCACTACACATTGCATAAATTATATGCACTTATGTTCTACCTTGCGTTAGGCCATTTATCCAAGACTTAGAATAAAGAAAAGACTCATGCAATGTCCAAGGGTCTAGAATGTAGCCATTTCCTGAGTGAAGCAAATTTATTTTAGGATTCATCTACAAATGTATGGACCTAAAATCCAAACAATAGATGAAATCATCATGCCTTCTTTTATTGGGAAACAATTTTTTCTTAGATAAATCACGTGCTTTTTACATCATTTAATGCATTTTTTAAATTAAAAATTGCACAAGTCAACGTTTCTCTCCGTCATTGTTGCCCCTTCAAAAATGGTACTATGTATTTCATGGTGCAAATAAAGGGAGCATGAAATCCTCATGCTCTCTTCCTATCCATATTTAAATCTCACCCTAACCTTTTCATTTCTTTCCTCTTTGTGAAGGACTTTCAGAATAACTATTGACCAAGAAGTTTTTGAAGCGGTTCAAAGATCTTTGGTGCTGCAACGACGTTCTTGCCTCATGGGTGGATATGAAGCCGCATTGGCACTTGCTAGTAGCATTTGTAGTGTGGATAGATTTTTTATGTGGATTTCCTACACTAATTTACATCAAACACATGCATGTCCAGTTTTGACTAGGTATTAGTTTTCAAGCCAATGTGTGCGAGGTGACGATTGCATGTAAAATTTCAATTCGTATAGAAACTCATTCTTCTCTGGTCCACACGACATTCACTGAAGGGTGTACTCCCAAGAAAGAAGAAGAAGAACTCCGGTCCCCATTGGGGACCGATGTCAAAATAGTGTTTGTTCATTCTCTTCACTAAGTTTGTGGCCATGGGACATAGGGTAGTGTAATAAAACTACTTCCCCCTTTTGAGGGTAAACACGTTTCTACATTAAGTGCTTCCTTATACTAGGTGCCTTAGAGACAACCAACGTGTTATCCCCCTCAAGGATTTTTTGGGTACCCATACAACGAGGTCTCAAGACCCCACCATAGTTGGGTGGACTATGATAGTAAGCACCATACGGAATGAGGACTTGAACGCTCAACCACCTCACCGGGGTACCATGTCTCAAACCACTACACCAAGGCCGTGTTGCCTTCTCCCAAGAAATATAAAGGCATCATGACATTGGGATAATTTGGAAGCCCAATCTACTTCTCAAAATTCATGCTGTGCTCAGAGCTTTTACCACATGTTTTATGTTACTTTCCACACAAAGTATGATCTATGCCAACATAACCAAAGGCCCATGTTGCATGCAAAGATGCTCAATCACAACACATAATGTGTTGTTTGTGCATGGTGATTGGGGACCCCATGAACTGTATAAAAGGAGTGGGTTGAAATTACTTGACTTGGTCTTACAACAGAAGAAGGGATAGGTTTAAATAAAGTGTCTATTAAAAAAAAAAGATACATAAACATAAATACTAGTTTTTTTAACCTCATTTGCACTGTGCACCTGATCTCCACTTCCAAAGTACAGTACCCTCACACAAGTATACGTACTTTTTGCTTGTGAAAGTTTCCACAAGAAGAAGAAGAAGAAAAAGAAGAAGAACGCCGGTCCCCGGAGGGGGCCGGCGTGAGTAAAGTGTCCGTTCATTCCACCACTAAGTCCATGCCCACCGGGCATGGGTTAGTAGTATGGAACTACTTCCCCCTTTCGAGGGTGGACACTATGTACCCAGTAACAAGTAACCAATACCAAAGGACCCTAGGTCCCAAAAAGTCCTAAAAGGGGGGAAGGGCATATACAGTAAAATGTAAAAATGCAAGTGTAGATCTATGGAGGGGGATTTGAAGCGTCCGGGAGGGGTTGGTTGTTTTCAAGTTTACGTTTATGTAAGAGTATCGACATAGCATGTTGAATTGCAATAGTGTTAATATTTGAAAAGGTGGCTTTGATTGAAGTGTTGGGGATTTGAAATGTATCTTCAAGGGTTGTCATTGAGGGGATGAAGGTGGTGGCTCTAGCACCCGCGGTGATGACAATGAGGGGGTCTACTTTCCATCCTAGTGCTTGAATATCGTCAAGTAGTGGTTGGTATTTATTTGTTTTGTTTGCAGTAGTGTCCGGGGAGAATCTATCATTGCAATATGTGAATTCAATAAATTGGATGGTAAGACTAGGGTCTATGTGGTTTGGTGGGGGGTCTTTGTATGAAAGTCCTCTAACACATAATAGGTCCGGTTTGAATCTTGCATTACAGTGGCATCTTTGGGTATGACAGCTGCAGGGTAATAGCCACGGGGGGACCGTATTTTCTTGTGGGTTGTCATTGAAGATTCCGGCATTCATGAGAATGAAGCACCGGGATTTGGTTGATGATATAAGCAGTTTACGAATAGCCCATACAGCCTTGTTATGTCTTTTGACAATTAGTGAATGTATATGGCGGTTTTGGCACTTGAGTAGGACATGTAACCATGTGTCTGGGTCTGTGGAGTTACAAATTGGACATGTAATTGTAGGAAATCTTTCTACTCCAAAGAAGAGTTGTTTGCGGGCATTACCCATGTATTGTCCGGTGCGGAATTTAATTAGGCATGTGATTTGTGGATCCGTAATTATGGGGTTTTTCCAAAAATTGTTGGACATTATGTTGTGGATGTTTGGGTTGCCGGTCCATTTATCAATATTGGGGAAGTTTTCTGTAAGTTTTTCTAGGTTATTTATAAGATCGTGTTTTTTGAGGTATTTGTCTAAGAATCGTATGGGGCCTTTATCGGGAGTTTCGCCCATAGAGGGCCATTCATATCTATGGAAGTAATATGGGGTGGCATGGGCGTGTTCATATGGGTGTTCGGCATTCTTGTGGGTTTTTTCTCTTCCTTCCTTTGCTAGTTTGTCGGCTTGTTCATTACCGTCGATATTGGCATGGGCTCGGACTTTGTGGAGTGTAGTAATCTGTGTACGGTTTTGGAGCATTTCCACCATAGATGTAAGGATAGTTTTATCCGGATGACTGTTGTGTAAAGTAGGGTGTTTGATGTGTGTATTAAGGAGATATAATACATTTACGCAATCTGTAAAAATGTGAGCCGGTTCGTTTGGGTATTGAGTGGTGATTATCTTAAGGGTTTTGTGTATAGCCATCATTTCGGCTCTTAGGATATTTTGGAGTCCATGTAGTCTTTTGCCTAGTTTAATTTGTTTGGTTGAATTGTATATCCCATAACCGGCTTTTTCTCGGTGCCAATGTCCCGGGCTTACTTCAGTTGGCTCCTTAAAGGAGCCGTCAGTGTAGTAGCAAAAGTTGGGGTCAAATTTAAGGTTTGTATTAGTTTGGTAGTAGGAGAGGGGGAGGCTTAGTTCGGTAATTGGTGATGCGGAGGTGTTTGTGTGGGGGGTTTTAGACCATTTTTTGTTGCAATTTACACAGGTTAAAATGGGTGTGGGAGAGGCAGGTGCGGTGTATACCTTGTTAATGTTTAGATTTTTTGCTATCAAAGTGAGATGATTGAGGTTTTCTAGATTGCCTATTTCTCGAGTTTGGTGATGTATACATAGGATACGTAGGGTTGCTGGTTCAAGGCGGGGTGTTTGTATATGCGAAGGTATAGTGGGTTCTTTGTAGGTCATAGAGTCGGCTTCAAATAGTACTATGATGTGTGAGTCCGGAAATGGGCCTAAGTGTGGGTAAGAGTTCTGATACCAATGAATGTCGGGAGTGATAATAATGGTGATGTTATGGTTGGGATCATTTTTTGCCGCTAGGCGTGCCCAATGTGTTGCTTGTTGTGTTTCTTCTTCGTTGTGAGGGTGTGCAAGACCTATACCGCTCCACCTATAATCAAAAGCTTTTCCAAGAGAGCCAAAAATCTTATCACGTTCAAATGGAGAGTAGAATTTTGAGATTTTTGTGGAGCATGTAACGGGGGATGAGAAGTATGAATGTGTTATATTCAGAGATGTAATAAGGTAGTCTAGGATAGGATCGGGTAGTGTGTAGTGTGCATTTTTAAGGGGGTCATTTTTGGGTATTCGGTAGCTATATCGTTGGTATAGCCAGACAATTTCGGTTTCAAATGTTTGGAGTATTGGCTCAATGTTTATGGGGGTTTGTAGTGAGTTGTGATATTGGTTCCACAGCCATTTTAGTCTAACGAGTGGTATGGTTATTAGGTGTCTCCCATTACCTTCGTATATGTGGGCATTATCTTGTTGTATTTTGATAGTATTTGTTTGTGCGAGGATGTCTATTTCGGGGTTGCATTCGGTTGTAGAGATGTTAAGGAGGGGGATAATAAGAGGTGGCGTGACAAATCTACTATCTCGGGGTTGTGCTTGAGGGTGGTGTATTTGAATGGTATTTAGGTAGTAGTTGTTTTGAGTTCTAAGGTAGTATTGTGTGAGGATTTCGGTGTTATGTAAGGAGGTATTTGGGTTGTGCCAAGGGAAAAGGTTTCTTTGTGGGAGCCATTTGGCGTAGGTGGTGTTATTGTGGGACCAATGGCATAGGTATGACGTATATTGTTTGCTTATGTTATAAGAGTCAATGTACTTTCTATGTTTGTGCGCGGTTATGTTGTTTATTGGGTGTATTGAGGGATTTTTTAATATATGTGGTGGGGGGGTATATGGTCGCGAATGTGGTGGGTTTGGAGGAGTTAATGGAAGGTTGATGTTTTGGTGGGTGTCATTGTGATCGATGATGTATGGGTCTTTAAGTGTGCACGGGGTAGCGTGAGTGGTGCAAGGGTTGGGGCATATAGGGACGCACGGAGGATGACAAAATAATTGTTTAGCAATGTTTAGTGCACTTTTTATCAATTTGTGAGGTGTACCATAAAATGTTTTGTAGCTCTTGTCGTCCATAAGGTGTGTTCCATTTGGTAGTGTAATTTGTTTTAGATCGGTAATGTTTGTAGAAAAAAGTTTTTGTAGGAGTTTGTCAGATAATCGTCGGTCAAGTCTAGGGAGGTTGTGTATTTCATTTGCCCAATTTTGTTCGAGCGGTGCGGGGCCTAGTAGGAAATCTTCTAGTGTGCTTTTTAGAAATGTTTGACCTTCTGTTTTGAGTAAAAAAAGTGTGCGGGTAATGGGAGACCGAAGACAATCAGTTTTTTTAAGTCTTTGGAGGTATTGTGCTCCTCCATAAATGGCAAGGATGTGCCGAAGGAGTCCATTATAGATTAATCCTAGTCGTCCCTTGTCGTTAAGTGCATTTTGGAGTTGTTCTCCAATGCAACGTAGATAGGCATTTTTGAGGGAAAAAGCTTCTAATCCGAATAGTTCGTGGGGGAGTTGTGTTATGACATTGGGCGTGCAATTAGGGAGTCCACATACTTTCTTTTGTATGGCTATGATTTTTTTATCAAGTTTGTTTATGGCGGGTATGGAGTAAGGGACCGCATAGAAACTATATGAGATACCTGGACGTATGACGGTATCAATCATTTTTATTTTTTGTTGCAATGTGGCCGGGCATAGTGTAAGTTCCCTGCATTGTTTAATAAGTTTTGTAGTAGTAGCGTGAATTTGAATTTTCCATTTTAACGATGGGACTAGGTTTATTCCAAGGTATATATAGGATTGGTTTTGGTTGAGAACCGGGATTGGTTGGTTGCGATATTGGATATTGGTAGCTTGAATGAGGGCTTTAAAGGCGGTCGGATTTATTTTGGATTTGTTTGGGCATCCAGTTACGGCACATTTCTGGACCCCCAGTTCCATCCCGGTCCATAGACAAAATTTGTCTATTTTGTTTAGTTGAATTTGAAGTGATTTAAGGTGACCGGAGATGGCCGCTAGATCGTCGGCATATGCGGCCGAGTTTACAGTGATATTTGAGGTGCCAAATGTGTAGCCATTTTTGCCTCTTTGAAGCCATCTCAGTAGAGGTTCTAGAAAAATAATAAAGAGGTATGGGCTCAATGTATCGCCTTGGATGGTGCCACGTTGGATGGGGATAGGGCGTGTTTTACCAAAGAATTCTCCGGTGTATGTAGTCGTAGATTGAGAATATATATTACCAACCAGTTTGACTGCATCTTCCGGATATCCAAGATCACTCATTATGGCTAGTAGTCGGGGATGGTCAATGGAACCGAATGCATTTTTAAAGTCGATGTAGAGTAAGTAAATGTCTTTATTAGTGAATTTTGCATCTTCAAGTGCGGCAATGATGGTTTGAAGTTGTCGTGTGGTACTTCTCTCGGCTCTAAACCCTTCTTGGCTTTCATGTAATATTTGGTGTATTTCCCCGTAGGCCGATAATATTGATGTTACTGTGCTAGTATATAACTTATAAATGGTGTTAGCTAAGGCAATAGGACGGTGGTTAGGTAATACGGATGGGTTTCCTTTTTTGTATAATAATATTGTTAGACTTGTTTTCCAGGATGCGGGAATGGATTTTTGTTTGTAACAGTGAAGGAAGAATAATGATAGGAGGTCGTGGAATCTTGGGGGCATATTTTTTAGAATTGAGTTGGGTATATGGTCCGGGCCGGGGGCTTTATTAGTCCCCAGATTTTTTAGGCACATGTTGTATGTGTCTGTGTTATAATATGTGTGGAGAGGTATTGTTGGTTCGCCTCTTTTATCAATGGTAAATCCGTCTAAATCATGCCATGGGTATTGCCTAACTCCGCATGTGCATGTAGGTGTGTGTTGTGGTTGGAAGTGGCATGGGGGGGTGGTTGGTCTATTGTTTATGGATTGTTGAATATGTATTTCGTTTGCGATGTCCTCAGGGCTGGTTAGAATGTTATTGTTTTGATCTAAGATGCAATCTAGCGGCAGGTTTGTGTTATTTTTAAAGACTTTTCTATTAATCTTTTTTGGGCTAGTTTCGTATAGTTGGCGGTACTTAGATATGGCTTTTTTGACACATTCTCTTGCATATTTGTAGTAATTTTCCGAGCTTCTTTATTGGCAGTTTTTGCAATGATTGCAATGTCTTTTAGCCATTCTTCTTGAGAGGTGTTAGGTAGTGGTAATTGTGGGATATGAGGGTGACGAAGGTTTTGTAGTTCGGAAATTATGGGGTGGGTTTGCCAATTTTGATTAGTTTTAGCGGTGTAAATTGTTTTACGAATGGTGTGGTATGTGGCAAGATGTTGTTTCCACTTTTTGGCTAGTTTTCTCGGGAGATATCCCCCTTGTTTTGAGGTTCTAGGTGTGAGTTGTGGAATTGGGGGGGCTTTACAAGTTTTTTCTAATATAGTAGAAATTTCATTAATAAGTTTGTCAAGAGTCGTGCAGGCTTCTTCCCATTGTATTTGTGTGAGGTGTTGGTGGTTAGAAAGAATATCTATAAGGGAGTCTATTTGTAATGAGTTTTTTTCAAAGAATGTTGTATTAAAGTTATAAAAGTTTTCTTTTGGGATGGGATTCAGTATTTTAGTATTATTTAAATTGATGGTTATGGGAGGTCTGCTTATAAGGGTGTTGTGAGGTATATTGAGTTGGATTGGGAAGTGGTCCAAGTTTAGGTTGGTTGTGGTATTTGTGGTAGATGTATAGCGGGTATGGTTAGGTGTTTTAATGAAAAACCCATCAATTAGGCTAGTGTGTGTGTAATTATGTCCACCTTGCCGAGAGTATTGTGTATTGGTTGGGATTAGGTGTAATCCTAGGTTATCCGTATAGTTTCGCCATTGATAATCTATGTCCGTTGGGGGGGTAGACCCCCCTCCGTTTTGCCGGCCAATAAGGGTGATATCTCGGTTAAAGTCTCCACCTAGTATTATTGTGTGGTTAGTGTGTGTATTTATTTGTGAAGTGATGGTATTTTGTATTTCCGGGATAAGCCTCGAGTCTTCTATGTGTGAAGGCATGTATATGTGAAGAATGAGCCATGGTTGAAGGGGTCGGTTAGTAATTTCAATAATTTGAAGATATGGTGATATATTGGCCGATGTGGGGATTTTAGTGATATTTCCGGGGAAGGCATATGATTGATGTATGAGCATGAGTAGGCCTCCTCTCGCTGGTGTGTATGGCCTTCGTTGTTGGATGCATCGTGTAAGAGAATGAGTGTTGTTAAATATAAGTTTATAATCTGGAAAAGTTTTTTGGATGTATCTTGTGGACTTAGTAGCAGTTATTTTAGTTTCTTGTATGGCAATTATGGCGGGTGGATTGTTGGTGTAGGCGGTTAGGTTGTGTATGCATGGTAAAGCAGTATTTAATGTTGAGGCGTTCCATGTAGTTATATATGTGTTTCTATTGTCTGTGTTGTCTTGGTTGCAAAGTGGAGGGGAGATGTGGGTGGGTGTCGGGGTGGGGTGCGTGTAAGCAGGAATTGGTTCAAAGCATCTCAGAGCTTCAAGGATGAGATTAGTTGGGAAGTAGGGAAATTTTAGTTGTAGTTCATTGGGGGAGGGGGGTGGGGTTTGGCTGTGAATAAAGTTGTATAGGTCATTATGTAGAGAGGTTTTGTGTTTAAACAAGTGTTGGTTTTCTTCTAGGAATTTGGTGTATTGGTGGGGTGTGTCTATATGTCTTTCGGGGGGATTATGTAGGGAGGATACGGTATTTAGTAATATATTTGTCCAATGCGTTGGGTTTGCGTTGGTAGAGTGTTGGATGGTGATGTTGTTGCATTCTTCTATTGATGGGTGGAGGGTGGTAATTATGGCGAATAAAATATGTGTGGCTGGGTGGTTGGCTTTTCGGTGTATGTATCGGGAAATGTTGGGGTAGAGGGTGGAAAAAGTTTCGTGGAGGGTGTGATTATTTTTTAGAAGTGGTGCAAAGGAAGATGCTAGGTGTTGATATTCGGGGTATAGTTTTATAGTATTTGGAATAAAGTATATTTTTGATAACCTTTTGTGTGTTTTTGGATGGTTGTGGAAGACATTTGGCATAGGGCCGGGGTTAGTTTCAATGTCTCCGGAAAGTAAAATTGCTATTTTGTAATGTATAATGTTTATGGCTGCTAGTGGGAGGGGTGTGGGGTATTGTTGTTGTTGTTGTTGTTGTTGTTGTTGTTGTTGTTGTTGTTGTTGTTGTTGTTGTTGTTGTTGTTGTTGTTGTTGTTGTTGTTGTTGTTGTTGTTGTTGTTGTTGTTGTTGTTGTTGTTGTTGTTGTTGTTGTTGTTGTTGTTGTTGTTGTTGTTGTTGTTGTTGTTGTTGTTGTTGTTGTTGTTGTTGTTGTTGTTGTTGTTGTTGTTGTTGTTGTTGTTGTTGTTGTTGTTGTTGTTGTTGTTGTTGTTGTTGTTGTTGTTGTTGTTGTTGTTGTTGTTGTTGTTGTTGTTGTTGTTGTTGTTGTTGTTGTTGTTGTTGTTGTTGTTTTCGTTGTTTTCGTTGTTTTCGTTGTTGTTGTATATTAGTATATAAATATACTAGAGTTTTTGTTTTTGTTTTTAGTTTGTATGAGTTTTTATAATGTTTTTTCTGGATTTCTATATTGTATAATATAGTATAAATATATACTGATATATATTGATTTATTTCAGCGTTGTTTGGCAATATTAGTTTGACATGTCCATCTTGCCTTCTATAGCACGTTGCTCCCGTTCCGATGCTTGTGATTCGGCCGCCATGATTGTTTGGATGAGTTGAGATCGGAGAGTTGACATTTCTCCCCTAAGGGATTTGACGGTGTTCGCTTGTACCATATCCGCATATTGTCTTGCCTCGTGTACGATCTCACCTTTCATGGTCTTCATCTCCTCTCTAAGTTGATCAAGGGTAACTCCATTCCCTTTGTTCGGTCCATTCTCCATGGCAATCACAGCGTTCACTACTGCCGAGTTAACATCCGAGAATCCTAGTCTTGTGAGTTCCTCCGTACTTGGTTTATTGGTTCCATCTAAACTCTTAGGATGAGGAGTAAACATGACATACTTACCATGTAGTTTTTTGCTTTGTTTGACATACTTTTTATATACAACAGCGTTTAGGCATTCAATGTTACATGTCCCTACATGCCGCCCATGTTCGAGTTTGAAGAATATATTAACCACATTCTCCTCACCGAACATGGATTTGATACCACTTGTAATTTCTTTTTCATTTTTTGTTTTGTTAAGGTTTTTAGCAATGAGAATGAGACAATTCTTTTTTGCGATTTCATTTTCATCCATCTTCCTAGTTGCAAACATTGGTACAAATATCTCATTAGAAAATGAGATTTTGTAATCTTTGACTTTGGCTGCTTGCTCTGGGGAGGGAGTTTTTATCCATGCAAAATCAGCGAGTCCTTTTTTTTCAACCCCGGTTATTTCAAACTCATGACCTCTTGCAAAACTATCTCTTACTATCTTTTCATGCAATTCAAAAGATTCTTTGTTGGTAAGATTAGGTCCGGATATTTTCACTGATAGTAGGTGTGAAAAGGCAAGGGAGTCATATGATTTGCACACTTTACCCTTGTGTGGAATCCCTTCATTCAAGATGAGAATGAAGGGTCTCTTGCCTTTCAACAGTCCACTAGCATCAATATCCGGGTTCTTTAGATGTATTTTGAGGACCCCATTCCAATTGTTGGTTTGGTGGTAGCAAAATACAGCTATTGGCTCACCAATGCCGGTTCCAGTAGGTATCCCCATTTCGTTTAGCCTAGCTTTCACCATGTCTAGCACTATGTCTTTGGTCCAAACTTGGGTACCGAGTTCGAAATAAATTGCTACTTGGTAATCCAATGCATATCCATTGGTGTCTACCTCAACTTCACTTGGAAGTTGGGTGAGATTAAAGTGATTACCCAATTTTCCATCTATTCTTTCAGATGGCCATTCGTTTTGGGAGACGAATGGAAAAGCAGGCATGGCATTAAAACTTTCATTTGCTTCTTGTGTGCTCAGTCCACTTTTGACCAAGTCTTCTATGCTAACTATAGGTATTTTTTGATTCCCATTCTTTTTTGCAATCATATTCATTGCATGAAAGCCTAGCCAAAATTCGGTGCAAGGCAAACTTGTTGCCTTCACTTTTTTCTGACTTGTGCTCGTGATAAATAAGAGGTTTCGACTAGTATTTATTGGGCTAGGATTTTCTTCAACCACATCAACAAATAGCCGCTTGGAGGAGGAGGAGACATCTTGGAATTGAGACATACTGTGACAATCAAAGCAACGGGTATTAATCAATGGAGTAGTTTGTCTTTGCTCACTATTGGCCCTTATCATCTTGTTCTCAACCTCTCCCCCCAACATACGTTGAGGGCTTTTTGAAGTTAGAGTAATCAAGAAGGGATATAAAGTAGTATGAATGATATACCAACAATTGACCGACTTACTACCTAAGAATTTGACTTCAAAGGAAATAGCATAATACAACATATTGACATTGACTCTTACGCATACACACACATGGGAGGTGCCACAATATTGGTCACCTCCCCAAGTAGCTGGCTTAATTATTATGTGTAGTTTACATACCCATAGGATTGCATAATAATCCCAATGATGGCAAAGATCAATTAGTTGTAATGAAGAGGAGAAAGAGGTATGGTCAGAATGAGCATTTACCTCTTGCACGCTATGCTGTGGATTCTTGGCTTGAGGAAAATACTTGGTGGTAGTGTAACTCCCGCTTGTCTCTAGGTATAGTTTTTTGCTAGCCAATTTCTTCACAACTATCTCTGTGCACTTTAGTCTTGGGTATTCCAAAACTGTAGCTATGCCTCTTGGTCGCCAGCTAACCTCAAGCTTCAACGTACTACTACGATTGGCTAGCTTGCTGACGGTTCTGGGGTTAGCATTGAATTGGGTACCTGGGGTTGGTCGTGGAGGGAGGGGTTGGATGCGGTAGGGTGGCGACTTCGACTCAGTTGCCATGTAGATGCAGTCTGGATGCAGGACGCCTGTCTTCCCGTCCGAATCGCTGCGCCGTCCTGGGTCCGCCGAGATTTCGCACGCCCACCAAAATAGTGCTGTCCGTTGGCGGCCGTTGGCGAGGAGTGTGCTCGGTGGTCCGTGGTCCAGCCTTGGTGGGTGCTGTCTGGGACTGGGGCGGGGGCTTCGTCTTCTGCGTACCCGGTGGTGCAGTGGGTTCGCTGATCCGTTGTGTGGGGTTTGAGTTTGCCTGCGAGCAGACGTCGAGCTCTTCATATGATTGACGTCGAGGAGTTCACTTTGCGGAGCAGTGGGCGGGTAGGGCGGCTGTGTACAAGCACCTCGCTCGACGGTGTGTGGAGTTCGAGGTTGGATGTGGGCTGCGGGCTGCTTGGCTGTGTGGCCCGACTCCGGTCTGGCTGCGCGGCTGCGCAGTCTGGCTTGCTTCTTTGTCTTTCTCTCGCCTACGGGCTTCGGGCTGGCTGTTCTCGTACTCCCACCCCATTTTTGCTTCGGCCTCCAGTGTTGAGCTTGTGCGATTGCCGGGCTTCGGGTGATTGTCTGCTCTCGACTTCCTTGTAACCGATGGCTGTCTACTTCGGCCGGCTGGTTCGGGAGTCGGCGCTTCTCCCAGATCTGCTTCGTCTTTTGCTGGTAAGTTGTTGAGTCTGCAATCTGTCTGGCCTCCACCTGTGTGCGACTTAACTTGAGTCGTCTTGCTTCAATCTGCAGGTGTCGATCTGTATGTGGAGGGGACGTCGAGGTCAGGTTAGGGTTGAATATTTCACATGCAATCAATAAAACGAACAATAGGTCAACGGGGGGAGAGGTAGCCTGTACTATGTTGGTGTAGGGCGTTCGGGCTGGACTTGAGGATATCGCCACTCCCCTACGTCGGTGCTTCGCGGCTGCTGGCAGGTATGTGATCTCTACCCTAGTTGGGTAGAAGTCGCGATATTGCCTCAGCGTATGGAGAGAATGTCTGCGCATAGGAGCAGTGTGAGAGGATCTGAGAGTGGAATGAGGGCATGATTTATACCTTGTGTTGTGCTTGTGTTTGCTGGATGTAGTTGTGGTTGATGAACGTCCTCGTTTTGTTGGTCGTTTAGGGTTAGCTCCTTCTGGCAGCCGTTGAACATTTTTGTGGTGACGGCTAGGGTTTTGCTTGTATGGTTGTGGTTGGCCATGTTTTCCTGAGTGTTGCGTGTCTTTTGGCAGTCTGTCAGTATTTAGCAGAGTTTTACTAGCAAGGGGGAATTGAGATGTAGTGGTGGTAAGGATGCTTACCTGATTGTGTACATACCTGATGCTCGTTTGCTGTCTTGATGTCTTGTTTTCTTGCAGTTGACGTGTTTGGCGTTGGAAGTGGTGTCGATGTTGTGCTGGTCTTGACGTGGGGCTTCTCTGGTTGTCGTGACTAACGGCCTGACCTTTCTTCATTTCCGATTTTGATGAGTTCTCATATCCTGGTGTTTTGTCTTTCTTCAGCTCCTGCTTGTTTGGTTGGTGTGTCGTTCTACTGCTCTTTGACCATCTGAAGAATTCTGCGTTTTTCCTGGAGGTATACAAAACCAAACAAGTAATAGTTAAATGCGGCGTTGTGGGACGTACCTGGGTTGTTGTGCCGTTGTCTGTCTTGCAGTTGGTGTTGCACGCAGTGTGCTGCTGTTGACAGCGTTTGGATGTCGCAGGTGGCTCATCGTTTTCCCAGCGAGTGCTGCTGCTCCCTCCGTTACTGGTCTCCAGCGAGTGTTGCTGCTCTTGTTTGCCTTGGTGGTGCAGTTTTGATGTTATCGGGCTGTGTTTGTTTTGGGGCTGGACGCTCTTCCAGCGGGTGTTGTTACTTTCTTCGTTGAGGAACTTCAACGAGAGCTGCTGCTCCCAACGTTTTCCTTGGAGATTTGTTCCTGATTTCCTTTGGCTATGACCATTCCGTAGCTTCTCGCAATAGAGGTTAGGCATGCATATTCTACTGCTCTCTAACCAGCTGAAGAATTCTGTGTTTTTTTTTAAAGTATGCAAAATCAAACAAATAATAGTTAGATGCAGAGTTGAGGGACGTACCTGGGTTGTTGTGCCGTTGTCTGTCGTGTAGTTGGTGTTGCTCACAGTGTGTTGCTGTTGACAGAGTTTGGATGTCGCACATGGCTCGTCGCTTTCCCAAGGTTTGGATGTCGCACGTGGCTCGTCACTTTCCCAGCGAGTGCTGCTGCTCCCTCCGTTGCTGGTCTCTAACGAGTGTTGCTGCTCTTGTTTGCCTTGATGGCGTAGTCTTGATGTTATCAGGCTGTGTCTCTTTTGAGGCTGGGCGCTCTTCCAGCAGGTGTTGTTACTTCCTTTGTTGAAGAACTCCAGCGAGAGCTGCTGCTCCCAACGTTGTCCTTGGAGATTTGTTCCTGATTTCCTTTGGCTATGACCGTTTCGTAGATTCTCGCAATAGAGGTTAGGCATGCATATTACAGCATCAGCAGTCACTATCATGTTTCTACCAAGTTTGAAAGAGCAATGTAGGGACTTTACTAAGTACGAAATACTCATATGATACTTATCTGATCCTTGGGAATGTTGGACCTTGTTGGCGAATCCAGTCTCTTGGCGTTGGTCTTGTGCGTATTGCAGGCAATACTCGGTCTTCTTGTGTATGTTCTTGTATCTTGTGACTAGGCATTGATCTTGTGCACCTTGTGAGTAGTAGTCGTTCTTCTTGCGCATGTGGTCGTATCCTAGTTGAGGAGGAGGTAGGTGTGGTGTTTCTAACTAGTGGTATGGTATCCAGATCTAGATCTGTTTGTGCAAGAGTTGACATGAGTGATGCAGTATCTAGTACTAGGTCTGGGCCAACACAGAGCCCCGCTTCAGATCCACTCTCCCATACTAGTGCTAGATTTTTGCAGCCCAAACAACTTGTGACAAAAGATCTAGATCTTGCAATCCCTTCCAACACTCTCCACATCCTAAAAACACCATTCAGCAGCAAATGAAGTACACTGAGGGATTTGCAATGAGGCCCAGCAACTCTCATTGCCTTGTGTGTCTAGTTTGCGCCTAACACCTAAACTCCTCCTCACCAGGTTTTGCGGAGCTACTCCTTCCTCATCTCCAAGCCCCCTGAAAGTTTCCACACTACATTGCTGCCAACTTTGACACCCTCTTGAGGGCTGGAAATTTGTCAATTTACCATGAAATTTTTGGCGCAAGATCATTTCTATGTTAACAACATGTGTGCTAAATTTCAAGTCCAGATGAATACCAAAAAAGATATTCAAAAACTACCAAGATGTGTAGTTGTCAGCCATTCACAGTTGCCAACTTTTACACCCTCCCTAGGGCTGATTCTTTTTTAATTTGCGGTGAAATTTTTGGCACAAGATCATTTCTATGTTTATAACAAGTGTGCCAAATTCCAAGGCCACATCATGAATTAAAAAATGGATATTCAAAATTGTTTCTCATTGCTACATATTCTGGTAGATTTTGAAAATGGTTTTTTGTATTCATCTTCTGGCCTTGGATTCTGGCACACATGTTATCAACATGAAGATGATCTTGTGCCAAAAATTTCATGGTCAATTAAAAAAAAAATTAGACCTAGGGAGGGTGCCAAAGTTGGCAACAGTGAAATGGTTTCCGTAATTGGTTCTCACAACTACACATGTTGGTAGATTTAGATTTGTTTCTTTTCTTTTGTGGATCTTTCGGACTTGAAATTAAGCACACGTATAATCAATATAGAGATGGTCTGATGTCAAAAATGTCATGGGAAAAAAAAAATGGAATCCTTGGGAGGGTGTCAAAATTGGCAGTAGTGAAATGTTTCTCACAACTACACATGTTGGTAGATTTCCAAAATCTTTTGATATGTAGATATTATGGCCTTCAAATCTGGCACGCATGTGATCAACATGGATGTAGTCTCATGTCAAAATTTTCATGGAAAAAAAAATTCCAATCCTTGGAAGTGTGTCAAAGTTGGCCGGGAGTGAAATGTTTCTCACAACTACACATGTTGCTAGATTTTGAATTATTTTTATTTGTGTGGATCTTTTTGAATTTTTTCTAGTATGTAATCAACATAGAGGTGGTCTCATGCTAAAAATTCCATTTGCAAAAACATATTCTTTCAAACCTTGGAAGGGTGTCAAAGTTGGCAATTGTGAAACTTTTCGCACAACAACCCCATGTTGGTAAATTTGAAAAATCTTTTTTGTATTCATCTTCTAGATTTAAAATTTGGCACACATATTGTCAACATAGAAGTGATCTTGTGCCAAAATTTTCATGGTAAATTGACAATTTTTTAGTTCTCAGGAGCGTGCCAAAGTTGGCAGCAGTGTTGTGTGGAAACGTACACAAGAAAAAACTACATATACTTGTGTGAGGGTAATGTACAGTACCCTCACACAAGTATACATACTTTTTTTTATTTTGTACGTTTCCACACTACACTGCCAACTTTGGCACCCTCCTAAGGGCTGATAAATTGTCAATTTACCATGAAATTTTTGGCACAAGATCACCTTTATGTTGACAACATGTGTGCCAGATTTCAAGGCCAGAAGATAAATACAAAAAAAGATATTCAAAACCTACCAAGATGCGTAGTTGTGAGCCATTCACATCTAAGGTAGAGATACCCATAACCGATAACTTAAGCATTTCAGCATAGCAGAGCTTGGGTTATCGGGAAGGAGATATTTTTTGTTCGTAGGAAAATAAGGTTCATGAAGAATGAGCATTTTTTCAAAAATAATTAAGCAAAATTAAAATTACTACAAAATTTTTTATTCAAAAGATGGTCAAACCCCATAACCAATATATAGCTTCACCCATGACCGACAATAATAAGAGTAGTGAACAAACATAAAAACATTTAATTCCACAACGAATATGATGCTATTCCACTGCCCAGATTACCTATAACGGATAAGTCTATTATCCAATAGCCAACCCCAACGCCCCTTGTCCCAGCCCTGTCAACTCCCTGTCCCCGCACCACTCTCTCCCTCACTGCGCATCCCCCACTCCCTGTCCCTGGCCGGCAAAGTCCCCCTCCACGCACCGCTCTCTCCATGTCCCCGCGCTGGTCCTGCCCGTCTCTTTGCTACCCCGCGTAGTTCAACGGCTCATTCCCGCGCGATCCTCCCTCCCTTCGTCGCCTCTCCTTCCTTCACCCCCTCCTCCCTCCGTAGGTGCCCAACCTTGCGCAAGAAAGATGTGAGGCGTGTGTTGCATAGCTTGAGGCTGTAGAAGTGTTTGAAGTGGGGGATTTGGCGACATAGATAGCACATGGTTGCCGAATTAGTTGAAAGGGAGGAAGTACGGGTGTTGCATCCCCAGAGATGGTGGAGCGTATGAGAAGTAAGGGTTTGGAATACCTCCAGCAATGAAAGAAAAATCTTGCAGCCTTGGCTCTTGCGTTTCGCTCCCAACTTGAGGCGTTTCTTCTCCCTCTACGCGGACTTGGTGTCCCTACGTTATCTCAGTGGCGCTACCCCCGCGCCGTGCTTGCTGAAGATGCGCAAATGCCGTGCGGGCCTTCTCTGCTGCTTTTGCAGCACGCGCCGCTGCCACCTCAGCTACGCGCAGCGCCTTCAGACGCGATGCCTCCTCCTTCTCCTCCAAGCGGCGAGCGCGGGTCTCGGCGACTGCGACAGCGTGCCCCTCCTTCTCCGTAGCCTTCCTCTGCCGCAACGCCTCCTTTTCGGTACGCAATCTCTCCTTCTCCCTCGCCGCTAATTCTTTTGCTTCGTTCAATCTCTCCACTGCGGCCGTGTACTTGTCCAATGTTAGAATTTTGGACTTCGTGAAGTCCAATAGAGGATCTCTACGTCTGCAGCTTACTCGCGCTGCAATGATCGGTAGAACTAAAAACCCGGTAATTGATTCAGGCTCCCCCTCCGCATTGTTGACGCTCGCAATCTCAAGGGCCCCCTCCCCGTAGTCTGCAGGATCTGATGCGAAAAAGAAATGTGACGCGGAGGAGTTCGGGACCTCATCGAACTTGCATTCCATCTCCAGAAACCGCGCTTCGTCTCTAGGTAAGTTCGAATCCATCATGTCCTGATCTCGCTCTTCCGCTCCGTCATGTGCATGCTTTGCTACGTCGTGGACCTGCCTGCTGTGCATATTGCCCGCGGCACCTGCGTCTCTGTCGACTTGTGCATGCTCGTGGTTCTTTGGTCGTTCGAGCTCCTGGCAGCTGTGCATGTTGCCCGCGACACCTGCGTCTGTGCAGACAACGAAAATCTCAGACGGTGCCAGGTGAGAATTGATTGCCGTAGGGTTGATAGGATATATGCCCGTGCCTCTGAATCTACTTCTAATATTCTCCTTCGTGAGGGCTTTTCGAAGAGTGAGGTGAACCCATTGAGCTAACGTGGACTTTGTTGCAGGCTGCGGCAGATTTCTGGATGTCCAAAAGTCCCTGTAAGCTCTGAAATTTTGCTTTGATGATTTGAAGACACTAACATCCAGTGGTTGTAATGCGTGAGAGGTATGCGCAGGAAGTGTGAGGATGTCCAAACCTACAGCACGGGCCTCGCAAAGGATGTCTAGCGTGCAGTGCGAATTATGTCCGTCGAGTATCAAGAGGTGCCTGCGCTCAGCTGAAATCCCCCCCCATGCCTTGTACACTTTCAATAAAGTGGGACAACCACGCAGTAAACATGTATGTCGTCATCCAAGCCCGGGGCTACATTGCCATCGTAGCCCCTGGCTCACATCTCTCAATGTAATTCTGCCTAAATCTAGTGCCTCGAAAAACTTAGAAAGAAGGAATGTTGAATCCATCCGCATTCATGCAGACCAATACGTTGAGCCACTCTCGTTGGTCAGGCACGATTGAATATACGTGGCAAGCGCCTCTTCGAGCGATGACAACTCCTCCTCTGCTTCTCCTAGCTTGCGCACCCGACTCGTCGCAGTTCCAAATCGTGTCCGCACTGTACTCATACAAGGTGAGTAAACTCTGCAGATTCTCATAGAAGCTCTGAATGTCTTCTGCATATAGGCCCCGCGCACGTGCTGTTTCGAGAGCTTGCGACACAGGCAATGTCAGCTCCGGGTGATGGTGCTTGCACCAACGCATCCAGCCACCACCGGGATGCCATTGCGGAAGGGGGTCGGTCTAGACTTTGTTATGTCATACACTTCGAGCTTTAGCGCGCTAGGTGTTAGACCTTGCCCCATTTCACACATGCGTATACAATAATCAATGAGCTGTTTTTCTTCAGATGGACTCAAGATTGCAGGTAGCTCCTTCTTTCTACTGGTCCTCAAGCCATAACACCAATCACGAAAAGACGAATAAGGTATGTGGTACAAATCTGAAGCCTTCTTCATGCTCATACCTCCATCCACGGCGGCCATTGCATCCCGTAATTGACAGTCTGTCCACTTCTCTGTCTTGCGTGCAATGCGAGGTCCACGCATTTGCTCCTGCCGCTGCGTTGAAGAGGGTGATATGTGGTTGGACGTGTCTGGCAGGACTGGGCTGAAGGCGGATGCCGTTGCCTGCGACCCCATGGCGGTGATGTCCTCCACTGCCATGCAGTCCGGGACTGCGGAAAATCGCCCTTTTCCCGGGAAGGCTCCTGCTCTTCCGACATTGCTGTTCGTTCAAGCTGCAGCTACTGTGGTGAAGAGGCGAACTCCACCGACCGAGCGGCGTCTTCCACGCTGGGAGTTGGGTCCCCCGCGAGAGTGCACCTCGACACTGTGCCGTTGTGACGTTGGTGCACGCGTTGATCCTCCGCTGCCGCTCCTCCGCTGCTGCCCTGCGAGGACCCTCTCGAGTTGCCTGTAATCTACCACCTACTCGCCAACTGGGGACTCGTTCCCACTAGACAGATCACCGTCACTATTGCAGCCCATCCTCTCATCTCAAAGGTCCGCATTGTTGTATTGTGCGTCTTCATCTGATGCATACAATGCATCCTTACTGCGGTCACTCATCTCTCCTGTAGAACTGAGACTCAATGCCATGACTTACTATGAAAAAATGCACTTGTAATTGCAAAAGGAGATCAATAAAAATCTGATTCTACAAGCTTGTGAGTTGCCGTAAGTGAGGAGAATGCCATATTTGAAAGTAGCTCAAAAACCACACTCTTATTCTCACATTCCCAAGACCTCATATCTGAAATTGTGGCAAAGCTGAGATCCTTAACCGCTAATTCTAAAACTTAAAAGTATTAACATACATCTCACCAACCACACCCACGCCTAACTATAATCCACAAGTCAAATTATGGTAAACTAGTACCAAACGGTGGCCATTACAGCCGCTCCATGATGTTTATTTCCGTCACAGTGATTATTGATGGTCATTTCTCGCAGCAGCCATTCCGGCCTTTTCCCCTCCCACTAAGTCATCATGCTCCTGACGTTACTTGGATAAAAATACCGGCTTCTGGTAAAGCCATGCGCAGTAGTCCAGAAGCCTACCAATCAGGGATGGGGGCGTTATTGGTTATGGGTATCTATACCTTAACCAACTTTGACACCCTCTCAAGGATTGAAAGAATTTTTTTTTCCCATGGAATTTTTAGCATGAGACCACCTCTATGTTTATAATAAGTGTGCCAAATTCTAAGGCTACATGATGAATAGAAAAAATGATATTCAAAATTGTTTCTCGCAGCTACATATTTTGATAGATTTTGAAGATGGTTCTTTGTATTCATCTTCTGGCCTTGAATTTTGGCACACATGTTATCAACATGAAGGTGATCTTGTGCCAAAAATTTCATGGTCAATTAACAATTTTTCCAACCTAGGGAGGGTGCCAAAGTTGACAATAGTGAAATGGTTTCGCTGATTGTTTCTCACAACTACACATGTTGGTAGATTTAGATTTGTTTCTTTTCTTTAATGGGTCTTTTGGACTTGAAATTAAGCACGTGTATAACCAACATAGAATATCATGGGGAAAAATGTTTCTCACAACTATACATGTTGGTAGATTTCAAAAATCTTTTGATATGTAGATATTTTGGCCTTCAAATTTGGCACGCATGTGATCAACATAGAGATAGTCTCATGTCAAAAAATTCATGGGAAAATACCAAAAAATCCAATCCTTGGGAGTGTGTCAAAGTCGGCTAGGAGTGAAATGTTTCTCACAACTACACATGTTGCTAGCTTTTGATGTAGTTTTAATTCTGTGGATCTTTTGGACTTGAAAATTTTCACACATATAATCAACATAGAGGTCGTCTCATGCTAAAAATTACACGGGAAAAAAAATTCTTTCAATCCTTGGAAGGGTGTCAAAGTTGGTAGTTGTGAAACTTTTCTTACAGCTACCCCATGTTGGTAAATCTTGGATATCTTTTTTTGTATAAATCTTCTGGCCTTGAAATTTGGCACACATGTTTTCAACATAGAAGTGATCTTGTGCCAAAAATTTCATGGTAAATTGACAAATTTTTAGCCCTCAGGACAGTGCCAAAGTTGGCAACAATGTAGTGTGGAAATGTACAAAAGCAAAAAGTACGTATACTTGTGTGAGGGTACTGTACATAACAGATTCCTTTTGAAAGTCCTTTTTTTTCCCCCTTCTGACACAAGCAAAGGAAATCTTTACTGCATAGGGAAAAATTACAGGGCAAACCCTCGCCAAGGCCGGCGAGGCTAGGCAAAATGTGTACCAAGTTAGTTGTTTGTCAAAGGATGAAAATTAGTGCTATTTCTACTTCTACTACAATGCAACTTCCAGTGCGGTCTTTCATGATTCATCTACCAACGAAGGGAGGACTTTCTTTCACACCGTAAGCACCAAAGGATGACACCACAAAGGAGCAACCACACTTTGCTCACCACTATAAATCTTCTCGGGATCCGATGAGCAAAAACCCCGTGTTTCTACGTAAGACTCTGGTTGATCAGGCAAAAGTCCTTTACAAAGAGGAAAGATAAGAGAAAGGTAGGGTGCAATTTTTTACGGACCAATTTAGTGCATTTTGAGTTTTAATCTTCCTTCTTTTGCACTAATAAAATCCATGAGTACCATAGTAATGGTAAACGATGCTCTTGGGCCCTACCTAATGCAAGCAAAAGCTCCCTCATGGTACCCCAAGTCCCTCAAAGAGTTGGTTGGTGGTTCTCCACATCAAGTTTCCCAAGCCAAATCATCTTGTCCATGTGGTTCTAGTTACTAAGATAAGAACTATAAAGTAGTGGGTGCCATGTGGGATCACCTCCCTCTCCTTTCAAGAAAACTCTAACATATGTGTGTATTTGGAATTGTTCAAAATATTAATCCCTACATTCCCAAGAGTCCCATTGGAGGACATTTGAAGATTTGGGCAAGTTCCTATGGTGTCAACTTATAACATTATTCTTTGAAATTTTACTAAAGATTGAAATAAGAAAAAGCTTTGTGTGATTACAATTTTTTCTAAATCCACCATTTAATGAAAAGTATGCCACCTTAAAGAAAAACTTCTTGAGAGCGGGCACATTGGGCAACTCTAAAAACTTTTGTTTGGACACTATTGAATGTGAGATTTTCAATAATATCAAGTAGTATTATTTTCTTTTATATTCTAAAAACTTTCATTCTTAAGTGATAATTAACATATGAACCCAAGTCTAAACATTTCACACATTGTCACACATTGTCGGACAAGGTACCATGTAAAACTTAGAGATCTTCAACTTTTACTTTTTGTTTTTTCCACAATGATATGTGGTGTGAACCTTCTTATGACCATTTGGATTATCATTCCAAAACATATTAAGTTCGCAAGAAAGTATAACGTGAATTAACAATTCATCAACCTCCACTCCTTTGCATAGTTTGCTTTGAATATGCTACAAAATTACATACACCCCTTCTTTACCCTAAAAATTTGGTGTGCAAGGAACTAATATCATGCTTAACATAATGGTAATGAATTTAGACCTTATGTAGTTCAATAATTTGACACCAAGTGAGGTCAATTTGATGATCCACTTAACGCAGGAAAGAAAAAGAATAGTTTTCTCTACTTCAAACACTATAATTTTCTTTCAAGTTGTCAGAATGTCACATAATAAGTCTTGATTGAGATCCTACAGTTAAAACTAGAAACAATTTTTTTGTTTCCTTCCTTACTCATTGCATTAGATTCAACAATTTTAAAGCATTTTTGGTGTGAAATTGTCAAGACTCTTTAGGGATGAATGATGGACCAGAAACCATGTTCCATCAAGACTTTGTAAGGATTAATGATGGACCAAAATCCATGTTCCATATAGCAAACGGTATTGATTTGTTCACAGACAATATTGAACCATGAACCCTTGTATGAAGATGATTTTGTATGAAAACAAGTTTGAACCAAGAAATTCAGGGAGCTTAGCAGAATATGGCTCCTACTCTGCAATATTACTCGTTGGACTTTTGGATTACACGCAACGATTGGGTGTTTAATCATCACCATTGGTCTCCGTAGAAGATCCAAATAGCATTTGGCACAGGCTTAGAGAAGAAGAAGAAGAAGAACGCCGGCCTCCGAAGGGAGCCGGCGTGAATAGAGTGTCTGTTCGTTCCACCACTAAGACCGTGCCCACTGGACAAGGAATTAGTAAGCTGGGACTACTTCCCCCTCTCGAGGGTAGACACTATGTAACAAGTGACCATAAACTGAAAAACCACAGAAATGAAGAATGGTAGTATCATGGGGTGTCTTGAATATCCGGGAGGGCTTGGTTGTTTTCAATTTTGCGTTTATGAATAAGGATGGACATAGCGTGTTGAATGGCAATGATGTTAATATTCTTGAAAGTGTTAGTAATTGTATTGATGGGAATTTTGAAGATATCTTCTAGGACTTTAATAGAAGGGATAAAGGTGGTGGCGCGAGCGCCGGCTGTGATTACAATAAGAGGGTCCACTTTCCAGCCAAGGGCATTGATGTCATCTATGAGGGGTTGGTATTTATTGATTTTGTTTTCGATTGTTACAGGTGAAAATCTATCATTACAATATGTAAATTCAATGAATTGAATGGTATAGTTTTGGTTTATGTGGTCGGGTGGGGGGTCATTATACGGGAGGCCTCTAACGCATAGTATGTCTGGTTTGAGTCGGGCATTGCAGTGGCATCGTTGGGTTTCACATGTACATGGGAGTAGCCATGGTGGGACTGTGTTTTCTTGTGGATTGTCGTTAAAGGTGCCGGCATTCATGAGGATAAAACATCTAGATTTGCTATGGGAGGTGATTAATTTGCGGATTTCCCATACGGCTTTGTTATGTCTTTTGACAATTAGGGAGTGTATGTGGTGGTTTTGACATTTAAGTAGAACATGTAGCCATGTGTCGGGGTCTCTAGATGTGCATATTGGACATGTTATGGATGGGAATCTGTCTATTCCAAAGAAGAGTTGTTTTCGGGCGTTTCCCATGTATTGTCCGGTACGGAATTTAATAAGGCATGTTATTTGTGAGTCGGTGATGATTGGATTTTTCCAAAAATTTGTAGAGAGTTCATTGTCAATATTGTTGTTGTTAGTCCACTTTTCTATGTTAGGGAAGTTATCTGAGATTGTGTCAAGGTTATTATATAGGTCTTGTTTTTGTAGGTATTTGTTCAAAAATCTAATCGGGCCTTTATCGGGGGTGTCTTCTTTGGAGGGCCAATCTTCTTTTTGGAAGTAGTATGGGGTGGCGTGGGCATGTTCGTGTGGGTCTTTGGCATTTTGGTATGATTTTTCCCGGCCCTCTTTTGCAAGTTTATCCGCTTGTTCGTTACTGTCAATATCAGCGTGGGCTCGAACTTTGTGGATAGTTGTGATTTGTCTTCGTTTTAGTATCATTTGTACCATGGATTTTAGTATTATTTGGTCGGGGTGGCTATTGTGGAGGGTTGGATGTGTAATTTGTGTGTTTAGTAAGTATAGTGCGTTGATGCAGTCTGTAAAAATGTGTGCTGGTTCATTGTTGTATTTTGTTGTAACAATCTCTAGTGTCTTGTGGATGGCCATGAGTTCTGCTCTGAGGATGTTTTGTAGTCCATGCAGTCTTTTGGCTAGCTTGATTTCTTTCAAAGGATTATATATTCCATAACTGGCATTTTCTCTGCGCCAATTGCCCGGACTGATCTGTTTTAGTGGTTTGAAAGAGCCGTCGGTATAGTAGCTATATGAAGGATCAAATTTTGGTACGGTGTTAGTTTGGTAGTCTGGGAGGGGTGGAAGTGGGAAACTGTGATCTAATGTGTTGTTCCTGTAGTTTAGTTTTGACCATTTTTTGCTTTTATTGACTACTGTTTGTACAGGTGTCGGTGGGGCTGTCTTTGTATATATCCGATTTATGTTAAGAGTTTTTGCTATGGAGGTGAGTTTGGTAAGTTGGTCTATGGTGCCAAGGGTTTGGTTTTGGTGGTGGACGCATATTATTTGTAATGTAGATGGTTCAATTCGGGGCTTTTTTAGCTCGGGTGGTATAGTAGGTTCTTCGTAATAAATTGAGTCTGCTTCAAATAATGCAAGGATGTGGGAGTCTGCAAATGGGCTTGACTAGGGATTAAAGTTTTGATACCAATTTTTGTCTAGGGTGATGATGAGTGTAGATGTGTGTTGTGGGTCGTTTTTCGCAGCGAGGCGGGCCCAGTGTAGTGCTTGTTGAGTTTCTTCTTCATTGTGGGGGTGTGCTATTCCATTTCCGACCCATTTATAGTCAAATGCTTTTCCCAAGGAGCCAAATATTTTATCTCTTTCAAAGGGTGAGTAGAATTTTTTTAATTTGGTGGAACATGTGACGGGGGAAGAGAAGTATGATTGTTCAATGTTAAAGGATGATATTAATGAGTCTAGAATAGATGTGGGTATTGTGTATTGTGCATTTTTAGGGGGTTATTTTTTGGGATGCGGTATTTATATCTTTGGTATAGCCAAATTATTTCGGTTTCAAATGGTTGGGTAATTGGTTCAATGTTTGTAGGGGTTTTTAGTTTTATATTGTATTGGTTCCATAGCCATCGGAGTCTAGTAGTGGGGATAGTGTGTAAATGTCGGCCATTTGCTTCATTTAGATGGGCTTGATTGTTCTCTAGTTTTATTGAGATTGAGGTTGTGGTAATATCTTTTTCGGGATTACATTCCATTGTATAGATGTTAAGGAGTGGGATGATTATAGGTGGAGTTACAGATCTTGAGTCTTGTAGTTGTTCTTGGGGGTGGTGTGCTTCAATGATCTCCGAGTAGAATTTATCTTTGATTTTTTGATAGTATTGTTTTAGCTTTTCGGTGTTGACTGTGGAGGTATTACAGTCGTGTCTTGGAAAAAGGTGTCTTTGAGGGAGCCATTTGTTGAATGTATTGTTGTTGTGTTGCCATTGGCAAAGGTATTTTGTATAGGTATTTTGTATTCTATTGGCATCTTTTTGTTGTATGAGTTTGTGGCTTATAATGTTATGAACAGGGTATGTGGTGGGATTTTTGGTGATGTACGTTGGGGGGTGAGGGTGGTATGGGTATGAGGGGTTGGGAGGATGGATTGGTGGTAGGGTGGTTCTTGGGAGAATGTTGTTGTTGATGGTGATGAATGGGTCTTGTAGTATGTAGGAGTGTGGGTGTATGTTACAAGGGATATTACATGTAGTTGGGCATGTTGGATGGCAAAAAAGTTGTCTGGCAACGTTTAATGCACTCTTGATTAGTTTGGATGGAGTGAAGTGGAAGGTTTTGAAATCCTCGTTATTCATGATGTGTGTGCCATTTGGTAGCGTAATTTGTTTTAGTTCGAAAATGTTTTTTGAGAGGAGTTTTTGTAAAAGTTTTTGGGAGAGTTGGGCGTTGAGTGTATTATGGTTGCATGTTTCTTGCCGCCATACTATTTCTAATGATGTTTGATCTGATAGGAAATTTGGGAGAGTACTTTTAAGGTGAACTTTAGCTTCGTGTTTTAAATAGAAAAATGTACGGGTTATAGGTGATCTCATACAATCTGTTTTTTTAATTCTGGGTATATTTTTGGCACCACCATATTGAGCAAGAACGTATTGTGTTAGTCCATTATATATTCTTCCGAGCCTACCTTTGTCATTTAGAGCATTTTGTAGTTGTTCCCCAATACATCTTAGATAGGCATTTTTTAGGGAGAAAGCTTCAAGTCCAAATAGGTTATGTGGGAGTTGGGTTATTGTATTTGACATGCATTTTGGCATTCCACAGATGGTTTTTTGTATGGCTATAATTTTTTGGTCAAGTTTTTTAATAGCTGGCATAGAGTATGGTACTGCGTAGAAGCCGTATGCTACTCCTGGGCGTATTACGGTGTCAACCATTTTAATTTTTTGTTTCATGGTGGCCGGACATGTTGTTAGTTTTTTGCATTGTTTAGTGATTTTTGTTGTTGTAGTGTGGATTTGGATTTTCCATTTTAGAGAGGGGACAAGATTTGTGCCTAGGTAAACATATGCTTCGTTTTGGTGTAATATGGGGATTGGTTGACCGCGGTAGTTGATGTTAGAAGCTTGCATTAGGGCTTTAAATGTGGTTGGATTTAATTTGGATTTGTTTGGACATCCTGTAGCCGCGCATTTTAGGACGCCTACGTCCATACCAGTCCATTTACAATATCTGTCGATTTTATCAATTTGCGTTTGTAATGATTTTATTTTGTTAGTTATAGTAGCAAGATCATCGGCGTAGGTGGCGGAGTTTATGGTGATTTGTGATGTACCAAAGGTGTATCCGTTATTACCTCGCTCTAGCCATCTAAGTAGTGGTTCTAAGAATATGATGAATAGGTATGGACTGAGGGTGTCTCCTTGTATAGTGCCTCTATGAATGGGGATGGGTTTAGTTTTATGAAAGTGCTCACCGATGTAGTAAGTAGATGATTGAGAATAGATATTTCCGATTAGTGCAATTGCATCTTTTGGGTATCCGATATCAGTCATTATTGCTAATAGTCGGGCGTGGTCTATAGAGCCAAAGGCGTTTTTGAAGTCAACATATAGAACGTATATGTCTTGATTTGTGAATCGTGCGTCTTCTAATGCTGCTATTATAGTTTGTATTTGTCCAGAGGTACTTCTCTCTGCTCTAAATTCTTCTTGACTATCGTGCAGGATTTTAAACTTTTCACCATATGAGGATAATATTGAGGTAAGTGTACTGGTGTAGAGTTTATATATTGTATTGGCTAATGCTATTGGTCTATGATTTGGTAATATTGAGGGATCTCCTTTTTTGTATAGTAAAATTGTTGCACTTGTTTTCCATGAGGTTGGTATTTGTTTTTGTTCATAGCAATGAGAGGAAAATAGAAATATTAATTTGTGAAATCTTGGGGGCATGTTTTTGAGTATTGAGTTTGGTATGCGGTCTGGTCCTGGGGCTTTATTATTCCTGAGGTTGCGTAGGCATGTATCGTATATGGCTCTGTTGAAGTATGTGTGTAATGGAGTTTCCGGGTCGCCTCGTTTGTCTAGGGTAAAACCATCTAGATCATGCCATGGGTATTGGCGTACTGCACATGTGCATTCAATTGGGTGTTGTGGTTTGTAGTTGCATGTTGGTACTATGGGTCTGTTGTTTTTTGTCTGTTGTTTGAATATTTCTTTTGCGATGTCTTCTGGACTGGTTAGGATGTTATTATATTGGTCGATGATACAATCTAGTGGTGGGGATTCAGAGTTTTGAAAAACTTTTTTATTATTTTCTTAGGGCTGGTTTCATATAGTTGTCTATATTTTGAGATGGCTTTTTTAATGTTGTCTTTTGAGTATTTTGTAGTTACTTTTCGTGCTTGTATATTGGCATTTTTTGCGATTAGTGCAATGTTTGTTATCCATGTGTCATGGGGTAGGTTTGGGGGAGGTGGGGCGGGAATTTGGATATGTTGTAGAGTTAGTAATTCATTACATATGGGATGGTTACGCCATTGTGGGTTATTTTTTACAATTCTAATTGTTTTACGTATTGTATGGTATGTGGTTAAGTGTTGTTTCCATATTTTTGAGAGTTTTCGGGGTAAGTAGCCACCTTGTTGTGCTGTACGGTTTGTCATTTGTGGTATTGGTTGGGCCATGCAAGTCTGTTCCAATGTATTAGAGATATTGTTTATAATTGTATCTAGAGTGTGACATGTTTCGTGCCATTGTGTTTGAGAGAGTTGGTTATTATTGTCAAGGATGTTAATGAGAGAGTCAATTGATATGGAGTTTTCTTCGAAGAACTTTGTATTGAATTTTTCTAATTTATCTTTTGGGATGGGGTTAAGTATGCGTTTAGAAGTATTGTTTGCGGTTATGGGTGTGCGACTTATTAGTATGTTATTTGGGATGTTGAGTTGTATTGGTGAGTGGTCTGAGTTGAGAATAATGTCTTTGTTTGTTGTGGAAGTGTATTGTGTACTGTTATTTGTATTTATATAAAAGCCATATATTAGGCTCCAATCATTATAGTTGTAGCCGCCTTGTCTGGAGTATTGTGTATCAGTGTTTATATAGGAGAAGTTAAGGTTTTCTGTGAAGTGGCGCCATTGATAGTCTACGGTTTGAGGTGGTGTGTTATGACTTCCGTTTTGTCTTCCAATTAGTGCTATGTCTCTGTTGAAATCTCCACATAACAGATAAGTATGATTAGGGTTTTGATTTAGTTGGGATGTGATAGTGTTTTGTATATCTATAATAAATCTAGTATCTTCGGGGTGAGATGGGCATATACATGTGAAAAATTATCCATGGTTGTAATGGTTGGTTAGTAATTCTAATTATTTGAAGATAGAGGGATATGTTCATTGGGGTAGGAATTTTTTTGATGTTGCCCGGGAAGGCATATTTCTTGTGTATTAGTGTAAGTAGGCCTCCTCGTCCTGGTGTATATGGTCTCCGTTGTTGGATACATCTAGTTAGTGTATGCGTGTTATTAAGAACTATTTTATAGTCTTGGAATATGTTTTGTATGTATTTGGTAGATTTTGTGGCGGATATTTTTGTTTCTTGAATGACTATAAGGGCCGGTGGTGTTTCTGCATATGTGGTCAAAGTTTGTAAGCTGGGGAGAGCGGTGTTTAGAGATGATGCATTCCATGTGATGATGTTTGTATGTTCGTTGTTTGTGTTAGTGTTTTGGTTTGGTGGAGGGGGGGAAAAGAGGGGGGAGGGGGTGGGTGTGTATATTCTACTATGGGGTCAAAATATTTTAGTGTTTCATTAATTAAGTTATTAGGGAGGTAGGGGAATTTCTGTTTTATTGTGTTACTTGTGGGGGGTGCGGTTTGACTGTGTATAAAGTCGTATAATTCTTTATGTATTGAGTTTCCGTGGTTTATGATATTTAGGTTATCTTCGAGAAATTTTGTATAGGGGTGTGTGGTGCGAATATGTCTTTCAGGTGGATTTTGTAGGTTTGATAAAGTTTGTAATAATGCGTTAGTCCATGTAGTTATATTCGGGTTTTGTAGATTTAGGAGACGGTTACATTCATCTATGTTTGGGTGGGTGGTAATTACTAATGCATATAAAATATGTGTTGATGGATGTGTATTTTTTTGTTGTATATATTGGGCAATATTTGGGTGTGTTATGTTGTGTAGTTGATGTAATATGTGTGTGGTTTTGAGAAGGGGTGAAAATGTCTGAGCAATGTGTTTGTATTCCGGTTGTAGTTTTATAGTATTTGGTATGAAGTATATTTTGGCGTTTTTCTTATGTGTTGTGGGATGTCTTTTTAGTACATTAGGCATGGGTCCCGGGTTGGTTTCTATATCTCCACTTAGCAATAATAGGATTTTATAGTGTAGAGGTTTAGGGTGTTGTTTTTGGTTTTTTTGTTTGTGTATAAATTTTTGGTATTTTTTTGTTTTTATGTTCTTGTTTTTAGTACTTGTGTGTGCGTTTTTATTTTTGGGATTTGTTGCGATTCTGATGTTTTCTGTGATTTTGAGTGTTATCTTTGTATATGTATTTTTTATAGCGTGTGTGTGGGCTTGTTTATAGTTTTTTAGGTGTGTTTTTGTGTGTGTCTTTGTGGTTTTATGTAAGTGGAGTTGTGTTTGTGATTGTGAATGTGTGAGTGTGTGTGTATGTATGTGTGTATATGTATTATGTGTATTTTTGGTCTTATGTGTGTATATTTGGTTGTGTGGGTGTATTTTTGTTTTTGTGTATGTGTGTACATGTGTATTTGTGGTTTTATTTTGTGTGTTTTTGTGTGTGTGTGAGTGTGTGGGTGTTTGTGAGTTTGTCTTGATTTTGTGTGTGTGTATGTATGATGGTATGTATGCAATTATGATGATTGTTTTTGGTGAGTTTGTGTTGTTGATAGTTTGTTTGGTTGTGTTTTTGGGAGGTGTGTGTAGTAGGTGACATGTAAGGTGGTAAATATTCTTATAAGTTGGAGGTGTTTGTGGGAGTAGGATTTGTGTGTTGTGTGTGTGTGTATGGGGTGTGTTTGTGGTGTAGAGATGTTGTAAGAATGTATGAGTGTTGAGTGTGTGTATCTTGTATGTTTTTTCCCAAGAGATATTCATACCGTAATGGTATATGCAATGACAATGTTTATAGATATGTGGGGTGAAACCCCAAGAGCAATACATGTGTTCAACGTGAGGTCTCCAGGTCATGTATTTAGTTCTAAGTAATTTGTGGTAATAGTAGAGAATGTGTCTAGAGTAGGAGGTGACTAGTGATGAGGAGGTATATCCTGTGGTAAGGCTAAAGTATACTTCAACTATAGTAGTGAAAAGATATGTCATTATCAAAGGCAAGGTAGTGAGAGGGTGAAGCCTTTGGGAGTTTACATCTAGTTGTAGTGGTGTGGGGGGTACTAGTATAGTATGTGTGAGAGTACTAACTAGCATATAGTAGTGACGAGAAGAGAACATACTAGAGGGGATAATAGGAATGTTCGAAGAGAATTGGGGAATATGGAGGGGAGGGGTGCTAACCTTGTCCTTCCATGTGGTGCCATATTGATGATTTCTTCGACTGGGGTCATTGGTCAATCCACGTTTGAGTGGTCTTCCAAGGCTGGAGTGTTTGGTGGTCTTGATCCTGTAATTTGTTGCATAGCCATCAGTGCTGAGGTCATTAGCTGCTCCACATTTGATAACTTGGCTTGTAGCTCACTGGTGCGGTTATCGGTGTAGGCTCTTATGTCTTTGATGATGTCCTCTCTAAGGGTAGAGAGCTCCTGACGCAATCTTTTGTTGCCTGCATCTATAATAGAGGTCATTTCTGACCTAGTGATGCTCGCTGGAGCGGGGGTAGTTTGGAGGGACTCCACGGTGTTTACGAGGGCTTTGTTGATGTCATTAAAACCCCACTTCTCCAATAATGCGGTGGCGGGTGGGTCCTCTCCTTCGAGGCTACGGCGGTGGGGAGAAATCTCCACTTGGTGACGCCCTATGGTGAATGTCTTGTGAAGAAATTGGCGGTAGATGATGGGGTTAGGGAATTGCACATTGGCACTACCGTTGTGCATTCCTCTCTGCTGCCTGTGGAACCATAGGCAGATGATATTCTTGGTCTCAAAGGTTTGGTGAATGGCTGCCGTGGTTTCTGCTACGCTCATAAGGATGGGGAGATGTGAGAGGGTGACCGTTAATGCGTCCTTCTTGGCTCTATCTGCTGGAGAGAGGCCTCCAGAGCTACTAGCACGCGCTGGCAATACCTCATGTTGTGTGGTAATTTGGTGTAGCTCGAATTTCTTGGCTTGTTGAGGGGTTGGGGCAACAATGAAGGCGTGTGAATCTTCCTGTACCTTTTGTACATCTGTAATCTCGAATTCCAAGTTTCTCGAGAAACTGTTTGTCACCACATCTTGGAAGAGGGTGTGGACAATCACACCTTTGAGAGACTCGCTCTTGATTCGCACTGATAAGTTCTTCCGCGCTACTGCATGGAAAGTTTTACGTACTTTCCCTAAGGAGGCCTGTCCTATGGGGTCCAATTGTAAAATGAAGTATCTAGTGCCACGAAGGAGGGCAATAGCATCAACCTCTGGCCTGAGGAGGTGTAGTTTAATAATTCGTGACCATATAACCTTCTGCCCCTCTTTTTTTACCCCTTTGCATAGAACGGCCATGGGGTCCATTAGGTTGGTGCCTAATGGGATGTGCATGTGTTCGAGTCTAGCTAGTGCTAGCCTCTTCACATCGTCATGGTACATGGGGTGCGGTGGCAATTCGAAGTGAATTGCCACATGGAAGTCATAGGAGAGTCCGGTGATAGGGTGCGTAGGGATATCGAATGGTACCTGTGTAAGGTTGTAGTGTTGGCCTTCGATGTTGTCGTTGCGGATCGATGAGTGTAATAATTGCGGGACCCTCGGATAAGCCACAGCGGCGCCAAGGGCCTCCTCTGCTTCATCCTTGGGTACTCCACGAGTGATCATATCTCTGACACTCACTCCACTGAATAGGGGCTCCTGTCCTACATCGCTGGACTCCTTGGGGGAGGTCGCTGGCTTTGGAGGTAGGTCGCTAGTCTGGAACTATTGGGGGAGTGTTTTTCGAGGGAGGTCACTGGCCTTTGAGGAGGGTCGTTAGCTTGGGTGTCGTTGGGGGAAGGTCGCTGAGGGCTCCAACACTTGCTGCGAACTCTAGTACTCCAGTGCTCTTGCTTCGGGGGGGCAGTTGTTGATGTGTGTGTCGAGTCCCTTTACTGGTCTCCAGGGTTTCAACGTTCCTGTACTCCTTCTCGTAACAGCCTTGGATCCCGATCGAGAGCTTCTGCGCGTGCTGGAATCGTCTCTTTCTTCGCAGTACGTATCTATGTTTCAATACTCGAGTACTCTCGTACTCGCTGCAGTCTTCAGGTTCAGTACCCCAGTACCCCCGCTCTCGCTGAGTACCCCAGTACCCTCGCCCTCGCTGCGGAGTACCCCAGTACCCCCGCCCTCGCTGCGGACCTTAAGGTTCAGTACTCCAGTACGACTCCAGTCGTGGGTCGTTCGTGTTTGCTGAGGACTCCAGTAGTACTCCAGTTTGTTACCAATCTTGGGTCGCTTGTGATCGATGCCTGCAACGTTTATCTACAGCGCCGGTCTGCAACCTTTGCGTCTGTCTGTTGCGTGCCTTCCTTGTGAGTGCCTGCAGATTATGGACCCCTGTCGGTGTCAACTAATGTTGGTCTAAGTCTTCTGTGTGCATGAGGCGCTGATTTGTGTCGATGTTTTGTGGGTTTGCTCCTATTGTGAGTCTTGTATGTCTGTACTAGTTGCTAGTCTACTCCGGTTTAAGTCTGGGTCCTGTTGAGGCTATGTTGATCTGGGTTGTGAGTCTGCTTGGTTATGTGTCTGTGCCTGTTGCTACTGTCTGAGTCTGCAGGTTGCGAAGTCGAAATGAGGTTCTATCTAAGTCGAGTTGATTGTTTCTGCAGGTTGTGGGTTTTGCTGCACTTGGAGTAGCTGCTCTCTTCTTGGCCGTTGGTTGGAAGGTGCTGATTCGGTGTTGAGGTGTCGACTTGTGCTCTTGCAGCGTCTTCTATGGTCCTGCAAGGTTCTAGGAAAAAATGTGCAGCGCTTCCGCGCTCTATTGTGGGTGTAGAGATCCTTATGTGTGTGCACAGGGTTAGGTTATATGTATGAGGATTATTGTGATCTAGGGTTAGGTTATATGTATTAGGTTAGGCTATTGCTATCACTACTGGTGATCTATGTTATGTGAGGTTGATTCAAGAAGATAATTGTAAGACAGAGGGTATTGACTAATGGTGTGTGAACTACATAACTAATGTGTTAATCAAAACTTGTGACATTTAGCAGAACTTACAGGGGTGGTTGCGTGTCTTGTTGCTACAATATGGGCTTGTGCGCTTCTTGCTGCTGATTGTGGTGCTCTCCAGGGCTGAGGGTGCGATTGCTTGAGCTCCGTGTGCCAGTGTTGGGCGATGTGCTTCTGTTGTCTTTGATTGGTCTTGTCTTTCTTGCTATACTGTAAGATAAATCCCTGGGTTGGGGAGGTGTGTCGACTTAACAGAGAAAGCTTACAGATCCACTATCCAACATTCAGATCTGAGATAGAACTTGTGGCACGAGGTTAAGTCAGATCTATGCGCCAACACTTGCTCCCAGGCTTCTCAGTAAACACACATCATAGATCTAATCACTCATACATTCACTCAAACTCCAGATCTGATGTTTGTGAGCTCTTTCCAACATGGTCTGCTTCCCGAGCCCCTCTTCTCAGATCTAAGATGTGTGGCGAGCTTTCACCAAGATCAGCCACCTCTTGGTGCCCACAATCTTGTTTCTGAAACTAAGTCTCACCTCCCCTCACCAGAAATTTCGGAGCTTCACTCAGTCCTCATTCTCTCTTCTTACGATGTGGATCACACAGGCTTACAAACTATGGTCGAGTTGCTTGGAGCCAGATAGTTGTGGCCAACTTGGAAAAGAATAGGATTGAAGCCTCTACCCAATTCAACTCCAATTGAGGTCAAATCGAGACTATGTAGGTGACCATGTGGTTTGGGTTAGAGAGTTTCATTAGGGTCTTGTCTTGTCACCTACGCAACTGACTCTTGCGCATATGTTGTGTCTCTTTGCATTATTTTCTCCCTAACAATAAGGTTTCTGATTTAATTTGTGCCTATAAAAGAGAAAAAAAGTAAACAAGATTGAACCCAGGGCCTAGATTTTTCTTGATGTATTAGGATGGCTTCGACGAAACTTGGTGCGCGGAGACAAATTGAGGTGGCCTAGCAATGGATCTCGATATTGTGGTTGCTCGAGTCACTTTGGGGAGGTGCGCCCTTGTCTTAATGATCTTATTCTTTTGGCCCTCTCATTTTAGGGGGTCCATAGGCTTTTAAAAAGGAATTTTGCCGCAAATTTGGGGCCTGCAATCCGAAGTACTCTCGGAGGCCCCTATTCTTTATAAAGAGATCGTCAATCCAAAAAATAAAGTAGGGGCCAGGTTTTACCCACCCCCTTCCTCCAATGGTTTGAGCAACCAAATTATTGAGATCCCTTGGCAATGGGCTCCGGTTGCAACGCTCTTCTCCTAAGCCTGAGATGTAGCCTGAAGTTACAAGCCTATCGTTCGAGCATCAGTGTGAGTGTCGTGGGAGCTGGGCCGCCAAAGAACAATCAAGTCTTGGCATCCTTGTGGTTGCCTGACACACCGCCGTGGTGTCAAGTTACAACCCTCTCTACATTTTGGAAGAGCAAAATAAGATATCTGTTACAAATAATACAGTTCTTCTGAAATTGGGATGCAGTCACCTCAAATGTCATCCCCTACTTTATGGTCTTATATGACCCTACGCAGTGGTTACAGTTGGACCTCTTCAAATGTTGATAGTTGGAAGTGGAAAAAAGCATAATATGTATCAAAATTAACACCTATCATGTTTTCATCCAATTTTCAGCCAATTATCATCCAACATTTTTTGTCTTTCATGATGATTATCATTCAGAATAGTCACCCGAAACCCTAAAATGTGTTTTACCCGATTAGTCTTCTTGCCCTGCATTATGTGTTATTGCCGTTGCTCCTACATACTACCCTGTAATTTCTCCGGTTTTACCAATTTTAACACTTGTAGAGGTGAAATTAACAAAGGAGGAAAAAATGTTTAAACACTCATAATACTTAACATATAACATTTAGTAGTGTAAATTTTTAGGGAGCAAAATCTTTCATAACATTTATCGAATTATAACATATATAGAGGCAACATTTAAAGAGGGCTAAATGTACTTTTAAACATCAACTTGCCTTTTACTTTTCTTTCCTCCTTGAGGAGAAATCTGCAGAAAATTCCAATAGATTGTGCAAAAACAATCAAGGCGTTGGTTGCACAAAAGGTTTAGAGATTGACTTTAAGACTAATTTAGAGGCTAGGGGTTGAGGGCAACGGCTTTCAAGTGGCCAATAATTTATTTAGACTCTCTAATTAGTCCTTTCTATTGAGGTTGAGAGCCTAAACCCCCAAAGGCCCAAGGCATTTTCACACCAAACACTCTTCAGAATTGCTTGTTCAAGTGCAATGAGTAAAGAGGGAAACATAGACTTTTATTTCTACATCTAACCGTAGGATCTAAATTAAAGCTCACTAAGTAATGTTCTCACAAAATTTCATAAACTTTGACCACACAGATTGAAAGATTACAGTGTGTAAAGTAGAGAAAATGATTCATTTTCTTCCCTGCGTTGAGTGGATCAACAAACTTTGACTTCACTTGGTTTGAATTTTTTGCACTACACAAGGTCTATATTCTTTACCATCTTGATAAGCATGAAGTTAGTTCCTTATACACCAATTTTTAGAGGTAGAAGAAGGGTGTAACATATTCAAAACAATTGTGTGAGGAGTGGAGGTTCAAAAATTACCAATCTGTGTTCTATTTCTTTGTGAAATAAATATGTTTTAAAATGAAAATCCAAATGGTTGAAAAGAAGGTTTACAACACATCTTGTAGTGGAAAAAATACAAATTCTAAAATATGAAGGACTCTAAATTTTAAGTGGAAAAGAAGAAGTTTTTTTAGTACCTTGTTCAACAATTGGTGACAATAGAGTTTTCCTGAAAGTGCTTCTCGAATGGGCAAGTCAGGAGGAATACGGTGCCAGAAAATATGAGATGTATAAACGGAAAAAAAAAAGCATGAGGAAATTTCATATCGCCTTTTTCTACACCAATGAAATGCTTTGCAATCAATGTTCTTCAGCCCTACCCCATGCAAACTAAAGCTCCGCCATAGTACCATAAGTTCTCACAGGGTTGACCAATAGTTCCCCCAAACCTTTCCCAAGGCAAGACACCATGTGCATGTGGTCCCGGTTACTAACATAAAACCCTAAGATTCGGGGTACCTATCCAGTGTATTTTGTTGACTTTCAGGAAAACTCAAATGCATGAAAATGTTTGACCTGGGTTAATGTGCTATTTTTCACTAAAGACAAGATTTGTTTTTTAACAATATGAAAGAAAATAATATTACTTGCCATTATTGAAAATCTCACATTTTGACTGAGCATTCTAGAATTTTTTTTGGAGTTGCCGAACATGCGCTCTCCCCATTAAACTTGCAATACCCTGTAACTTTTGCATTGAATTTCAGATTTAAGAAAAAATAGTATGCACACAGATCTTTAGTAATGTCCATTTACAGTAAAAAATTCAAAAAGAAACCTTATAGACTGACACTGTAGGAACTTGCCCAAATTTTTAGAGTCCCCCAAGAAGACTCTTGGACCTTTAGGGGCTAATTTCAAAGTATGGGTTGAGGATGCTCTTACAATTATTAGGGCTTTTCTAGGAATTAGCATGGGTGTAAAGTTCACTCAAGAGATGGAAACGTGTTCTATAAACCAGAAAGCCAGCCCATGCTGTCGTTTTCACAAAAAAAAGACCATTCATCTTCAGAAAGCTGCAATGACCATGTGGACCCTCTCTTTCATTTGAGCAAATAAATGATACAATTCACGACCCAGAAGTAGAAACCCCGCAACAAGTGGCCAAAGTAGGAGTAGAAACCACTGGGAATTGAAGTACTGAATCTGCAGATTCCGAAGGGAAGTGACGCCTCCGTAGTCACATCTATTAATACCTGTCGACGTAATGGCACAGATTCTATTCGGATGCAAGCCTGGCCGCGACCCCCGGAGATTCTGCGTCAAAGATACACGGGCCGCAGCTCCTTCCGTGGGGGCGCCGTTGACCCGTCTTCCGGCGATGCTCGCTGTGGGGATGTCGAGCAACTTGCCGTTGCGTGGGGCCTACGCGACGGCCTCGCAAAGGATGGTGCACGCTCTGACTCGTGTTGGATTCCGACCCTGCCTCAAGCTCATCATTTGTATGACGCCCAAGCGGCGAGTGCGGCCATTGGATGGGAAATTCTCGAACCGCAACTTGCCAGTGATCCGGATTCAGTTCGCTGGTACAGTCTAAACTCTTTAGAGTATCGCCCTCAACAGGTCCCTCGACGGGAGATTTTCAGTTCAAGTGGAGTTTGTCCTCAGAGCATCTCCACTCCTGGCGTGGAATTTTCCACACTAGGACGGAAAAAAAATTTCACGCCAGGAGTGGATTAGGGTTTGGTGCTTGCTTGGCTCCACCAAGCTCCAAAAAATTTTACCCAAAAAAATGCTTTGACCTTTTACCTCCCGCCACCAATGACACGGCGCCACGTGTCGACATCAATGACATGGCGCCGCGTGTCGCGAGGGTATGGGTGTCTCACCAACATCAAAAAATGGCGCACTTCCCCCATCCAAGGAGCTTTTGGTGTGCCATGCACCAAAACTTCTAAAATTTTATGAAGTTTCCCCGTTTTGAGGTGATGGGTGCAACTTTTTGACCTCACAAAACTCCAATTTGGTGGTTCTCCGTCTTGGGGTGGAGATGCTCTGACTCCCCACCAAAGCCCACACACACCAAAAAATTCCAGTGCTCCCTCCAAATCGGGCGTCCACAGGTCAAAAAGGGCCGTATTTCCAATGCCCTCGCTTAACCCCTAGAGGTCCAAATCTCCTTCGCGGGGATTTCTGGTTTTGGGCAGGTTCCTATAATTCGAAAAAAAATCCTTTTTCTCTGAAATTTTTATTCTAGATTGTCTCTAATAAGAGCTTCGTGGACCTATTTTTATTATATTTTTTGGATTTGTGGTTTGAAAGTTAGTACCACTTAAAGCCAAAAGTGGGGACACCGGGCACCTCCAAATTTTTTGACAAAAGTTTCTATTGACGTTGAGATTTTTCACATATAAAGAATATTTCCTTTTTTTTGGAAATTTTCAAAAAAAATTCTTGTCTTTAGTGTAAAAAGGCATTTTATTCTAAGTCAAACATTTTCACACATTGTCGGGCAACAGGGGAATAAAACTTCATCTTTTCTACATAAAACCTAGAGATCTTCATATTTTTCACTTTTTATTTTTTCAACAACAATATGTGGTGAAAACCTTCTTATTGACCGTTTGGATTATCATTTGAATACATACGTAGTTCACAAAAAAATAAAACGTGAAATGGCAATTTTTGAACTTCCACTCCTAGCACACTTGTTTTGAATATGCTACAGCCCTTTTTTACCTCTAAAAATTAGTGAGTTGGGAAATATCATCATGCTTAAGACAATGGTAAAAGATTAAGACCTTGTAAAATGAAAAAATTTGATACAAAGTGAAGTCAAAGTCTGCTGATCTACTCAACGTAGGGAAGAAAATGAACTATTGTTTTGACTTTAAACACTAAAATCTATCAATCCGTGTGGTGGATTGCAATCAAAATTTGATGACATGTTTATATTGAAGTCTATTTTAAGATCTTATGGTTGAAAAACTTGAAATTCACTTTAAAATGTGATTTTCATGTCTCTTTTTGGCAGTGGCAGTTTTGGACTGGTTTTAGACCAAAAGTTGTCGTGGTCCTTAAGGGGTTAAGCCCTCGCTCTCTCCGGTGTCATTGTCTGCATGCATTGAAATCTGAGTGCTCGGTTGTTTCTATGCGCGGAAAGAAGCAAGGTTCTGTGTTTTAGAGCTTAAGTTGAGCTAAGGATGCGGAAGCGGTAGCATCGTCGCTATTGGGGCATGCTTCCCGAACTCCCTCCCAGTTACTAAGTTTAGCCTCTATGAGCTCCATTAGATGGAGCTTTGCATTATCTATGCAGAAGATGCTTTAGACTACCGGAAGGACTTCCTACTTCCTAGTCTATGGAATGGATGTGTTGCAGGAAATTGAGATGGATGTGGAGACTTACCAGGTGATGGCCCAAGAATTCGGAGACCGGACAGAAGACCTGGAGGACCGGCTATCACAAATTGACCAACTAGAGGAACACCAAAGAGACTCTTTGGACCGGACAATCTTCACTCAAGACCGGAGAAAGGAGGATTTAGATCGAAAGCTGCCTCGGGAAATCGGAATCCGGGAAGGCAAGTTCGACAACAGGTACAAAGACTTTCCGGGTAAGCTTCAAACCAGGTGGATGGGTCTAAATAGAGTCATTCAAATCTTTGAAAATGGAAGCTTGGAATCGGAACATTTGGACGGGACTCTTTTGGATACTCGGACAAATGGCTCCCAGGTAAAACTTTGCAACCCGGCGGATGTTGAATGAGTGTTCACAAGGACGCTCACAGATGAAAAATTGATTATGTCGGAGTCTGAAACTCCCACTTGGTTGCCCTACCAAAAAAATTAGCTAAAATTGTGACTTTTAGTTTAGATAACCGGCAAAGTAGTTGGTATCACATAGAAGTAGGTTATATAGTAATTAGTGAAAGTAGGAGAATGCTTAATTAGTTAATCAGTGTTATAGTGGTGATAAAACCGGGCCTTAAACAAATAAGTTTTGTGCCTGGAAAAACTTAAAGAGAACACTCGGGGAGAAATCACCAGGAAAGTCTCCGGGACAAAGGCTCAAATCACCATTTAGGGCTAAATTAACTATTTAAGTTTTTATTAAGTAGATAGACTATTTATTAGTTTTCTAGTTTGATTGTTTAGATTTCCTCTTTCTAGTTAGTGGTTGTTAGAGACCCAAATTCTTATTTGAAAGAATAAAAAATTATTTTTATATGAAAGCAAAAGAAAACAAAAAACAGAAAAATAAATAATAAGGGCTCATACTCAGGAAGGACATGGTACCAACCGGGTACTAGCCAAGGGACATGATACCAACCGTGTACGACCAAAGGACACGGTACCAACTCAGTACACCCAAGGGAGGGGGAACACGAACATGAACACGAGCACATGAGGGGGAAGTACAGCCGAGGGAGAAGTACAGCCAAGGGAGAACGAACACGAGCACACGAGGGAGAGGCACAACCGAGGGAGAAGTACAGCCGAGGGAAAAAGAACACGAGCATACGAGGGAGAAGCATGGAAGAAGAAGAAGAGGAGGAAGAAGGAGGGTGGAAAGAGAGTTGAAACCTCCTAGGGTTTGGATTTTGCAAACTAGGGTTGTGGAAGAGTGTGGTGGAGGAAGTTAGACATAACAAGGTGAAGATTACTAGGCATGGAGGCGGTGCAAGGAGATTCACAACCGCGGCAAGAAGATTCAGAGACCAACCATGATTTCAAGGAGGTTGCGGGCGCAACAAGGAGGTGGCAAGAGTTGTGAACAAGGTGATTCTTGCCAATTGATGGATTTTCCTTGTATGTACAGTGGGGTACCAATCAAAATGTCGTTTTTGAATTCGCAGTGAGAAAAATTTCAGTACTGCCAACTTTGAAAGCCTCTTGAGAGCTCAAAAATTGGTATTTTACCACGAAAGTTTTACCAAAGAATTATCTTGAAGTTAATTACATGTATGCCAAATTCCAAGGCCAAAAGATTGACCGAAAAAAAGTTATTCAAAATCTACCAACATTGAGAGCTGTGGAAATTATTTCACTGCTGCCAACTTTGACAGCCTCCCAAAGATTGAATTATTTTTTTTTGCCATGAAATTCTTGGAACAAAAACCTCTTTATGTTAATAACATATGATAAAAATTTCAAGGCCAAAAGATTAATACAAAAAAACAAATCCACAATCTACCAACATGTGTAGTTGTGGGAAACAATGGGGGAAACCATTTCATTGCTACCAACTTTGACACCCTCCCAATGATTGAGAAATTGTCTATTTACCATGAAATTTTTGGCACAACATGATCTTTAAGATAACAACATTCATGCCAAATTTCAAGGTCAAAAAATTTATACAAAAAAAACAATTACAATCTACCAATGTGTGTAGTTGTGAGATATGTTTTGTTAAAGACATTGAAATTGTTGAAGTATGTCAGACCAATTTTTGTCTAGATCTACTATTCAAAGGGCCTTACATGAGAGTGTCTAGATCGACTATTTGAAGGGCCTTACACGAGAGTGGCATTTTCAGTCGAATTGCTGTTAAAAAACCTTTTTTGACACATCGTCACATGTCTAAACGATTGGCATTTGCTCAAAAGTACTGTGGGTGGATTATAAAAGAATGGGAGAGAGTTGTTTGGACAGATGAGTCTACCTTTGAAGTTGGAAAAAATTCTAAACAAGTTCATGTTTGGAGAAATGCATATGAACGCTATTCATCAAGTTGTATAGTTCCAACTTTTAAGAGTGGGAGAACTTCTTTGATGATTTGGGGTGCATTTGCTGGAGGGAAAAAATCACAACTTGTTTTTATGTCCAAAGATAGACGTTCTGCTAAGGATTTTGTTGAAGTGGTCTACAATGTCGAGTTGCTTCATTTTATGAGTAGAGTGCCACAGGGATTGCTCATGGAAGATGGCGCACCTGTCCATCGTAGCAAAGTATGTGAAGAATGGAGACAAACACACCTTTTGGAGAAGCTCGATTGGCCTACAAATTCTCCCGATCTCAATCCAATTGAGAACCTTTGAAAGATTTTGAAAGATGTTGTGCAACATGGTCCAATATGTCCAAAAAAATTAGTTGACTTGAAGGTAGTTATTGGAAGAGAGTGGAGGTTAATCAATAGTACAAAGCTCCTTCAACTATGTCATTCTATGCCCTCTAGGTTACAAGCAGTGATTGAGGCAAATGGAGGACATACACGTTGGTAGATTATAAATATTTTTTTTGTATAAATTTTTTGACCTTGAAATTTGGCATGAATGTTGTTATCTTAAAGATCATGTTGTGCCAAAAATTTCATGGTAAATAGACAATTTCTCAATCATTGGGAGGGTGTCAAAGTTGGTAGCAATGAAATGGTTTCCCCCATTGTTTCCCACAACTACACATGTTGGTAGATTGTGGATTTGTTTTTTTGTATTAATCTTTTGGCCTTGAAATTTTTATCATATGTTATTAACATAAAGAGGTTTTTGTTCCAAGAATTTCATGGCAAAAAAAAATAATTCAATCTTTGGGAGGCTGTCAAAGTTGGCAGCAGTGAAATAATTTCCACAGCTCTCAATGTTGGTAGATTTTGAATAACTTTTTTTCGGTCAATCTTTTGGCCTTGAAATTTGGCGTACATGTAATTAACTTCAAGATAATTCTTTGATAAAACTTTCGTGGTAAAATACCAATTTTTGAGCTCTCAAGAGGCTTTCAAAGTTGGCAGTACTGAAATTTTTCTCACTGCGAATTCAAAAACGACATTTTGATTGGTACCCCACTGTACAACTTCCTTGTTTGTTAGATCTCTTCTCATTTTCCTTTTCTCAGGGTGAATTCCGGTTGCCTTCTTTCCGGTCTAGAGAAAAGTCTCCTGGTAGACTCGACTTAGACCTCATATGTCCTAAATCTTGAGTTCTTGTTACTTGTGTGTCTACTTTTTGTCCGATCATTTGTTTTCCATTATCCCGGACTTGTGGCAAGTCTTCTTTTGTGTTTTTCCTATTCTTCCCCTTTTCATAAGTCTTGCCTAAATTTTCCATCTTCTTCCGAGTCTCTCCGCTCTCCCGGAAAACCCCCTTCAAAAATTCTTATTCTCCTAAGTCATCTCTTTTGCTTGAAGTGGTTGATTGTTATGTTGTTTTGTTAGTTGTGTTACTAGATATGTGAGATGCCTACATCCACATTAATCTAGAAAAGTGTGCCGGAGAAAGTACACCGGCTCCTCGGTATATTTGTGATTTTTGGGCCAGACCGGAAATTGTGATAAATTGGTAGGATGATTGGTGGAAGTACAGGCACATCCCGGAGTTAGTCCATTCCGGACAACATGACTCCACCAAGGACATTGAAGCTTTCCAAAATTGGTCCTCACAAGTGGAATGGGACACAGCAAGGAACAGAATTGGAGGAAGATCCTACCCGGATGGATTGCATGGGATTATACCAAAAACCTTAGGTCTTCTAGAAGGGATATGGGGCTGCAGAGTTGTTACCTTCCGGGACACCCTGGGGAGTCTATCGGGCGAATCCCCAAACATGGACCACAGAAGTATGGCGTAAGGTGTATTTCTTTCAAGAAAAGGAGTGATGGACACCCGGGGTCAACTGACAGTTGCTGGATAAGCACTTATCAAATTCCTACGACGTATCGGAGTGCTACCGGAGTGATCAATTCACGAACAACCACTTGAGGAGGGTGATTGAGTTTTTAAACCCGATCTTCCACTCCAACCGACGTGAAAGAATCATAGCGCCGTTGGCCACAACCTACATACATGCATTCTCTGAGGATTTCTTTCCCGGACTGAGGTATTTTTGTTGAAAGAAACAATTTTGCCAGAGATCCGGACAATTCAACAATGTGGATGTTCCATGACTTTCTTGACTCCATACCTCATGCATTTGTATGAATAGTATGACTATCTGGAAAGGAAAGAGAACAGAAGTTGGAGGCAAATGATGGCTTTCCATGACCATGCTCCTCGGGCCTTTCCCCAATACGCTGAGCTACGGTTGGTACTACCGACAAACCCACAGGAGGCATCATCATCCCGGTCATTCTTGAATGAGGGTAGGTCATCCCGGTCACTCTTGAACGAGGGTAGGTCATCTCGATCTCACCAGGAAATCCACCACCACCACCATCCCGGCCATCCAAGAATCTCACACTGGTGAAGAACATAGCTAAGTTCTCCCGGGATCTGACCCGGGATATCCAGTTGATGTAGATGGAGCTCCTGGAGACAAAGAGTCTTCAAAGGGCTCTCCGGAAGGTGTTTGAAGTAGAAAACACCAGAAATATTTTAGTTGTAGCCCGGGAGGACCAGGTCAAGTTGACTAAGGTGCAGAAGGATCTCCGGACATCCCAGAAGGAGCACCTTGACATGAAGATGAAGGCACAAGAGACTGTGGTGGCACTAACCAAGCTACTTGCTGGACAGACGAGTGCCGCCATACCAACATAAGAGCGGAGCCCAACCCGAAAGAAGAAAAGGTTTGTCTATACCAGTTCTCTTTCTTCGGAAGATCATGATCTACCTACTGAATGTCTAATGAGTAGAGCGGATTTTCCATCTTCCAAGGAGTGGAGTGTGACAGTCTACAAGAGACAACAAGGTCTTCCAGTCAATCCTCCCGAGAAGGAACCGGTTGATCTTTCTTTCTCACAAACGGATTCTTTGGTTAAGCCTCCGGTAGCTATGCTTATTGATTTGGTGGAGACTTCTCATGTATTGGTGGATACTCCCGATTTACCGATGGATACTCTCAATATATCGATAGATACTTCCAATCTATCGGTAGACCTCTCAGTTGAGACTTCCAACCTTCCGGTGAATTCTCTTGACTATGTACCCGTGGATACTCCCAATCTTTCATTCAATCCTTCCATGGATCTACCGGAAGATAAGTCCACTCTTCTGGATAAGTCTTCCGGATGAGCCTATGTTATATGTTATTGTGGATCTATCCCATCTGTTGATAGGATGTTGCTAAGTGCGGTAGATTAAAGATATGGTGGGAGTAGTGATGTCGATGGGGACCCATTGTATACCCGGTCAATACCACTTGAGTGAATTATCTAGCTACCTACTTTTGTTAGGGAATGTTTTACTAGACTCGAACCAGAAGTCTTCCACTGTATTGGTGTAACCGAAAATCCGTCGGTGACTAAACAACCCTCAATTCTAGGATTTATATGTCGTTTCTTACTTGTTGAGGATCTAGTTTTAGAAGGCAGTCAGTGACCTTTGTGTACTTAACGAGCCTTGGGCTCTTGGTTTAAGTATTTTTCTCTTTCTTGCTTTGTTTGTGTCTTGCCTTCATTGCTTGTATTTAGAGTCATTGTTGAGGTTGTGTGAATAAACCAGGAGAGAATTGAATTCTCCTAGTGGGTCTTTGCTAGGATGTGCAAGGTTGTGACTTGTTGAATGTTATGTGGTTGAATGTGAGTTAAGGCTTCCGGAGGGAGTAGGGTATCCAGGCTAGATAGTGGAGTAAGATCCGGGATCTACTTCAAACCCTAGACCGGTTGGATCGGGAAGAGTTGCTTACCAAATGGGATCCGGGAAGCCCACTACTATTTATGATAGTATCCCTTCAGTGGGAAGTATTAGGATTGGTAAGGATGAGGGGTGACATCCCCCTCTTAGTACATTGGGAGAGATCCCGGCTTAGCCTGAGTCTGAAGTATTCCCGATTTTCTACCCTTACAATGGATGAGATCCTTTGATCCCCGCGGAAGGTTGTCTTGCTTATGCGAGTTACTTAGCATTAGACTATTGTGATTCTTGTATCTTCCTTGTTTGATTCATTAGGTGTGGCTGTAGTTGGAGCCTGGCTTTGCGTGACCTGTTTAACGGAACTATTTTCCGATAGATTGTAAAAGCCGGTGAACTAGCTGCAACCTTTTAATTGTTTCATGGTGTAGAATTAGATAGTGGAGATTGTGGCCTCTGGATTGTGAGAACGGAAGGTAGTGACTTTTTGGGCATTGTAAAAACTTACGGAAAAGCTACTCTGACGCTCAATAGTGTTTAAATTAAATAATTGTGGTTACTTGTTACTCGACACTAAGGTCCGGGGAAGCCATCCTCCCGGATGTTATCCATGGATTTCGTTCAATAGTATCTTGTGGACGTTAGTTTGGATCCCGTATAGGTCTCTTTCTGTAAGGACAAGTTTGAGTACGGACATGTTTGACAACCTTGTCGGACATTGAATATTATAAAAAAATTAGTTGGTCAACTATGGATGTTGGAATGCACATTTCAACGCTATCATTTTGTATTCTTTCCTTTCTTTTTCTTTTCTCTTCGCTTTCATATTTGCGGGTTTACTTTTGATGTATGTTAGTGGAAGTTTGGTTCTTCAAAAAAATTTGAACTTAGTTTCAAGAAAAAAAATGTTTTGCATTGCATATGTTGACATGGCATGACATTGTCTGGCCTTGGTTGTTCCTTTCAGCGACATGTTTACTAAGTTCTGCCTTGACTCTAGGACGTGGTCCACTTCTTACGCCCACCGAACTCTCAAAAAGCCTTTTTCCTCTGCTTGCTCCTATCTCCCTCATTCATTGGAAGCAACGGTTGAGACGCTGGGTGGAAGATCCTTGCATCAACCTTGACCTTGATGTTGAGTGGTGACTCTTCAGCTGCTGCGCCCCAACTAATGCATGATCAATCAATGATGGGTTGTTTGTGGCCAACCTCTATACGTTATCAAATAAGACAAGCCGAATCAACTAGCCGACTCGCCGGGCTGATTGGCACGTCTCTCCTTGGAGTGCTACAAGATGTGTGTGCATCGTCCACTATGTGCGATGTGCATCTCCGGTAGAAGGTCCATTGGCGTTGGTCGTGCACCTGTCGCAATCGTACCCTTTAGTGACCCTGCATAGCGTATAATAGAAGCGTCCACCACCTCCTCGTGGATCACCTTGTACTCTTTCACATTGTGCTTGCACATTTTATTTTGCAATCCCAACAGACAAGAGCACGCTACCCAATCAGTGGCGGGACTTGTGACAACCCAGATATTGGAGAAATTTTTTGTCTGGATAGCAACGTATACCATGTCACCTGAGCTTGCGATGCAAACATGCTCTTTAGATACTTTTTGGGCTCAAATTATTGCACGTGCGACCATTCCCTTTGCCTTTTCATTTTTGATGAAGTCGTACAGCTTGCATTGCACAACGAACCAATAATGAGTTAGCACGTCCTTTGCAAGGTGATAAATAAGCCAGTCCAATGTCGCCCATCAAACCTCTCTCGAGTGCACGCAAGGATAGATTTGAAGTTATTGTGGTAGCTGTCAACAACGGCGTTTGTGTCCTGCTTTGCATGGGGGATGTTCGGATATCTGGTGACCTACATCTACAACTTCGGGATACATGTCTTCACAAAGTAGATGAAAAATGACTTCACGGCGGGATACTTTGTTTGAAGGTGTGTGAACTTGCCGAGCAACACCCGCACAACAACATTGCCCTGTACGATCCTAGAATCGTGCATCAGATCTGCATACTCTTGTAAAACCAAGGTCCGAATGTATTTGGCTTTAACTTTTTGCGTAGCATTTTCAAGCCATGCTTTCCAGACATGCCAGAGGCAAAAGAATACTTTCAACATATCTTCATCTGGCCAGACCTTCCTGTCCAACATGGAATCTTCATGTAAGTGATTTCCTTTGTACGATTGATCTAAATTGCATCTAAGGGAGCATTTGATAGATCATAGTATTTGAATGCAATATGTAGGTGATAATGAACATGATTGCGTTGATTTTTGCATTCTCATCATTAGTCACAATTGTGTTTGGCTTCCAGTGTTGCGCCCTAATACAACGGTCTCTCAACTTTTCGAGCCACACGACAATGTCTTCCTCTCTGGACTTGCCTTGGATGGAGAACGCCACAAGGATTCCTTCTTCCCACTTGTCAAAGACCAGAACGGTATAGAGCGGGTACCACAAAACATGTACATTTCAACACAAGCATGATCAACATTTTAGAATGGATGCGAGGTACATGCAAATTGAGGATGGCGTATCTTGTTCAAGTTGGAGCCGCACGTGGCATCCATGGCCAATGCCCACTTATGCCCGTGTTGCACCATCATGTCCAGCCGTGAGTTCGTCGAAATCGCAAGTGAAAAGGGCTCGTCGTTTACAAATTCTTTGTTTAAATCGATGTTGTCGTATTCTTCCCAGCAGAGAGTACTCTATATGCCCAACCTACATCCACTACTCGGGGCTCAATTGCCAACAAGGCACGAGCCGAGGTTGACATTTCTTGGTAGTGGAAGAATGCATCCAGGTTCATAAGTGTCCACATTCTTACGCTCATGGCATCGCGCGGGTGTAACTTCCACAAGTCTTTTGCAATTTGATTCGTCAAGTTATAGACATCATATAGGAGCACAAATGTGTCTCTAGTCAGTGGCAAGTTCAATCTAGCCAATCTAGGGACTCCTAGCTCATAATCATCCAAGACCTCAGCCAACGATTTACCACTTTTTGAAGAGCTTAGGATCCATTCCTTCGTGTCCAGCAATAGATTGCCCGATGGCCCAATCCGCTGACCACCAAACTCGAAACCATGACATTGTTTGCCCTCCCTATTAACATGATCCATGTAATGGAAGTGAATAGTACGAAGTGCATCGTCAACCAACAACTGCTTTGCTTCAAAATAACATTGGCAGTCGCGCTTTATTGACATACCAACCTAAATTTTGCCAACACGAGTCTTCTGCTTTGTTAATTTGGCCTTGTCAATGGTTTTTTGTGCTTGGGCCAACCTATTCTGAGCCTCTTTAACCGTAGCCATTTCATCAAGATCCTCTTTGGCCATGTCGAAGTTCAAGTCAAATTCAGGTTCTACCCTGGCCTTCTTGGAAGCACGAACAGCCGCGACAACAACTTTTTTAGCTTGAGCCACCACCTATTTGGCCCTTTTAACAACCTTCTTTTTATTGGTGGACATTCAAAGCTGCTTGAGCGTGTGCGCAAATACCTTCTGGATTTCCACCTTATACTGCTTACTGTAGTCCTTTGAGCAATATTGACAGGAAAACCTAGGAGGACATTAATTTCAACATTGGTTTGAAAATAAAAATAATTATACACAACAGAAGCAAGTAAACTAGCAATGGCGCTTACTTACTTGATTTCCTGGACAGGTAATTTAGCTTTGGCGACCGTTCCTTCGTTCCACAGAATTTGTATTCACTCTCCTCAACAAACGAGCGCGGGAACCGTCATCTATCCATTTTTTCTTTCAGGAAGCCGATGAGGCGGCTCTTTAAGATGGTCGCCTTTTTAACAATTTTTGTTTGCCTCCTGGATGATTAACTTTGTCCTCCCATTTAAAAGTTTCTCTTGTCAAATGCTCCGAGAGAGAGCATCTGGATAGCTTTTTGGACATTTTCCACGTTATTCTGCCACAATTATTTTTTCTTCCTATTAGCAGGGACTTCACGCTGAGATTCTATGGCTAAGATGGTATCCTCAAGCGGGGTAATATTATCCGGAGAAGCTGCAGCTAGTGGTCAAAGATATGTGCCCCGACAAATTCTATTTGCAGCGCATTCATTAGTGCCTAGACAGGTTCCATTCGGTGCGCAAGGGGGACCTTCCGGACAGGTCTCAATTGTTACAAGGAAGTCTTGCTTGCAGTTAGAACTTTTGTGGGGCAAATGGACAAGTCAAGGCATTCATCGCATCCATGGCACCGATTGTCCTGACAAGTCACACTCGTGAGATCCACTTCATATTCATTAGAGTTGTTTTTATTGTATGGCCAAATGTGCACCTTGTCACTAGGAGCAAGATCTACAATATTCTCAAACTGTCCATAAATAACCTTACATTAGAAATTCCGAATCCCTGTCCGGAACCGGCTCTAGTACGCACAACCAATCCATATCTTGAATCCCTAAATCTGAAACCATGTTCAGGTACCCTAAACCTAGTACACCCTATCCCAAAGGTACAACTCATATCTAAAACTATTCTATACCTAAACCTGTCCGGCCGGCATGCAAGAGAAAGAAACATAATTTGATACATAAAATGACGCATGAGCGTATCAACGCTCAAGTCAGATGAAAAACAAGAAAATCCTAATCACACTGAGAATTGAAAGCAAAACGAACAAGAAACTTATAGAAATTTGAGTGGTACATTGCATAAAAAAGATTCACCATGAACGTAGATCCAAAGAACACCAAAACACCAAGAACATCAGAAACACCATGAATAGAGCAAGAAGAAGAACACAATAAGAACAAGTAAACACAACAAGAATCCCTGAAAAATAGAAACCATCCCAAGCAACCGGAAACCTCAAAAATTGTGGCTTAATTTTGTGGCGGCCGTATTGAAACCGCATCTATTCTTGGTAGTACAAGTGGTTGAGCAACTCCGATTTGATATAAGGAGGATCTTCTAACGTAGATGAATTTCTCTACGGATGATAACATAAGAGAATGAGATGTGATCATAGGATGTGGATGGGCGGCGTGACCAGGCGGGCTTGCGGGTGGGTAGACAAGGCGTTGCTTGCGTGACAGGTGCGGATGTGGTGACCTCAGCCAGCTGACAACGTGGCGCTTGCAACGTGGTGGGATCGCCAAGGTGGCCGACTAGGCTTAGTCGTCGGGACGAGCTTCGCGCGGTGGGCAGGGATGGGCGCCAAAGCACCCCACGCTCCGAGCCGAGCCTCCCGACCCACCGTTGACGAGGGTCGTTAATGGGATCCAGGAGGATTTACTTGGAGCTTTTGCAGAGAGGATTTACTTGAAGCTTCTGTAGAGCTTCCATGCCAACGGTGGAAGCTAAGCACTAGTACTTGGACCATGACGCCTACTCCACCCCGTTGTCTCTCAAGTCGCCGTCGGCCGGTTGACAGCAGCAGTGGATTTGCTCTTGTAACAACTACCTCCCTCTATAACAGTCAGCTCCCTCAACAACAACCTTGTTTCTTTATATTGTAATAGCCAACTCTTTATATAACAATGGATCTCTATACTTTGATGGTACACGGTCCTGGAGGGAGTGGACTAAAACTTGGCCTTATTTTTATTTTTGGATGGGGGATCTATTCTAAGCATATAGCAATCTAGAAGGATAATTTTGGGCCACTCGCCCAAAAGTTGCCCCAAAATTTTCTTTAAAAAGCCTATGGACTCCCTATAACAAGAGGGCCAAAAAAATGAGAGGGTGCCAATCAGACAAGGGCCCACCTCCCCAAAGAACCTCATACCACCAAAGTATAGACATCCTATAACAACCTAAGCCAACCATTATATGAAATGGTTGTTGTAATAGATGCTCTTGTACAAGGTGTAAGGTAGAGGCACCCAATTCCGATTACTTAAGCCAATTGCGGACTCAAATGACATTGTATGTCAAAAACATTTATGTAGAAAGATGCGGAATTAGGAATGAAACTCAACAAATATTTTTTCAAATTTAATCACAAAGATTTGGAATTGGTATAGAATTTAAAAGCCCAAAAACCACCAGAGCCCATAATCAAACTGTAGAGTAGGTGAGATTTGGTGCCCTCCTTTGCCAATGCCAACAAGTGAGAGTGAGTAAAAGAGAGAAGACATGCCATCAATAACCAACTCATGGAGGGTACCCAATGCCGATTGGCCTTGTTCGACTTTTGAGGCAAGGCCATCAATGAGAGCTCAATTGAGGTGGAGCAACCCAAAATTGCATACGTCATGACTCAATGCTAATAATGACTAGGGTTTTCAGATTTTGAGATATCAGGTTTGGGTTGCTTCATGCACCATTTCATGCATTTACCATTTTCATGCACCATGCCATGCATACTCTACACTAAAATTGGTATTTAGTGTTATGCACGGTAAATGACTTGTAAATGCTATAAATTTTTACTCATGATAAATATTTTTACCAACTATGTTTACAATGATCCTCTTCTTTGAATAGTACATACTGGTGTGCTCTCAGTAAAAATATTTATCAAGTGCAAAAATTTATAGCATTTATAAGTCATTTACCGTGCATAACACTAAATACCAATTTTAGTGTACTCATTGGAATTGGGTGCCTCTACCTTATACTGTACTCACCAGTGTCATTCCTCATATAAGTAAAATACAGTTGATTTGTTCTCCATGTTGGAATTGGGCACAACTCCAGAGACAAGAACCCTCAATGTCCTATGCTGTGGAAATGATTGAGAAAAGATGGGTGGAGTGGGTGCTTTTTCATATAAAACTCTTAACTTCATTCACTATCAACAGGTATTTTAAATGGCAATATACAACTGAAATCAAATTCAGAGAAAAGAATCTAATACTATCAGTGACACTATTTTTGTGTGGGTGCATACGGAAGTGGAATTTGTGTGTTGGTACGTATGAGTGCACTTGACGCACATGAGTATGGAAAGAGGCCCTTTCCATCTTGTTTGGTGTGAGAAATAACGGTCTTCAATGAACCCAGCTTTTGAGTACTATCTCTTCTCCAAAATTGTCATTTCAAGTACAAAATGTTAACATAAAGTTAGAAATACATTCTTGTTCAAACATCTATGAAAGAGACTCATAAAAAAATTCTTCAAATTGATGCCAGAGAATTTTACTATATGAAAAATCCTTCCCACCATGGTTCACCAAAAGTAGCCGCTTTAACCCCTAAGGTACCAAGGCAGTTTTACACCAAAAACAATTCAAACTAAATGGATTCTAGTGCAATGAATAAAGAAGGTAACAAAAACTTTGATTTTTATTTTCGACCGTAGGATCTCAATAAAGGCTTATTAAGTAATACATGTACAAAATTTCATAAACTTTGACCGCACGGATTGAAAGATTATAGTGTCTGAAGTCAAGCAAATGGTTCATTTTCTTCCCTGCGTTTAGTGGATCAGCAGACTTTGACTTCACTTGGTATCAAAAAATTTCACTACACAAGGTCTAAATCTATTACCATCTTGTTAAGCATGATGTTAGCTCCTTACACACCAATTTTTAGAGGTAGAGACAGGGTGTAGCATATTCAAAACAAGTGTGCAAGGAGTGGAGGCTCGAAATTTGTTAATTCACACTTTAATTTTTTTGAACTTAATATGTTTTCGATTGATAATCCGAATGGTTAATAAGAAGGTTTACATTACATATTGTTGTGGACAAAATAAAAAGTGAAAAATATGAAGATCTCTACGTTTTATGTGGAAAAGAAGAAGTTTTTTTGGTACCTTGCCCGACAATGAGTGACAATGTGTGAAAATGTTTGACTTGGGTTGGTATGCTATTTTTCACTAAAGACAAGAACTTTTTTTTGACAACATGAAGGGAAATAATATTACTTGCGAGTACTGAAAATCTCACTTTCAATAGAGTGTCCTATCAAAAGTTTTTGGAGGTGCCTGAGGTGCCCGCCCTCCCCATTTGAAATTAAAAACCCTATAATTTTTTCATTAAATGTCCAATTTAGGAAAAACAATTGTTTTCCCACTATGGTCTTGGTAATGCCTTTCTATGGTAAGAATTTCAAAGATGAATGTTTGAAATTGACAGCATAGGAACCTAACCGAATTTTCAAAAAGCCCGTTTTGGACACTTGGTCCTTTAGGGGTTAAGAAATGATCCTCGTAAGACCTGCTTTCTTGATGAAAAACCTCAGCCATGATTTGCAAGCAACTTGTGCACTAAGAGTATCTCCACTGGTTCTCAAGACCCGTGGAGCTCTTTGGAAAACCTTTCGAAGGTTGATGGGAGCTGGGATGCAGCTAGCCGCACTCGTTCTCCAACTTCTTCCACTCGCGATTTTTAGTAGACATGTGTGGCGCCCGTGTGCAAAGTATGTGGGAAAGGGCAATCAAATTGGACCAATAGTAGGCTTGGGGGAAGGACCTTTGGAGCCGCTGGCTGGCTGGCAGTGAACTATCAGGGGCATGACCAAAGGTCTGCCCGGACATGACCTCGGTGATTTTGGTGAGTGGTGGGGCTCTCCACCGGAATAAACACCGCTCCTCCAACGGTCTTGATAACCGATGGAGATGCTCTTACTATGGTTTTCTAAACCCCTAAAGAACCAAGTGTCAAAAATTGGCTTTTTGAACGTTCGGTCAGGTTCCTATGGTGTCAATTTTCAACATTCCTCTTTAAAAAATTTACAACAAAAATGCATTTCCAAGACCTTAGTGGGAATTTTTTTTTTCATAAATTGGAAATTTGATGAAAAAGTTATAGGGTTTTTAATTTCAAATGGGGAAAGTAGGCACCTCAGGCACCTCGAAAAACTTTTGCTAGGACACTCTATTGAATGTGAGATTTCCAATACTCGCAAGTAATATTATTTCCCTTTATATTGTCCAAAAAAAGTTATTTTCTTTAGTGAAAAACAACATATCAACCCAAGTCAAACATTTTCACACATTGTCACTCATTGTCGGGCAAGGTACCAAAAAAACTTCTTCTTTTCCACATAAAACCTATATACCTTTATATTTTTCACTTTTTATTTTTTCCACAACAACATGTGGTGTAAACCTTCTTTTTGACCATTCAAATTATTAATCGAAAACATATTAATTTCACAAGAAATTAAAGTGTTTAACTATTGTTTTGAATATTCTACACTTGTCCTCTACCTCTAAAAATTGGTGTATAAGGAACTAACATCTTACTTAACAAGATGGTAATGGATTTAGACCTTGTGTAGTGCAAAAATTTGACACCAAGTGAAGCCAGAGTCTGTTGATCCACTGAACGCATGGAAGAAAATAAACCATGTGCTTGACTTCAAACAACTTTTTACCTTACTTTCACTAGATTCCTTATGGTCAAGGAGGAATGACCTCCTTGTTGCCCCCAAAGGTGTTGGACAGAGATGGATGAGGAGTCATTACCCTCACCATTCCCTCAACGACCAGGTTTTAGGGTTTAAGATTCATGAATCAAAGTTTACGATTTAGGATTTAGAATTAGGGGTTTGAAATCATTGATGAATTTAGGATTTTGGATTGGAATGGGGCAATGGGAACTGGGTTGGGAATATGGATATGTGAATGGGCTAGAAAATGGGGAGGGGATGACCCCGTCCGTCTATGTCCATCTGCTCGGCGGGAAACAAGAGGGTCATTCCACCGTAGCCATTCCTTATTGCATTCGGGTAACCTGGCTTTGCAGAGGTAATATACTTATTTCTTCTTATCCTTTCTATTCTTCCCATCATGTATGTATATTGGTGTGTTCTCCTTTTTATTCTTCCCATCATGCATGTATGGTGTGTTCTCCTTTTTATTCTTCCCATCATGCTATGTGTGGTGAGTTCTCCTTGTTCCCAGCCTGATCCTGTGGTAACCTGGCTCTTATCTCATGCAAATCCATTTGAAGTAAAACATGTTGTTACTCAAATGATACAAATGTATCCATCTGTTTATGAGTAAGTGGTCGCCCAGGGCGAATTGACCCCATCGTTGGGACTTACCGGAGGTGGGCCCTGTCTTAATTGCATGGGGTCATTTTTCTGGCCCTCTTATTTCGGAGGGTCTAGAGGCTTTTTTTGGACAAATTTGGGGCCTGCGGCAATTGTTTATCATGCTAGACCCTCCCTTGCTATAAATAGATCCCCATCCGAAAAAGGGGGCCAGGTTTGGCCCCACCACCTCGTGGCCCCCTCGAGTAAGTCCCAACGAGGGGGTCAATTCGCCCTGGGCGTAAGTGGTCATGCTTATCTTCACTGAAAGTAACATGAAATCTCAGATTAAATTCAATCGTTTAGATATCATGAAATCTCACTTGTCATGACAAAAGTCTTCTTTGTGTAGATTTCAAATTGTTTTGACGTAACTTCAAGGAGCATATACTAAAGAATATTATGAATTATAAATCTAAGCTAACGGCCGCTTCATACCGGGCTGAGTCGAGAGTCCGTCCATCAAAATTTCTGCCCAAATTATGGCGAGAGTCTAAACTTTTGGATTAAAAAAATTTATATAAATATAAATATTGAAGCCTTTGGGCGGTTGTGGTGTGAAGCTCCAAAGCCCAAGTCCAAAGTCCAAACCCCATATCATTTGCCAAGATTCCACTCACTTTTTAGTACGTGAATGGATTAATTTTCTGAAACTTTCCTCTCTCATCTTTTTACCATGGATTCTAGAAGGGAACATATTCTTGTTCTACTTTTGGTTTTCATGGTAATAAACTATGTTATAGTAGGCATTTTGGCATTGCAAAATCTTGCAATTTTCCAACAAAATGTTCAAATGATGATGATGGCGGAATTTATTGCTCAAAGACGGCGGGTGAATTTTAGGAGGACTTGTTGGCAATATCAAAGGTATGGAGGATTTTTGGAGCATAGTCGTATGGGGTCTTATTCGGAGAGCATAGCCCTTTTCTCTACTTCAAACACTATAATCTTACAATCCGGGCCGTCAAAGTTTATGAAATTTTGTGAGCATGTTATTTAATAAGTTTTGATTGATATCCTACGGTCCAAAATAGAAATAATTTTTTTACGTTTCTCCCTTACTCATCGCATTAAAACCAACAATTTTGAAGTGCTTTTGGTGTGAACTGTCACAGAAATTTAGGGGTTAATAAGTTTTGATAGAGATCCTATCATTAACACTAGAAATGATAGTTTTGGTTTTCTTCCTTACTCATTGCACTGAATCGAGATTTGTTTTGAAGTGTTTTGAAAATGGTTTGTAAATGGCTTGAAAATGGCTTGGTAATTTAGGGATTAATATAAAGAATGATTTCAAAAAATGTTTTCTCAGAGGTGTCTTTTGAATCTATTGAAAGACTTCTGTTGGGAGCAATTTATTTGAATTGCATACTCATTAGCACAGGGAGTTTTTAAAGTTATGCATCATCATGAAGATTTAACATTTATCAAATCGACAATTGAAACACTATCCCAAGCCTTCTGTAGGATGTTGTGGCACTCTGAAAAAGCTCCTCTATTATTCATCTTCTGACATAACTGAAGTGTACAACAGTTAATGTCAATGTTGGACTGCAACAGAATTATTTGTGACTAGGGCCTCTTTACACTAGAGGCGAGAGGCCGCGAGGAGAGAAATTTCAGCCAATGGGAGACGTAGAAATCGAGAAGACCAAAGAATGTCACTTTACACCCGATTTTTTCAGCCTAAGGGACGAAAGAGGAGAAAATGACATGCACAACACTTTTGTCCTCCATGGCAACAAAAGTGCATAATAATGAGGGCCCCCGGAATTATAGTTAGGCCTACCTCAAGAGGTGGGCCTAACTATAAATCCGGGGGGCATTGGCCAAAAAACTCACAACCAATCATTTAATATATTTAAAGATGAATTTTGAAAAAGCTCAACATTGGAGCTTTTGGTCTTCTCTCACTTTACACCACACCCAAAGGCCATGGCTTCTCAAGGATTGGCCTCTCAAGAATGTGCCATGGCCCAAGTGGAGTTTGACCGGAGGCTTCTCGTTTCTAATGTAAAGCGGGCCTAAGGGTCCAGATTATTTTATTGAAAAAATTGACGGACTTTCAAAGGAAGTTTGGGTTGACTAAAAACGGTGACCCAAGTTCTGCTTCAGAGTCCGTCGCCTTGGCGCCAAAACTCTCCAAAAGTACTGCCATGTAGGCACATTGGAAGAGGACGGCCTTTGAACTTTGGCCTTTGGTGTGAAGGCTCAAAGGCCGGACTTTGGCCATTCAAGCAATCTCATTGGTGAAAACCGACAGACTCTCGACCTTGGATTTGGTGTGAAGCGGCCCTAAATACTTGCTCATTTAAATTCAATCCATATAAGGGGCGGTTTACACTATGGACCGCGGAGATTGACCACAACCCTCTAAAATTTGTGATGTGTTGATTAAGCCCTAACGGTTCAAGTGTCAAAAATGGGCTTTCTGAAAGTTTGGTCAAGTTCCTATGGTGTCAATTTCCAATATTCCTCTTTGAAATTTTTATTGTAGAAGGGCATTACTAAGACCTTAGTGGGAGAACATTTTTTTCTAAATCAGACATTTGATGAAAAAGATATAGGGTTTTGATTTTCAAATAGGGAGAGCGGGCGCCTCCAAAAACTTTTGCTAGGACACTCTATTCAATGTGAGATTTGCAATACTCGCAAGTGATATTGTTTCCCTTCATATTGTCAAAAACATATTTTTGTTTTTAGTGGAAAATAGCATATTAACCCAAGTCAAACATTTTCACAAATTCTCACTCATTGTCGGGCAAGGTACCAAAAAATTTCTTCTTTTTCACATAAAACCTAAATATCTTCATATTTTTTATTTTTTATTTTTCCAACAACAATATATAGTGTAAACCTTTTTATTGACTATTCGGATTATCAATCTACAACATATTAAGTTCACAAAAAATTAAAGCGTGAATTGGCAAATTTTGAACCTCCACTCCTTGCATAGTTGTTTTGAATATGCTACACCCCTCCCCTACCTCTAATAATTGGTGTATAAGGAACTAACATAATGCTTAACAAGATGGCAATGGATTTAGACCTTTCGTAGTGCAAAAATTTGACATCAAGTGAAGTCATAGTCTGCTAATCCACATAACTGAAGGAAGAAAATGAACCATTTGTTTGACTTCAAACACTATAATCTTTCAATCCGTGCGGTCAAAGTTTATGAATTTTTGTGAGTATGTTACTTATCAAGTCTTAATTGAGATGCTATGGCCAAAACTAGAAATAAAACTTTTTGTTTCCTACTCTGTTCTTTACACTAGAATCCAACAATTTTGAAATGTTTTTGTTGTGAAACTGTCGCGGTACCTTAGGGGTTATGTAATCTTGGTATGAGTTTTCTTTACACTACCTTGAAAAAAGGAGATTGACCATGGAGTTCGAGGTTACCTAAATATGCTATTTTGTGCCGAGTGCATAATGCTTCTTGGTTCAACAGGTTTTCCGTTGGATCAAGGCAAAGAGGCCGACTCGATGGAAATCAAGGGAACGGTTGAGCTAAAAATTAGTGATTGGCTAAAATTTGTTTTATTTATTATTTTTAAATCATTTTTTCATGTATATTTTCCATGTTATTGTTGGACGTTTGGACACTATTAGATACACATTTAATAAAATCAGCCCATACTTGTCTCGGTCCAAATCCACTTTACACTATGAGAAGTGACCAAGACACTTAAAAAATGAATTTTGATTTTTCATGGTCACGGCTCTAAACAAAGAGCTGTGACCATGAAAATAAATTATTTCTCTTGGTACATAGTGTAAACCGCCCCTTAGAGTTATTTTTAAAGTCAACTCAAATTTGAATAAGATGATCCCTCTTCATTGTGGATATTTAGATTCAACTTCATAAACTTATCAAATCTAAAATTTCCATCAAGGAGAGACCGGTGACTAATATTATGAAATCTCATATGAACATTATGACATAAATTATCATGGAGATGATCTAGAGATATGTACTTTGCGTTGGAAAAGGTGAAGACAAAAATCGTAAACCCATAGTAGGCATCTTCAGCTGTTGATACTTTCATAAGAAGGATGTTCAAGAGTCCTTTGAGAATGTATCTTCACAGGTTGAAGATATTGGTGGAAGTTTATTCATCATTAGCATGAAAAACAAAGGAAAGCAATACACATAAGCGTTTCTGTAAAGGCTTCTGTCAGTGAATGCTGGGTCCAACATATTAATCAAAATTTGGATACATGATGCTAGAGGTCTGAGAAATTTGACAAGTGACACAGGATTTCGGGAAAGTTTTTTGGACACAAGTGGGATTGAAGCAATAATTCTCATTGTCAAAGGACTAAGGTCATGTTTATTAGATGAGCAAGCCACCAAGCAAGTAACTCACATGTTGCATACAAACCAGGTTTACTAGAGTAGCCCTCATTCCAAAAACATGTGAGTTTAATTTATGCAAAAAGAGAGAAGGCATGTCATGTGTGACCCGAAACCACACTACACTAATTTTGGTAATTAGTGCACCGTGCATTAATTACAAACCCTAACACTATTTACAAACCCCAATACTATATGCTAACAACGCCGATAATGTTACAACATTAAATGTCAATATGAACACTAAATGTAACTTTGAAGTTTTATTACCTCTACATCTAGTGTTATATTTGTAAGAAATTGAGAAATAACAAAATATTACGAAATGTACAAAAAGTTTTAAAAGGAATCTTCTGGTTGAAGTGTAACACTGATTTTCTAAAGAAACATAGTTAGAGTTTTGTGGTGAAGAGGGGTTATGACATTAAATGTAGTGCAATACTAAATACCAAAATTAGTGTAACTTGTTGAGGATTTCCAAGCAAGGCCACCAATGATAGCTTACATAAGGTGGAGCAGCTTCAAACTACCATCTTTACTTCTAAAGGACCAAGTCCCTTTGGGAGACAAATTTTAAACTTTGTCTGCAATTATCTTTCAATTTGTAGGGTCAAAATTCACAAATATTTTTACCACAACATTTCATATAAGTTCAAAAGAAGATCCTATGGTTACATTCTCAATTTTTAATCATCTTGGCAATTTTA